>CM051265.1:53908359-54240859 GCA_027921565.1 Artemia sinica
CGACAAAACACTACTGAAATATTCCAACTCTTGCTTTTCAATGAAAGAAATTCAAAATGAACTTTGAAAAATCAAGAGAATGTAACTGTGACAAGGTAAACCATGACAAAACACTACTGAAATATTCCAACTCTTGCATTTCAACGAAAGAAATTCAAAATGAACTTTGAAAAATCAAGAGAATGTAACTGTGACAAGGTAAACCATAACAAAACACTTCTGAAATATTCCAACTCTTGCATTTCAACGAAAGAAATTCAAAATGAACTTTGAAAAATCAAGAGAATGTAACTGTGACAAGGTAAACCACGACAAAACACTACTGAAATATTCCAACTCTTGCATTTAAATGAAAGAAATTCAAAATTAACTTTGAAAAATCAAGAGAATGTAACTCTGGCAAGGTAAACCAAGACAAAACACTACTGAAATATTCCAACTCTTGCATTTCAACGAAAGAAATTCAAAATGAACTTTGAAAAATCAAGAGAATGTAACTGTGACAAGGTAAACCATAACAAAACACTACTGAAATATTCCAACTCTTGCATTTCAGCGATAGAAATCCAAAAATGAGCTTTGAAAAATCAAGAGAATGTAACTGTGACAAGTTAAACCACGACAAAACACTACTGAAATATTCCAACTCTTGCATTTCACGAAAGAAATTCAAAATGAACTTTGAAAAATCAAGAGAATGTAACTGTGACAAAGTAAAGCACAACAAAACACTACTGAAATATTCCAACTCTTGCATTTCAACGAAAGAAATCCAAAAATGAAATTTGAAAAATCAAGAGAATGTAACAGTGACAAGGTAAAGCACAAAAAGACACTACTGAAATATTCCAACTCTTGCATTTCACGAAAGAAATTCAAAATGAACTTTGAAAAATCAAGAGAATGTAACTGTGACAAGGTAAAGCACAACAGAACACTACTGAAATATTCCAACTCTTGCATTTCAACGAAAGAAATCCAAAATGAACTTTGAAAAATCAAGAGAATGTAACAGTGACAAGGTAAAGCACAACAATACACTACTGAAATATTCCAACTCTTGCATTTCAACGAAAGAAATTCAAAATGAACTTTGAAAAATCAAGAGAATGTAACTTTGACAAGGTAAACCATAACAAAACACTACTGAAATATTCCAACTCTTGCATTTCAACGATAGAAATCCAAAAATCAGCTTTGAAAAATCAAGAGAATGTAACTGTGACAAGGTAAACCACGACAAAACACTACTGAAATATTCCAACTCTTGCATTTCAACGAAAGAAATTCAAAATGAACTTTGAAAAATCAAGAGAATGTAACTGTGACAAGGTAAAGCACAACAAAACACTACTGAAATATTCCAACTCTTGCATTTCAACGAAAGAAATCCAAAATGAACTTTGAAAAATCAAGAGAATGTAAAATCCAAAATGAACTTTGAAAAATCAAGAGAATATAACTGTGACAAGGTAAACCACGACAAAACACTACTGAAATATTCCAACTCTTGCATTTCAAGGAAAGAAATCCAAAATGAACTTTGAAAAATTACGAGAATGTAACTGTGACATGGTAAACCACGACAAAACACTACTGAAATATTCCAACTCTTGCTTTTCAATGAAAGAAATTCAAAATTAACTTTGAAAAATCAAGAGAATGTAACTGTGACAAGGTAAACCATGACAAAACACTACTGAAATATTCCAACTCTTGCGTTTCAACGAAAGAAATTCAAAATGAACTTTGAAAAATCAAGAGAATGTAACTGTGACAAGGTAAACCATAACAAAACACTTCTGAAATATTCCAACTCTTGCATTTCAACGAAAGAAATTCAAAATGAACTTTGAAAAATCAAGAGAATGTAACTGTGACAAGGTAAACCATAACAAAACACTACTGAAATATTCCAACTCTTGCATTTCAACGATAGAAATCCAAAAATCAGCTTTGAAAAATCAAGAGAATGTAACTGTGACAAAGTAAACCACGACAAAACACAACTGAAATATTCCAACTCTTGCATTTCAACGAAAGAAATATAAAATGAACTTTGAAAAATCAAGAGAATGTAACAGTGACAAGGTAAAGCACAACAAAACACTACTGAAATATTCCAACTCTTGCATTTCACGCAAGAAATTCAAAATGAACTTTGAAAAATCAAGAGAATGTAACTGTGACAAGGTAAAGCACAACAAAACACTACTGAAATATTCCAACTCTTGCATTTCAACGAAAGAAATCCAAAATGAACTTTGAAAAATCAAGAGAATGTAACAGTGACAAGGTAAAGCACAACAATACACTACTGAAATATTCCAACTCTTGCATTTCAACGAAAGAAATTCAAAATGAACTTTGAAAAAATCAAGAGAATGTAAAAATCTAAAATGAACTTTGAAAATCAAGAGAATGTAACTGTGACAAGGTAAACCACGACAAAACACTACTGAAATATTCCAACTCTTGCATTTCAAGGAAAGAAATCCAAAATCAATTTTGAAAAATCACGAGAATGTAACTGTGACATGGTAAACCACGACAAAACACTACTGAAATATTCCAACTCTTGCATTTCAATGAAAGAAATTCAAAATTAACTTTGAAAAATCAAGAGAATGTAACTGTGACAAGGTAAACCATAACAAAACACTACTGAAATATTCCAACTCTTGCATTTCAACGAAAGAAATCCAAAATCAGCTTTGAAAAATCAAGAGAATGTAACTGTGACAAGGTAAACCACGACAAAACACTACTGAAATATTCCAACTCTTGCATTTCAACGAAAGAAATTCAAAATGAACTTTGAAAAATCAAGAGAATGTAACAGTGACAAGGTAAAGCACAACAAAACACTACTGAAATATTCCAACTCTTGCATTTCAACGAAAGAAATCCAAAATGAACTTTGAAAAATCAAGAGAATGTAACAGTGACAAGGTAAAGCACAACAAGACACTACTGAAATATTCCAACTCTTGCATTTCAACGAAAGAAATTCAAAATAACTTGAAAAATCAAGAGAATGTAAAAATCCAAAATGAACTTTGAAAAATCAAGAGAATGTAACTGTGACAAGGTAAACCACGACAAAACACTACTGAAATATTCCAACTCTTGCATTTCAAGGAAAGAAATCCAAAATGAACTTTGAAAAATCAAGAGAATGTAACTGTGACAAGGTAAACCATGACAAAACACTACTGAAATATTCCAACTCTTGCATTTCAAGGAAAGAAATCCAAAATGAACTTTGAAAAATCAAGAGAATGTAACTGTGACAAGGTAAACCACGACAAAACACTACTGAAATATTCCAACTCTTGCATTTCGAGGAAAGAAATCCAAAATGAACTTTGAAAAATCAAGAGAATGTAACTGTGACAAGGTAAACCACGATAAACCACTATTGAAATATTCCAACTCTTGCATTTCACGAAAGAAATTCAAAATGAAGTTTGAAAAATCAAGAGAATGTAATTGTGATATGGTAAACCACAACAAAACACTACTGAAATATTCCAACTCTTGCATTTCACGAAAGAAATTCAAAATAAACTTTGAAAAATCAAGAGAATGTAAAAATCCAAAATGAACTTTGAAAAATCAAGAGAATGTAACTGTGACAAGGTAAACCACGACAAATTACTACTGAAATATTCCAACTCTTGCATTTCAATGAAAGAAATCCAAAATGAACTTTGAAAAATCAAGAAAATGTAACTGTGACAAGGTAAACCATACAAAACACTACTGAAATATTCCAACTCTTGCATTTCAACGAAAGAAATCCAAAAATGAACTTTGAAAAATCAAGAGAATGTAACTGTGACAAGGTAAACCACGACAAAACACTACTGAAATATTCCACCTCTTGCATTTCAATGAAAGAAATCCAAAATGAACTTTGAAAAATCAAGAGAATGTAACTGTGACAAGGTAAACCATAACAAAACATTACTGAAATATTCCAACTCTTGCATTTCAAGGAAAGAAATCCAAAATGAACTTTGAAAAATCAAGAGAATGTAACTGTGACAAGGTAAACCACGACAAATTACTACTGAAATATTCCAACTCTTGCATTTCAAGGAAAGAAATCCAAAATGAACGTTGAAAAATCAAGAGAATGTAACTGTGACAAGGTAAACCATAACAAAACACTATTGAAATATTCCAACTCTTGCATTTCAACGAAAGAAATCCAAAATGAACTTTGAAAAATCAAGAGAATGTAACTGTGACAAGGTAAACCACGACAAAACACTACTGAAATATTCCAACTCTTGCATTTCAAGGAAAGAAATCCAAAATGAACTTTGAAAAATCAAGAGAATGTAACTGTGACAAGGTAAACCACGACAAAACACTACTGAAATATTCCAACTCTTGCATTTCGAGGAAAGAAATCCAAAATGAACTTTGAAAAATCAAGAGAATGTAACTGTGACAAGGTAAACCACGATAAACCACTATTGAAATATTCCAACTCTTGCATTTCACGAAAGAAATTCAAAATGAAGTTTGAAAAATCAAGAGAATGTAATTGTGATATGGTAAACCACAACAAAACACTACTGAAATATTCCAACTCTTGCATTTCACGAAAGAAATTCAAAATAAACTTTGAAAAATCAAGAGAATGTAAAAATCCAAAATGAACTTTGAAAAATCAAGAGAATGTAACTGTGACAAGGTAAACCATGACAAAACACTACTGAAATATTCCACCTCTTGCATTTCAATGAAAGAAATCCAAAATGAACTTTGAAAAATCAAGAGAATGTAACTGTGACAAGGTAAACCATAACAAAACATTACTGAAATATTCCAACTCTTGCATTTCAGCGAAAGAAATCCAAAAATGAACTTTGAAAAATCAAGAGAATGTAACTGTGACAAGGTAAACCACGACAAAACACTACTGAAATATTCCAACTCTTGCATTTCAAGGAAAGAAATCCAAAATGAGCTTTGAAAAATCATGAGAATGTAACTGTGACAAGGTAAACCACGATAAAACACTATTGAAATATTCCAACTCTTGCATTTCACGAAATAAATTCAAAATAAACTTTGAAAAATCAAGAGAATGTAACTGTGACAAGGTAAACCACGACAAAACACTACTGAAATATTCCAATTCTTGCATTTCAACGAAAGAAATCCAAAATGAACTTTGAAAAATCAAGAGAATGTAACTGTGACAAGGTAAACCACGACAAAACACTACTGAAATATTCCAACTCTTGCATTTCAAGGAAAGAAATTAGTAAACCACGACAAAACACTACTGAAATATTCCAACTCTTGCATTTCACGAAAGAAAATCAAAATGAACTTTGAAAAATCAAGAGAATGTAACTGTGACAAGGTAAAGCACAACAATAGTAAACCACGACAAAACACTACTGAAATATTCCAAATCTTGCATTTCACGAAAGAAAATCAAAATGAACTTTGAAAAATCAAGAGAATGTAACTGTGACAAGGTAAAAACAACAAAACACTACTGAAATATTCCAACTCTTGCATTTCAACGAAAGAAATCCAAAATGAACTTTGAAAAAATCAAGAAAATGTAACTGTGACAAGGTAAAGCATAACAAGACACTACTGAAATATTCCAACTCTTGCATTCAACGAAAGAAATTCAAAATGAACTTAACCATAACAAAACACTACTGAATATTCCAACTCTTGCATTTCAACGAAGAAATCCAAAAATGAACTTTGAAAAATTAAGAGAATGTAACTGTGACAAGGTAAACCACAACAAAACACTACTGAATTTAAGTTTGTTTCATCTCATTTGAATACATGTAAAAAAAAAAGTTGAAAAAATATATCATGTTAAAAAAAAATCAAAAAAAAAAGGGGAGGGGGGGCAAAAAGTTGGAGGGAGGGGGCACCCTTCGAGTTTGGGGGTGAGGGACCTTTGGGTGGTTGATGTCTCTGCTGGTTAGGGTCGTTGGTGCTTATGATCCTTGATGGTTCGTACTCACATACACCTTACTACTTGATTTGCAAGCATTTCTAAGGTTTGTTCTGAATTTCATTATTAAAATTCTTTTCTTACCATTTACATCTCTCTTAGTATTCAACTATTTAGTATACTATAACGTTAAACTCTATTTTGAATTGACAACACTGTCCAAACATCACTTGTGTATTATACAGTACACAATCAACCCACCTCCCCCAAAAAAATATTTTATTCAGAGATTTCATGTTAAAAAATTATCCAATCACTAATTAGAATCAATCACACTCCTATTATTCAAAACATTAATTAATATCGTTCATAGTGTCCAATTTGTGAATTCCTTATCCCTTTTTGCAAAAATGTCAATCAAAATAATTCCTAAATACGCAATTTGACAATCTCTAGTTTTCGACTAAAAAAAAAAAAATGTCTATGTCAAACTGTGTGAGGGAGTTCTGACTCTCTTTTAAAAAGGTGTAGAGCATCCATAGAAATGTTTTCCTAGGGCATCCATGGAAATGGAAGGCCATGTGAGAGGATACTAACTCTCTTTGAAAAGGCGGGATATTTTATTCATTTTTTCTGTAATGAAGGGGACAAAAGTTCTTTCGTATCTAGAAGTAACGCAACGAATGGAGGAAAAAATAGGGACGGGCTCAGAAACAGCACGAGGGGGCCTAAATCTGAATGGGAAGTGACGTTTGGGGAAAATACTTGCCGTCCGAGGGTTTGTTATTGCATTTTTTGCAAAACGGAGGAACAACGAAACCCTCCTTCGCTCAAGGGTTTCCAAACTAGCTTTTTTTAGGAGCAGAGAGTATGGCACCTTGCCTTCTTTGAAAATTATTCGCAAAGCTCTTTTTTGGATTGATTCAATTTTTTCCGATTCTTCGCGAGAGATACCAGGGTGCCAAACTGGACGAGCATATTCTAGATGCGGGCGGACAAAAGACGTGTAAATCCTTAAGGAGTGGGAAGGGGGGACGCTAAATTTACTTAGGAACTTAAGCAGGGCGATAGACACATTAGCTCTATGAATGATGTCTTTAACGTGGTAATTTGAAAAATTACCACGATAAATTGGAAGAAATTGTGACGCCAAGTAGTTTAAACGAGAACACAAAAATTTCAGGAGGGATAGGACTAAGAAGATAGGGCGAGGATTTGAGGAAACACATGGGCATTATCATGGACTTAGAGGGGTTTACTGTCATGTCGAAGTCGAAAGCCTCATCTCCAATTTCATTGAGGATACTCATAGGGTCGCTTATTAAATTTCTGAAGCAAGTTTCAACAACCGTTAGGTCATCAACAAATTTTCATCGGTCAGGAAATTCCTTTGCGAGGCTGTTGATCATGACTGAAAAAATCAAGGGACCTAAGAGAGTACATTGGGGTAAGCCATTGTGGGCAGGGAGAGGATTTGAATACTGATTTTGGTATTTGACAACTTGAGATCTATTTGTTAAGAAGGAGGCAACCAATTTAACCAGTAAGGGATCAATATTGAACTCGCTGATAAGTTTCTCAATAAAAATATTGTGGTTAACAAGGTCGAATGCTTTCTGAAGGTCGATAGAAATTAAATTTAGCCAGGAATTAGGCTTTTCAAGGATTTTTCCGATGTGGTCAATAAGAGAAATGAGGTAATGCGAAGTAGAGGTGGATTTTAGGTTCCCGAATTGCTTCAAGTCAGTAAGAGGTAGGATTTTTCCTTTAGCCAATCTTCAAGGAATCCTTCATAAAGTTTCAAGAAAATAGGAGTAAGAGTAACAGGACGAACGCCTTCAAAACTAGGTTTTCTGTTTTTCTTTTTCAAAGGGGTTATGAAACCCTGTTTCCAAATTGTTGGAATTTGCCCAGACTCGGTAATCTCGTTAAACAGGAAAGACAAGGGCTTAGAAAGGAAATCACCGAAGGCACTAATAAGAGGAAAGGAGATATCCAAAGGACAAATACTTGTCTTTCTTAGTTTTTGAATTCTTCTTTCTATCTCAGACGGGGAAACAGTGGGTAAAGAAGGGGAAACGGCTCCTGATGGTAATTGGTCGGATAGTGGTGGAAGGCCCTGGACAATGGAAGCGAGGAGTTTATTTAGATGGTTGGCAGAAATATCAGTGGACTCGGGTAGATTGAAGTTAAGTTGTTCAAGTCTCCTGCCACACAGCTTTTTAACCTCGGAATACCAATTTTTTTGTTTACTAGTGAACAATTCTTCGACCTTGTTTTTGTAGTACGACCGTGCCAATTTACGAATTTCTCTTTTAATTGATTTTCTTAATTTATTGGCTTCACCCGGTTTACCATTTTTGAAAAGCTTCAATTTGGTTCTAATTAGTGTTTTTATAGTTTGGTTAATAAAGGGCTTATCACTGGAGCACTTTTTAAAGCTTTTTTCTGGGAAACCAATAAGACCTTTGTTGCATGGATGATCTCCCGATTGGCAAGCCAATGCAAGCTTAATATTATAAAGTATATTTAGGAGTCAGTGTTACTAGAAAAAACAATCACTAACTGGACTAACTTTTCGAACTTGTATATTTACTGCTTTGGGGTTGTCACCTCGAAAATTTTCATTTAAAATGACTAATTTTTACTTTGTAATGTTAAAACATCAATCCAGGTCCAAAATTCCTCACTCCAAAAATTAAGAACGACCAGGAATCCGAGATCGTCAGTTAAAATGTTTAAATTTACAGCCACAATTTATCGTCGAAATTATTTCTTACAATCATTCAAGAGTGATATCAAACGCTGCGTGGTAACGAACTGTAAGTAAGGAGCGATCCGGCTCAATGGTAACCGAAACTCTAAAAAACGGAATTTTGATACCAATAGATACATCAAAAGAATCAGATTTTAGTATATGTATCACAATAAATGTATCAAAAGAATGGGCTTATAATGCTGATACTAAATATATAAATTTTATTAAGTATCGTATTACTCATCAAAGACTACGAGCCTCAGAAAATTTACCTGATTTTTTAAAAGAGGGGGGAAACATCCCCTACAAGTGAAAGAATTTTAATGAAAATCACACCGTCAGATTCAGCGTATCAGAAAACCCTATTCCATAGGTTTCAAGCTCATATCTGCAAAAATCTGCAACTTTGAATTTTTTGCCAGAAGAAAAATATACGAATATAGAAGTTCGTTACGTAAGTTAATTTGTAAATTACGTCAGAACCAAATTTAGAGACAGCCATTTATCAAAAGAAAAGTAAAATTTTTATGCAAATTTTGTTTACTTATTCAATGACGGTGAGCCAAAATAAAAGCTGCATTAACTGAAAAACGATCAGAAATTAAATAAAAAAAAAAATAAGTTTTTAAACTGAAAGTAAGAAGCGACATTAAAACTTAAAACGAACAGAAATTATTCCGTATATGAAAGGGACTGTCCCCCCTCAAAGCCTCGCTCTTTACGCTAAATTTTGACTCTGTCTCACAACTTTATTTTTTAAAACAATAAAAAACTTTAGCGTAAAAAGCGAGGCATTGAGGAGGGGACAGCCCCTTTCATATACGGAATAATTTCTGTTCGTTTTAAGTTTTAATGTCGCTCCTTGCTTTCAGTTTAAAAAACTTGCTTTTTTTATTTAATACAAAGAAGGAGTCAAAGTTTGGCATCAATTTCCATCTTCGAAATACTTTTTCATTCAAAAAAGCGTGTTTTTTTGCTATCATATAGTATTGAACAGTGAGTAAGCATTGACCAAAGAACCATTTTTTCAGCTTATTGCTGTCATTATTTCATATTTATTCTATCACATTTATTTTCCTTTGTAACAAACCACCCACAACATATATTAAATATTTGCAATCTTATTTTTACATTTTTATTTCCGTTGTTTGGCAAATGAAGTTTTTTTTCTGTCTAGTACGATATTCTTCTTCACTCAAACTACATTTTGACATGAATTGAAACAAAGAACTTTTCCCAATTTGATTAAAAGTGCTTTTTGCTCAAATAGCAAACAAAATCCTGTTTAGTTTGTGATATGGTTTTATTTTTTAATACATTATCTTTTTAAATTAGAGGCTTTCGTTTTGTCAAGATGAATGGATAGGTTGCATGCATGATTTTTGGTTCCCATACAGCCAATACTTTTCTTAAAAAGAACAAAAAAAAGTAAGGGATGTTTGTCCTTTGTATGAGAAGCTCTGTCATGTTGTTTTTCCTTGTGTAACGTATTTGCCTTTTTGCTCATCAATTCTTATCAATCAAAGAAATAGTTTCTGTTCTTGACTCATGTGGTACAATATCTGGAAGAGACAGTTAAATATTTGTTCACGGAAAATTATTTTCTTTAAGAGTACTTAAATGTATTGTCCCTTAATATTCTGCCAATCCGCGCATTTTTGGTTATTGAAATCATTCCGATTAAATTTAATTCAGGTGAGACTACTAAAGTCCCATTTCAGGATAAGTGCAACTTAAGTCAGGATATACGTAATTTATTTAGCCCCTCTTCGTAAAATTAGTCCTATTTTCTTTGAAAAGATAAGTGATTCTGATTCAGAGCTGATCGCATTAAAAGTGTTGTATTAGATAATTTGGGGGATCTTATTCAAACGAGCATTTACAGACCTGCTGCTATTTTTTGGTATTAAAATCCTGAGATAGTATTGGTAATCTGTGTGGTTAAATGTCAACAATACCCTGTTTTTTTAGCTCAGATTGTTTTTGTAGGGAGGGGGATTGGCTGATGACAACTCTTCTTGCAAAAATATTTTGAGACATCATTTTATGGTGAACGTTGGGATATAAGCAGATATTAAAGTATATTACACCTTCGTGGTTCAGACACATATAACCCCTTTAATAAGGGTATAAAAGCTTACCTTCCCAATGATCAAATCAGCGTACAGCGGAACTGCAACAGCATCCAAGAATCTATGCGCAAAACTTTGACCTATATTAAGTTTTCTAGAGGAAGAAAGCAATAGAAAGTGTTCTGAGGCTGTTCGTTGCCAATCGATGAACTCAAGGACAGTAAATACAGAGTCGAAAATAAAGAGCCACGTGGACATATGCAGCCGAGTACTGCTTAAGTGTTAAGAGAGGTAGATGCCCAGGGATAATACTGCCTCGATAAAAAAAAAAAAAAAAAAAAAAAAAAAAAAAAAAAAAAAAAGTAAAACACCTTCAGATTGCCATAAATGCCAGGAATGAAATGGAGCAGATTATTGTACTATTCCACCAAAACAACGCAAGCGTCTGCTACATAGATGGATCACGAACGTAAGGAATATCATATACATGAGCATTCATATACCATGATGTCCTTGATCTAAATGAAGGCATAAAAGTTAAATCATGTGAATTTGCAATGATATGTCTGAAATAGAACAAGCAGCTAAGAGACTGGAGGTATTAAAGTATGTGTAGGAACATATGCATCTTATATAATAACCAAGCATGCCTTAAGACTCCTTGGAATATTAAGAGCAGGCAAAAAAGCCAGTCGGAATGCCATTAACTCATAAACAGACTAGAGTTCAATGCTAACCGTATTACACTGATGTGAGCCCCAGGACATTCTGAGATTACTGGCAATGAATTGGCAAATGAAGCAGCTAAGGCTGAAGCGTCGATGACTTGCTTTCGACTGGACCCTTTAATTCCCACCTCTCAGAGTTGCTGCTAATAGGGTTAGACAAAACTGGCATAGAAGGGAATTGGAAAAAAAATGAAGAATAGGATGATAAACCTTAGAACAAAGAGTTGATTACTAGAGGCCTCAAGTATGGCTTCTGAAGTAAATGCACGTTTATTATTCCCCAAAGCAAATCTTATTAATCTAATGGAAGGATGATCGTCTAAATTTATCATTCTGTATTTTTCTAATGTTTTTGTATATGACCTTTGCACTTTTAAATGTGGGCGTTTCAAAAGGTCGTGGAAAATATATTTCTTGATAAACTGTGAAAGCATAGTTTTAGGTTTTCGCTGGAGCGATCATATACTAAACAGTAGGCCACACGGTATATACTTGCTGTGATTTCACTCTTTGAGGCAATAATGAAAAATATAGTTTGAGGGTCACGTTTTACGGAATGGTTGCACGTAAGGTTGCCAAATTTTGTGCCTTTTTACAACCCTAAGAAGCAGACCTTCCTAAATGAGTAGACAAAGATGACAATAAAGTATTTAAAGAAAATAGGAACTTCACAAAAGGGATTAAAGAGTGAAGCTCTGATTAGGCTGGAATGAAATAAAAGCGTAACCTTGCACTTTTGGCCATAGATGGCTTGGTTTTGTTCTGAGTTCTTAGTAATGGTGGTGATAAATCAGCTGCACTAAGTCAGTTGGTCTCCTAATCTCAGTTAACTTTATGCCAAATTGAGGCTTGCCACCCCTAGTGATTTTTTACTATTTGTACTGAATTTTTTTTTGCGTTGGGATTTTTAGTGATTTTTTAAGAACTTTGTACTTTTTAGTAGAGATTTCTTAGAATTGCAAGGACAGCGCAGAATTTCAAAGACAAAATCGTATAAACGCTTATATCAGAATAATATTCGTTTTAATATTCTAGTTTTGGTATTTTTGTTGGTATCTTTGAGTACCCATTGTAGTTATAAATCCCAATCGTCCACGAGCAAGACTTAAAAATGTACTGTCTTTTTTTTGTGTTCAAAGCATGCACACTTTGTGGGAATTTATGCTTTATAATTTAAGTTTAAATCTCAAAGGCTCCTTGGATTTATACAGGTCATTTTAACTAAATAAATCCAGCGGAAGAGCATCCTAGGTTAGAAAATAAGATAAGGAACAAAGAGCTGATACTTTTCAGTAGGTCGAAGGGATAAAGAAAAGGAAAGCAGGCTAACGAATTCAGTTATATCAAAGGTCAATTGACCTACATCACGGTTAAGTGACCTACGGTTAAGTCAAGCTGCAAACTTTGTTTAAATAGTGTTTAAAAAAATTACCCTAAGAATGAATAAAATGAAAAAAAACTTTTTGATATTTCAAACCCCCCCCCCCACACACCCATTGATAAACTTTTTCATAAGTAAGCTATTTCAGGGATAACAATCCTTTAGCTATGTTCGTAAAATTATTGTAGAAATATTAAAAATTAACTTAAATAACAAGGGTCATGGGGTTGGGGAGGAGTTACAGCCCTACCACAATTGAAGAGGACCCTAGATCAAACATTGGGTAGTAGCAATCCGTGAATAAAGAGTAAATCTTTGAAAAAAAAGGTGAAAAAAGGTGTCGATCTCATTATCTACACCGATAAATTACGCGTTTTATGCTTATTCGAAGCATACGACCTTCATTAATCTAAAATTTGATCATCAAAAGCTATTAACCCAGGAAAATTTGCATAATTGCAGAAAAAGAGGTAAAATATATCAAAATTGAATGCAAGTTTGATGAAAATCATAAATAGAAATCTAACATGTATGAGAACCATGAAGAATTTAACAACCATAAACAGTCTTAAGTTAATTCGTAAAGAACAGGAAGCTAAAGGCACTATCTACAAAAACACGAAATGTCTCATTTAAAGAAGAATGGAGATGCTTGATTATTTTTTTTTTTAGGTTTAATTGAATAGCACTAGCAGCAGTAGATTAACGAAAGAGGACAAACATGTAGTGTCCTTTTCAGAGGCAACGCTATAGCGTTGCCTATAGTAAAGGCCATACGGCTCCAATGTTTTGTTATGTATTTAATTATTTATTATTTTTTTCCCCCAGAGACACCTCGTATGGAAGGGGTCGTTGTATAAACTTGAAAAGGGGCTCATTCGATTGAAAATCGAGAGTTCTAGTGCCCTTTTTAAGGGTCAAAAGTGATTGGAAGGCAACTAACACCCCTTCCACGCCCACCACTTCTTCAAACCTGTCTAATCAAAATTTTGAGATAGCCATTTTGTTCTACGTAGTTAATTTCCAGCTAGAAATTATGTCTTTGAGGAGGACACTCCCCCCACAGCCCTCAGGACACGGGTTGTAAGTTATGCCCTGGGGGTATCCAAGGTTTTTATAAAGGGCTTTGTCGTAGAAAACTTCAAAAAGGACTCATTTGATTGGAAATTCAAAGGGCTAGTGCCCTGTTTAATTGTCAAAAGTGATTGGAGGGCAACTAACCCCCCTCTCAAGCCCACCTTTTCCCCAAACACATCCAATCAAAATTTTGAGATAGCAATTTTATTCAACGTAGTTTAAAATTCTGAAAATTAGGTCTTTGAGGATAACAACCCCCCCACAGCCCTCAAGGCAAGAGTTGTAAGCTATGCCCTGGAGGCAAATAAGGTTTTTATAGAAAGCTGTGTCGTAGAAACATCAAAAATTACTCATTCGATTGGAAATTCAAAGGGCTATGGCCCTTTTTAATAGTCGAAAGTGATTGGAAGGTAACTAACACCCCTTCCACGCCCACCATTTCCCCAAACACATCCGATCAAAATTTTGAAATTGCCATTTTGTTCAACGTAGTTGAAAATTCTGGAAATCATATCTTTGAGCCTGACACTCCCCTTACAGTCTTCAGGGCAAGGGTTATAAGTTATGCCCTGAGGGTATATATGGTTCTTATGGAAGGAATACTCGTATAAACTTCAGAGAGAGCTCATTTGATTTGAAATTTAAAGTTCTAGTTCACTTTTTAAGCGTCAAAAGATATCGGAGGGTAACCAGCTCCCCCCCCCAAAAAAAAAACCCTGTTTTCCCAAATGCATCCGATAAAAATTTTAGATATCTATATTGTTACAAATAACTAAAAGATCATATATCATAAATTCCGGTGTCGACACAACTCCCCCCGGGCCCGGGGACAGGCGTTGTAAGTTATGTCCTGGGGGCATGTATGGTTCTTCTAGAAGAGATGTTCGTATAAACTTCAGAGAGGGATCATTTGATTTATAATTGAAAGTTCTAGTTAACTTTTATAGAGTCGAAAGAGATCGAAGGGCAATTAGCCCCCCCCCCCCTTTCCACGTCCTTATTTCCGAAAACCCATCCAATAAAAATTTGAGATAGCCATTTTGCTAAAAATAGTTAAAACATCAGATAATAAAAACTTCTAGATTGGCACAAACCCCCAGAGCCCGGGGCCAAGTATTTTATGCCCCGGGATATATAAGGTTTTATGTAAGGAGAGGTCATGTAAACTTCAGAAGTGGCTCATTTGATTGGATGTTGAAAGTTCTTGTTTCCTTTTTATGAGCCAAAAGGGAACGGAGGGCAACTAGCCCGGATCCCTCAAAAAACTTTGAGATAGCAATTTTTTTTTAAATATATCAAAGACCATATAACAAAAACTCTGGGGTCGACACAGCCCCCCAGGGCCCGAGGACAGGCGTTGTACGTTATGCCCTGGGGGAATATATGGTTCTCATGGAAGGGAAGCTCCTAAAAACTTCAGAGAGGGCTCATTTGATTGGAAATTGAAAGTTCTAGTTCAGTTTTTGAGAGTCAAAACAGATGGGGGTGTCGACACAACCCGACGACCCGGAGGGGGCAGGCGTTGTAAGCTATGCCCTGGGTCATATATGGTTCCTATGAAAGAGATGCTTATATAAACTTCAGAAAGGGCTCATTTGATTGGAAAGTGAAAGTTCGAGCTCAATTTTTAAGAGTCGAAAGATATCCAGGGACAAAAAGCCCCCCCCCCACACACACACCCTTTTTCCCAGGCCCATCTGATAATTTTTTTTAAAATAGGCATTTCATTAAAAATAGTTCAAAGGTCAGATAAGCCAAACTCCTGTGTCGACGCAACCCCCCAGGGCCCGGAGGCAGGCGTTGTAAGTAATGCTCTGGGGGCATATATAGTTTTTATGGAAGGGATGCTCGTATAAACTTCGGAGAGGACTCATATGATTGGAAATTGAAATTTGTCGTTCACTTTTTAAGAGTCAAAAAAGATAGGAGGGCAACTACCCCTCCCCCTCCCCACTTTCCACGTCCTATTTACCTGAAACCCATCCGATAAGAACTTTGAGAGAGCCATTTTTTCAAAACGGTTCAAAGATCATCTTACGGAAACACCGGGGCCGACACAATCCTTCAGGGCCCGGGGTAAGCGTTGTAAGTTACGTCTGGAGGGCATATACAGCTGTTGTGGAAGGGATGTTCGTATAAACTTCAGAGAGGGCTCATTTGATTGGAAATTGAAAGTTCTAGTCCAGTTTTTAAGAGTTAAAAGAGATCGGAGGGCAACTATACCCCCACGCCCCTTTTCCACCAAATGGATCCGATATAAATTTTGAGATAGCCATTTTGTTAAAAAAATTTCAAAAATTAGATAACAAGTGTTGTCTTAGGACAGTAAATGGCTCTTATGAAAGAGATGCTCGTATAAACTTCAAAGAGGGCTCATTTGATTGGAAATTGAAAGTTCAAGTTCAGTTTTTAAGAGTCAAAAGAGATTGGAGGGTAACTATCCCCCACACCCCTTTTCCCCCATATGCATCCGATAAAAATTTTGAGATAGCCATTTTGTTAAAAAAAAATTCAAAAATTAGATAACAAGTGCTGTCCTAGGACCGTATATGGCTCTTATGAAAGAGATGCTCGTATAAACATCAGAAAGGGCTCATTCGATTGGAAATTGGAAGTTCCAGTCCACTTTTCAAGAGTCAAAAGATATCCTAGGGCAACTAGCCCCCCCCCCCAGACACACCCTTTTTTCCCCAAGCCCATCTGATAAAATTTTAAAAATAGCCATTTCATTAAAAATAGTTCAAAGGTCAGGTAAGAAAAACTCCTGTGTCGAAGCAACCCCCGGGGCCAGATGCAGGCGTTGTAAGTAAAGCTCTAGGGGCAAATATGGTTTTGATGGAAGGGATGCTCGTATAAACTCCGGAGAGGGCTCATATGATTGGAAAATGAAAGTTCTTCTTCACTTTTTAAGAGTCAAAAGAGATCGGAAGGCAACTAACCCCCCCCCCAATCTCCACGTCGTATTTACCTGAAACCCATCCGATAAGAACTTTGAGAGAGCTATTTTTTTTAATGGTTCAAGGATCATCTAACGAAAACTCCGGGGTCGACACAATCCTTTAGGGCCAGGGATAAACGTTGTAAGTTACGCCTGGAGGGCATATAAAGCTTTTGTGGAAGGGATGCTCCTATAAACTTCAGAGAGGGCTCATTTGATTGGAAATTAAAAGTTCTAGTTCAGTTTTTAAGAATCAAATGAGATCAGAGGGCAACTATCCCCCCACGCCCCTTTTCCCCAAATCCATCCGATAAAAATTTTGAGATAACCATTTTCTTAAAAATAGCTCAAAGGTCAGATAAAGGAAACTTCGGTGTCGACAGAGCCACCCAGGGCACGGGGGCAGGCGTGGCACCTTATACCCTGGGGGCATATATGGTTTTTATGGAAAAAATTCTCGTATAAACTTAAGAGAGGCCTGATTTGAATGGAAATTGAAAGTTCTAGTTCAACTTTTAAGAGTCAAAAGAGATTGGAGGGCCCCTAGACCCCCCTACGCCTTTTTTCCTCAAACTCATCCGATACAAATTTTGAGATAGACTTTTTTTTTTAATAGTTCAAAGGTGAGATAACAAAAACTTCGGTGTCGACACAACCCCCCAGGGCCCGCAGGGCAGGCATTGTAAGCTATGTCCTGGGGATGTATATTGTTCTTATGAAAGGGATGCTCGTATAAACTTCAGAGACGGCTCAATTGAATGGAAATTAAAAGTTCTAGTTCCTTTTCTCAGATTAAAAAAACGGTCGGAGGGCAACTAGCCCCTCCCGCCCTCCACGCCTTTGGGTTTATCGGATGGATAAATCCATCCGATAAAAATTTGAGATGACCATTTTTTACAAAATAGTTCAAACATGAGGTATTAAAACTCCGGGTTCGACACTAACCCCCAGGGCCCAGGGACAGACGTTAGTAGAGATGCCTCATGAGGTCCCAGGGACTCACCCCTGCTGCCACCTACAACTTTTTTAACACCAAATATGGGCATAGCCTCCCTAGGGAGAACACGTGGTTAATGGGGTCAATGACCTAAATTTCCAAAGGTGTCGATGTTGTTGATGTTGTAAGTGCACGCTCTCAGCGAATGTCAAGGTCGATTTATTTGTTGTTGTTGTTGTAAGTGCACGCTCTCAGCGAATGTCAAGGTCAATGTTATTGTTTTGGGCAAGTGCACGCTCTCAGCGAATGTTATGAGTTTCCAGAAATAGAAAACAGCATTTGTTGTTGTTGTTGTTGTTTTGCTCTCAACGAATGTTATGAGTTTCCAGGAAATAGTTAGATCACGTGTTTCCTTCTCAACCAATCAGAGGGCTCGCAAGCATATTAGCGGTGCAGAGAATATGAGGAAAGGATTTTTGCTATAGTTTTTATTAGTCTGTGAATAGAATTCAAGGAGTGAGAACAGTTTTGACTTTACTCATCTGGATATATATTTGTGATGACGAGTGGAATGTTTACCCTCTTAGAAGTTGATAGTGGAGTTGATGGTAATAATACAAGAGCACCTAACATTGCGGTGGAAATCACGAAAGGATCACGTCTTTGTCTGGAATGGGATGCAGTATATGCAAGATATGTGATATCCTTGAGCAAATTTAAAATGGAGGATCAATTATGTTTCGCTGCAAAAGTTGATATAGCACATGTGAATAGACTTCAATGTGCTTTAAGTGCATTAGTGAAGCATATCGAAGACAATAAACTCTATCGCTAATTGTACATGCTCTGTATTATTAATGTTGTTGTAATTATTCAATAAAATTGTTTCGAAATCGAAAATGTTCTCTTTCTTTTCTGGTTAGGGCTAACGAATCAGGGTCAGTCTAGAGTCAGCAGTCGGAGTGAAAGGATTGAAAAATGAATAAATTTGAGAAAGAGAGAATTAGATCAAATCTAGTGTTTATGGAAAAACATTTGATTTTGGATGACGATTTTCTCGAGTTATCTCTTAAACGCAGGATATTCTCTTGTCAGGGAACACTTGACAATATAATGAGGAGTGATTCTCCCCCATTGGACTATTGTATGAAACTTTTAAAATGTGACTCAAGTGCTTATAGTCAATTTATTGATATATTAATTGAAACAAGGCAGAATCATATCGTGGATATACTTTTGAAAACATTGCCAATGGATTCAATGTAGATGGCTCCTCCGTCATTCGAAAGAGGTAACGTTACAGAGCTACTCCTCTCCCCACATTTCCTCTCACTGAATTTATGGAGCGAGGACGATCAGTTTCGTTTTAGCTGTGAGAGAGTTGACATCGGAAACCGAAAAATGTTCTATATATGTCCATTGTGCTTGTACACTCTTGGCAGTTGGACTCAATGTGAGAATTGTACAATTATTGATGACTATAGTGAAAAGTGTAAATTATGTAATCCTTGTAAATTACATAGAGGCTATGCAGTACAAATTAAAGGATGTAATTCATGTCTTGAAGAGGTGTGTGACTCTCATCCTAGAGGGCACCTGTGCTCCAATTGTCACTATGATAAATGTGATCAGTGGGAGAATACTTACCCCGCTATGATTGGAAAGAATCCCAAACGTGATTTTAGTTTATTTCTACGAGATTGGTATCGTCGCGGATTTAAATTATTCTGGGAAGAGGAATCTGGTCTACGATTCAACTGTTGGGGTAACAAGACAATTTGGTTTCTACGTCATCGTTGTGACGACACTGCCTACTATGACTATAAACCAAGTGATTTTTATCTGGCAGTTACCGAATGTGATTCACCATTTGAAAACACTGTATGTGATATTGCTTCAAATAGACAGATTGAAACTCGTGAATTTCATAATATGAATGCAAATAGTATCATTGACTATACAAAGAGATATGACAAGAGTGAAGTTACATTGTACTGTAGAAAATGTGACCCTGACTTTGCAGTCAATCAAGATCAATATACAGTGAATCCAAATGATTTACCAGCATTAGTGGTTCACGACAGTTGCCTATACATCGAAGAAGAAGAAATCTAAAAGTGAAGATTTAAAGACATTGTTGTATATATATGCATTTTATTAATAAACAAATTCACAAACATTTTTTAAGCACTTTACTCTTAGGGCACTGAAATCAATACTGTATAGGTCTGAGAGGATATTTTCCACTAGAAAGTCGTTCAGACGTGGATTGTCACTATAAATGTGGAGAAACTGCTTGTAAGTATAGCCACGACATCGGAACACAAAATATAGTAGTGCATGGAAGCCGCAGCTTTTAGTCGTCAGATCCTGCACCCTCTTCCGATTTTGAATAATAGTTTTCCCACTGCTCTCAATATAGTTGCTGATGTGAGGTGTGTAGAATGTATAGGGTAGACCAAGAGAATCAAAAAATTCAATCGTCTTGATTGTTTGAAAGATGCACAGCCAATGACCCGTCAGCACAGTCGACGGACTGCTATTAACAATAATCAAGGTATTGTTGACACTTTGAAATTTTCCAAGAAAGTCCGAGGGCAGACAATAGGATTTGTACTGGGACATGTAGGGGTCCATATTAAATACATTGATTATTTGACTGGTGTTCATGGCGCCAAGTCTAGTAGAACACTGCCTTCGGGAGTGATTTCCCAATAGGTTTCATATTGATTTAGTGAGATTAGTGCAATACTCTCAGCCAATGGGTCGGCAAATGTACACTCTAAACGCACACTCCCCGTACGTACTATACTCATATCCTGTGTGCCAGACAAATCCAGAACAATGATACCATGTGTTTTAGCAAACATATCTTCGGTTATACCATTTTCAAATAGTTGCGAATCATGATCTAGGGTTTGCATGGTCAACTCATACAATGTTCTATAGGATTTATCAAAAGATAGATTGTAGAGTGGGATACCGTTTACTTTGCACACAAGAGATGAAAGTCCAAACATCTCGAATTTATGTGGGCATTCAGTCCACGATCCTATTGCACTGGCGCTTTTTACAAATGCCAAAGCGAGTTTTGACGGAATTTCACCATTGATAAAGGATGAATCGGTGAAGGTGCGTGACCCCGTGGCAATATGACGTTGATTGGTGATTGTATGAGGAACAAGTAGTTTAATATTATTTCCATTGGCTCTCAGTTTTTCCACTGCCAAAGCAACAGAACTCATGACCTATTGTTTGCGTACATGAAGTATTGCCGAGGTGAGGGAGAGACTTACATCGGGATTGGCAGCAAGTTCTTTTCTCAATATGAAATTGGAGGGTGCAAGCGTTAGTTTTATATCCACTTTAACATTGGGCGGCAGCCATTGGGGTATATTAAATATTTCATGATATATTTTTCCAACTAGATGTAATTCACTAGTTGTAGCATTTTTAAGTGCATCTGTACTATCAGTATTAGTAATATATTCATATCCATTGGAGGTGCCTCTCAATTCCTTGTATGACTTGGGTGTCATCAGCATGAATTGCATATTAGCTTGTATAATTTGAGAGATTGTTGCTTGTACTCACCAGCGTACCATTGATGTAGACACTAATTTGACGAAATAAATTATGTAATATACAATTTTCTTAGGATATTCCATCGGCCCGAATTGGCAGTGTATTATCGGATTCCGGACTTTCATTTGTAAATCTATAAATGTTGAAGACATGTCCATAAAGTAGTCTTCATTGGAATAAATTTGAAAGTGGATATTATCGGAGAGGGGTTGTTGTGGATAAAATTGTTCATAGTATCCATGCTTGACACTCACATCAACATTTTCTGCATTGAATAGATTCAATGAGGCGGTGATTGAAGGTTGAGAATCCTTATGCGGTAGGTAGGACATTTTAGGAGAAGAAATCTAGTTTCGATCTAACAATTTTCTTCCTGGGGCTTCTGTTTACAGTACGTGTCGGCTTTTTCCTTCTTTTCTTTGACAAGAGGGATGATGTCTTTCGTTTCCGTCCTGAGTGGAGACTGATGAGTGATGCATTGTTTCTTGACCTTTTTAAGCCTTTACCATTTTGTTTTAATTTCTCACCAAGGGTTCGCGCACTGGACCTAAGATTTTCCGTAGCACTTTTTTTAAAATCCTTGCCAGAGCCCCAATCGTATAGTGTAGAGGATGCAAAATCTGTCGCAGCCGGTACAAGATATTTTCTAGCCAGTGGTAGTGAAGAGCGAAACAGCTTAGCAAACCAACTGCCAAGACCGTAGCCAGACATTGACGAGCGACCTTTGTAATAGTCCATTCCATTGCCCTGTTGTCTTGGGCCAAGAGTATTAACATAGCAGTCAATATCAGGACAAGTGAATACCACTTTTCTATTAGACATCTTGCTTTTGAAGGATGGGACGAAAATGGCATGTAATCACAGCCAAACCTTTTGAAATTGCTATGGGATCGCCCAATTCGGTTCTTAGTGTTAACTGACAGAGTTCCAAATAGGAAGTGTTTACGGGAATATACTGAAGATGCTTTATATTGTAGTGGTGAATATGTTCTTGATTGGTTTTTCGTTCAAGAACTCGTAGGAGGGGGACATTTGAATTACCAACCCGAGATGTTTCCACAAATGAAGCGTAGAGAAATATACAAGTGTCTGTGGAGAAGGCAGGTGGGTAGTCAGCAAAAATGAAATTAGTGTTTCCGGCACTTTTACCATTGATTATATTGAGCTTAAAGCCAAGAACATCCTTAAGGTTATCATTGAGAATAACCTTTTGACTGGCAATAGGTGAACTAATGTAGATCTTACCCTCCTCCTTTGAATAGTTGAAATGAAAAGCTCCCTTTTTACGAGCGAAATTCTTTTATTAATAGAACGACATAAATCATTCATACAGGTGAGTTCCTCGTAGGGTAATTCAATATATGGATAATCCATCCAATTGATTTTTGAATTTGTTCTTGATCACCTGAAGGTGGTGGCGGCCAATCATAGGGTCTAATTTTTATATCATATTTACGATCCTTTCTCAGGATGTCATAAGTATTTTTGAGAATACAGTCGACAAGAGCCACTTCATACTTTCTATTGTCGTCGAATTTGATGGTGGGGGAGAGTTTCGTCCAAAAATCACTTGTTCTATTCAAGTCATTGTAGAGAGGATCAGAAACATTGGACATGAAAGTCACATAGAAATCATTGGGCATTGTCAATATCTTCAGCACTGACCCAAGAATCAAAATCTGAGTTGTATCCTAGCCAGCGAACAAGCAACTGTCTCTTGTCATGGCGTGTACGACTCTTTAATATCTTTTCAATTTGATACATTTCGCTAGTGTTTCTAACTTTTTGCAGTTCATATTCATAAAAACCGCCGAGAATCTCATCATCTTTGGTGTCTCGCAGTCGATATGTCGTGGGCTTGGTGTCCAGGATTTTGGACACTTTAAAAAGTTCTGTGCTCCATAAATAATTCCCCTTTTCAAAAATATTGGTGGTTCTATTAATTCGAACAGTATCACCAACATTGAATTTCTTCTTCACATTTTTTTTCTTTTTCACCATTGGAATATTGCTTTAGAAAAGCATCAAATGTATTTTCACTGTAATGAACTTCCCGAGGGCTTGAGTTGGACAGAGATCGATGAGGTCGATGGTTGTATATCTGCATGATTTTATCTAAATCATGAATAAAAGCCGATGTATTTTTCAGTGTACAATATCTTGAAATTAATAGACGAATCGTTCTTATTAATCGTTCAGCCAATGCAGCCTTTATCGGGCTGTGACTATGATAAAGTGATGTATTATATTTCAATAGAACCTTTTGCACATGGGGATTAACAAATTCACTGCCACGATCCGATTGAATTTTTCTATAAGAATCCTGTTCAAGAATACTTTCAATGGCCTGAGCAACTTCAACACCTCTCTTTGACAGCAGTGGAATGGCATATGCATAGCGACTAAAGACACTGATTGCCACCAGAATATATTTGTAGGGTGCATTGTGACGCCGTTGAAGTGCGTCTAAAGTTAAAAGATCCGTTTGCATTATATGCAGAGGGAAAAAGGCTTTAGTTTGTCGATATTGTTTGCTGCGAAGCCTGTGATTCCGATGCAGTGTGTAACTCGGTTCATTCTCTAGATACTCTTTAGCTTTTTTCAATGTGGTGGTGCCGGAGACAGCTTTAGAAAGCGTTTTGGGAGAACTTAAACTTCCCGCTTCACCAATATTTTCATAGACACCTTTCAGAACTTCATCCATTTTGAACGCAAGCACGTAGTGTAATGTCCACTCCCCTTTTGCACACTGGAGGGTGAATCAATTCGTCTTCGCTTTTGACTAGCAGCCACAGGTGTTGTAAAATCATTGCTGCTGATAGTATTTTCAAATATTGAATCTTCTTCTTATTTTTTAAATGGCGTTGGTGTTGGTGTTGTGGAGGATTATATTCTCTTAGTTTCTTTAGAATTTGCTTATTGCCAATAAGACTTTTGGGAAAGTTTGATACACTTAGAAAGGTGTATAGATTATTGTCAAAGGATAAATGTCCTTTACGATTCGTCACCATATCACAAATTAAATCAACTAGATTATAACTTTTTCCCTGAATTATAATTCGTTTCCCTGTGCTATCGACTTGAACTTGATGATCATCACCAGTTTCCAACATGAGATATGATAATACTCTTTTACTCTGTTCTCGATAGGTGAGTGGCAATAGGTTTCCAATTTTCATTACAATTGAATTCAATTCCTTCTCCTTTGATTGTGCAGAATCTCGAGGAGATGTTTCCTGTTTAGAGGGATCAGTGACGGCGGCGGTGACGTGGGTCTCTCACGATAAGGTTTATGCTTGTCGACACGTCGCAATGCATCTTGAAGTAAAAGCAGTTTTTTGTCATTGGCAATATTCTCATCATTAATGAATTTGTTTAGATTATCTTCAAAATGTTCGACGGGCGAGAGGACAAGTTCAAATGGTGTCAATTTATAGGGTTTAGCCATTCTCTAGAGAAAACTGTTTACAAGTCCTGCAATTATTGGCAGTAAAAGTGTGAAAAAGCTACCGCCCGCTTGAAGGAGCCGTTTTCTTTTAAAATTTTTTCCCTTGTTTTTACAAGCTAAGGCGCGTACAGTGGAACGATGTTGCTTTGTCTGTTGTCTAACACCTTCTGGCAGTTGAACATTGCCCTCAGTTAAATTTAAACAAAGTTCAGATATTAGATTAATGAAATCATTGTCAACACCATGTTTGAGTATTGATTTCCTAAGCAAGGGTTTGAAGTGCTTAAAATGGAAAATAAATGCCGTTGTTCGTGTAGTTTCTTCAGTGTCATAATGGCAACTAATAGCCTTTTCTACTGTTCACCGGAAGATATACTGTAATTTCATTGTTGAAAATGTCGGTGACTACGCGTAGATCCTCGGGTGTGCTCTGATTAAGATCCAGCAAAATGTACCCGTAGGGCTTGCTAGTCGCCTGAGTGTACACTGACAACAGAAATTTAGGGGCGCCGGGGTATATCTGTTTATTTAGAGTTATGAGCGAGCTAGAATCACGAACAACTCGATATATAATATAGATAGTGCAATTTAAAGCAAGGGTTCGCATACATTTGCTCTGATGAAACAGATTGTGTAGAACTAGGGTTATGGAAATGTGTTCATGGTGGGAGCGAACGGTGAACAGTTGTAGCATTTCCTGTGAGAACTGTTCAATGGATTCAGCCAAATCGTCAATAATCAACCACGAGTTCGATTCAATACTATTGAAAACATCAAGTCCTCGTATGAATTGTATTGGTATGGTTGTGGCAATAGCTTTTATTTGATCATAGGACTCTTGCCAAATACTGTAGCAATAGTAGATGTTTTTCGGTTTTTCCAAAACCATTTTATCGCAATTTTGAATTATTTTAGTTAAAAGTGTTGTTTTCCCCGACATTGAGGGACCAAACAGAAACGACCTGAAGGGTGTTTTAAATTGATACATGTTGCTGCTGCTGCTGACAACAGTTGAACTATAACTAACTGTAAATCATACGTGTCCAATGAATAAGTAGTAGCAATAATTTTCCCATAGATCTATCTAGTACATTAACAAGAACAGTTGACAAAATTTCATGGCAACATTTATTTCGGTAACATGAAAACAAATATTTGTTCAACATGAACTGCAATGATAACACTTAATGTACAAAAAAAATAAAAACACTTTTTGTCCATGAAGAGCAACACTTTTGTCTTTAAAAAACACTTTTTGTCCATCAACAAGAACAACACTTATTGTCTTTAAAAACACTTTTTTTTTGTCTTAAAAACACTTTTATCTACAACACTTATTGTCTTTAAAAACACTTTTCTGTACAACAACAATACTTTTATCTACAGCACTTATTGTCTTTAAACACTTTTTTATACCTGACAAAAAAAAACAACACTTGAAAACAACACTTGAAAATCACGGGATAGCACAGTTGAACATTACAGTGAATTTAAAGGTGGGATCCCCCCCCCAACCCGACTGAGTCGTGAAGCGCCAGCGGAAGTGACCGTCAACTTCAAGAACCACCCTTGTGGCCCATTGTCCTGACGGTGGTAATGTCGGGGAACTCACACGGATTCTCAAGCCATTGATATTGCCAAAGGGCAAAGAGTAGTGAGACATTGCCGAGGGGTACAATGAGTTCATGTCCAAGAACACTGCATTTGATATTGCACCGGTGCTTTGTCCGCTCGGATCGGTTGATAAGACGCGGTCCCCATGAAAAACATACCCTCCCCTCATTGAACGCTCTACAAAAAGGTGCTGATCTACATCTGTGATTAGGCCTATTTCCTCCCTACTAATTTTAAAATCAAATCCATCACTAAATGGGGTGTGGAAAAATAATATCCTATATCTAACCCGAACTCTGAATAGATTTGGTCTGTGTTCTTACAGACTATATCCAACAGAGTTAGAACGTCACTGGCCAAGTACAGTCTACAATAATCCCACCCATTTTTACAATCCCCCTTAGACCACACCTTCTTGGCAAACTCATACTCCTCGGCTGTGCATTCACTGCTGGTCAGTGAATTGTAAAAAGCTTCAATTGGAGGTAGTTTCACCTGCTTAAGCGAGCGCCAGAACAGTAATAATCGTATGCATATATACCTTTGCAGGTCCACAGATCATACATTTCACTGTCTGGAAAGTGCTGTTTAAGCAAGGGAAAGCTATCAAAATTGTCGCTTTTCTGCACTTGAATCAATTGACTCAATGCCTTGGGAAAAAAACTAAATGAATCTAAAAACCTGATTTTATTCCAACACGTATGCCCATTATCCACTGCCTGCCATTTCAGTTCGAGAAGCAACAACTTCTCGGCCGATTTGGGAATAATATTATAGGTAAATGAACTGTTTACCAACGGACTATCTACTCCCCTCCCTCCCTGTGCATACGTGCCAGTGCTGGTAAAATAAATTTTAAGTCATAATTAGAGTTGTGAATAAAAACAGGAATAAAAAACTGTTGGCTAACATTTAAGTTACACGATTGATGCGCAACCCTCTAAAATTACTACCCCCGAGGAGATTTCCTGCCACAAGTGATTATGGTCTCTGACTTTTCCCCTCCCCCCTCTTTTCCCTTTAGTCCCTTTATCCCCCTCTACAAACTCCCCCTTACAAACCCAACATATTTTTTATTTTTAATCGCGAGACGATCCTCTGCAGACAAAACCATTGGATAATGGGTATTTCTCAAACGAGAAATAGCACCATTAGCCGTGCCAATTAGTTTAGTCAGTGCCTTGACCATGAACTCGTCCTCATCCAATGTTTCTACTATTTCTAACAACTGCGTGGTGTTAGAACTGTCTCTTTGCGCATGACCATAGGACACTGCAATAGCCTGGTGTTCTTTGACTCGGTTTGGAAATTGAGGATCATTCACCTCCACCAGCTTAGCTTCACAGTCTAAAGATATTTTGTTGCACTGGAGAAGGGTATTCTGAAAATTTTTAAAGCGTAAAATGGCCCTATCCCTAGAAACCGTTTCCACTGTCTGGTAGCCATGTCGGCTACAATGCCTCATGTGATTTTGCAACTTTAATTCAGTCCAAAATCTAGAGAGGCATGTTGGACAGTAGAAACGTGTCCCCCTAGTCTTACCCTCCCCCAGAACTCTACTGATGTCTGTGATAGGATTAAAATGGCCAATTGAATTGGCAGGGTCACTAGGTGGTGTGTATAACAACCAAACCCAGTGTCTGACCAAATCAATTGACGGGCCCCTTACAGGGAAGACCACCCCCTTCTTTTTTAAACGAACCCCATCTTCAAATTCAGTTTCATACTGAACCACAGTAACGCCGATATTTAAATGGGCATTAGCCCTTTCAAAAATATCAATAGATCGTAGCGTTACTGGGTATTTTCCTTCTAAACACGAGAAATCTACAGTGGGAAAATCAGACCCTTCCTTCCCATGTACAGCCCAGTGATCTAAATTCGTCTTGGTGGCTCCTTCTTTCAATGGTCGGAAAGCTGATATGAGGAAAGCATACCTGAAACATTTTTGACCTGTTTCAAAACAGATCCGCTGGACACCACGACATCCTACTAGATCTGGATTATATTTTAAAACTGTATCCCTTTCATGCCCACCTGTCCCCCCTCTTAAAATAAAATCTTTCTTAAATTTACAAATATTTACACTTAAATTTTCAATAAATAAAACTACAGACCCACTACCGTTTTCGTTAAAGTTCTCAAGATGCGTTATAATTTGACCTACCCAATCGCTAAAAACACCCTCAAAATTTTCTAAATTCGAATAAACCAAACGCATCTCGGAATGTACATAATGATAATAAACTTCACTTTTCCCTCATTTAAATAAAACACCTTTAAAACAATAGAAACCTTAATTGAATCCCTCCCCCACAACTGAATTTGGTTCTCCAGCAGTGCACGAATTTTATCTACATAGTCATGCACAATTTCTACAGGGTCAAACACAAATTTTCCCCCCGTTAGTGAATTAAAGGGATCACCAAAAGTCGCAGTGTAAACAACTATTGCATTTAAAATTGTATTGGTCAATTGAAAATCGGGAAAAGTTGTACCCCCCTCCCCCTCTTGTATATCACCCCCTCCCCCAAGTTGTTCAACAATATTTGGGATATGTTCCACTTCAGTTGTTTGAAGTGGACTCGTTAGGGTATCGGAGGCTGGAGGAGGAGGAGGAGAAGGGTTCCCTGTTAATTCCCGGGTAAAATCGTCTAAAATTTGCAAGGTATTTTGGCTCAAGTCTCCCTGCCCAACTGCGCTATTATCTACATTAAAAAGAAAATCGTTTATAAACTCATCAATATTTAACGGTATTTCCAGTGGAGAGTCGCTCCATGGTGAATTGCTATGTAAGTCCATCGATGTGTCCTCTCCTTCACCAGCTGATGAGGACGATGGCGTTAATGAGTATGGGACCAATGATCCAACCTATAAATGAAAAATTGCTTATTTTCAAAGTGTTCAAATCATCCCTACTGTTTTTAAAATTTGGATTATTATTTAAAATCAACGCTTAGTAGCAGTAGTAGTAGTATGCACATAGTAGCATTTGGTTAAGTCAACTGAAAGTTCAAAATATCAAACTTAATATAAGATAATTACAATCTAAAACGTCGCTTTTACATAGAAGGCGGCAATTTGTTCAAAAAAATAGCTTATTTTCATAGTGTTCAAATCAGCCCTACTGTTCTTTTTTTCGCGGCGCTTTTCGGGCCCGCAGCACATCGCGCAGCGCTTCTCTGGCCCGCGGCGCATCCGCAGCGCATCCGCAGCGCTTCCCGCGGTGCTTCCCACAGCGCTTCTCGGGCCCCACCACGTGGCTCCCAGCCCCCCCCCCCTTTACATAATGTCCATCAAAAGTTGAAATATTCGCTTAGACTGCATAAGTCACTATTTCTCTCTAATTCCACACAGATTCAGTGAACTCATGAGCTTAATTATTGTAACCTATCGCGCGCGAGTGTTCTGATTTCCAAGACTGAACTTCAGACGAGGAAAATGCCGGGAACCGTTAACCTGGTTTCCCCTCACTAGAATCTTGGCAAGATTGAAAGCTATTTAAAAATATTCAGTGTAAATTAGAACGCCGATATGTGACAGATGGATAAAATGGAATAATCTCTCTCTTAAAACTATGTGAAGAATAGCATTCATAGGGTTTCAAAGGTACCTAAAAATATTCGCTTATGAGATATCGAAGCAATAGTAACAGAGAAAATAGCAAAGATTAGAAAAAAGAGGAGCGGTTTCTTTTGCAAAAAAATTACATTATATTTAGATATCTCTGAGGGAGGGGGGAGCAGAAAAAACAATGGTTGGGGGGTGAGGGGTTAATATCTCAGAGATACACTTTCACACAGTGTTGAAAAATAGTGAAAAGAAAAAAACATTGGAAGAAATAGATATATATTTATATAAGATAGTTTGAGGAAAAAATACTCACATTTGCAAATCCTGGCTGCACTTGGGTGCCGGATGGTCCAGGTAGTGCGTGTTGGAGGGCGGACGGGGCGGCGGCGCTATGTTCTTGTGCAGATTGGACTGCGATGTTATGGGATTGCATAGATGAGCCAGCAGGGTTCACCGTCCTTATGGCCCATTCTCTTTTTGGTTTATGCCCAGACTGTATGGGGGATGGCAGTGATGGGGCTGCCTCACCCTCTCTTGCTCTCTTGGAAGGAGGGGGCACGCATTCTTCATAATTGGCCTTAAAGAAGAGAAAAAAGTTAGTATGATAAATAATTTCCCCCTTTTTACAGAAAGAAAGTTAGTACCCTCATCCATATAATTTTGTCTAGAAAAGCACTTATCACTAAGAAGCCCCCTCCTCCACCCTTTTTCAGCAAAGCAAAAAGTAAAAATGCATATAGGTTTACCCTCTCATTGATTTTTTTTTTGCAAGCGCAATGTAGATCAATAAAGAATATATCTTACTACCTTTTATTCAAATGCTATAGTTAAAATCGCTAAAATATCAAAGAGAAATGGTTTGACACTGAAATAGAAAACAATTATGATAAAAGCAATTATCTTTTCATTTCTATTTTGTCACCATTAAAAGCGTTAACCCATTCCCCAACAAAAATCCTGGATTCAAATTGACTCTCTCCCCCTAAATTTAGGAAAATTAACCTACCCTCTCATTGAGTTAATCTTGCGATATATTCAAGTGAAAGGCATATCAATAAAGAATATATCTTACTGCCTTTTTATTCAAATCTTATAGCTAAAATCGCTAAATTTCGAAGAGAAATGGTTATACACTGAAGTAAGAAACAATTATCTTTTCATTTCTATTTTGTCACTATTAAAAGTGCTAACCCCCTCCCCAACAAAAATCACGGATTCACGCCCCCTCCCCTAAATTTAGGAAAATTGTTATAGCTAAAATCGCTAAATTTCGAACTGAGAAATGGTTAGACACTGAAGTAAGAAACAATTATCTTTTCATTTCTATTTTGTCACAATTAAAAGTGCTAACCCCCTCCCCAACAAAAATCACGGATTCACGCCCCCTTCCCTAAATTTAGGAAAATTAACCCACCCTAGGTCTATCGCTAATTTGCAGACAAAATTAGCTGACCGCTATTTTCAGACAAACACTGAATTACGTAAAAGCACTGAAAACCTCGATTGTCTAAAACCATCTAATGTATACAAACAGGAAAAGGGGTGACAGCTAATTATAGGCCTCGTGCTGGAGCATTATGTCAAAACAGAACGGTTAATAACAACAGTGACGGAAGTCTCAGTTAGAGAAAAGATTACAATATGGAAAAGCTAAATTTTTCGAAAGGATAATTATTTCTTTTTGCGAGAATTTGGTTGTAAAAACAATGAGGGAGGGGGTTAGGTTTTGAGGGTAAAAGAACACCTTTTATGTTTTCTATCGAGTATAAAGATTGTATAGTGATGTTTGTATTGTATGGGGGGGATTTACCTGAATATACTGGAGGGTGACCACGGAGAATAATTTTATTTTGAAAATAAAAACGGAACTTACATGGTAAATTGAGGTTGCCAATGCTTCTAATTCATCAAATTTATCCATTGTTGTTTGAACTATGTCAAAATACTTTCTGATAATTTAATCACATTGCATGTCCGTTATATACGAAATCTCAAGGGCGAATTGTTATGTAACGGGGAAATCATAAGTAACAAGCCCTCTGATTGGCTGAGAAAGGATATGTATCCGACTCGCTGATTGGCTGAGAAGGAAACACGTGATCTAACTGTTTCCTGGAAACTCATGACATTCGTTGAGAGCAAAACAACAAGAACAACAACAAATGCTGTTTTCTATTTCTGGAAACTCATAACATTCGCTGAGAGCGTGCACTTGCCCAAAACAACAACATTGACCTTGACATTCGCTGAGAGCGTGCACTTACAACAACAACAACAAATAAATCGACCTTGACATTCGCTGAGAGCGTGCACTTACAACATCAACAACATCGACACCTTTGGAAATTTAGGTCATAGACCCCATTAACCACGTGTTCTCCCTATGGAGGCTATGCCCATATTTGGTGTTAAAAAAAGTTGTAGGTGGCAGCAGGGGCGAGTCCCAGGACCTCATGAGGCATCTCTACTGACGTTGTAAGTTATACTCTGGGGGTATATATGGTTCTCATAGAAGGGATGCTCGTATAAACTTCAGAGAGGTCTCATTTGATTGAAAATAGAAAGTTATAATTCACTTTTAAAGAGTCAAAAGACACTGAAGGACAATCCCCCCCACGCCCTTTCCCCCCAAATCCATCCGATAAAAATTTTGAGATAGCCATTTTGTTAAAAATAGATAAAAGATCAGATAATAAAAACTCCAAGGTTGACACAAACCCATTTTGTCACTTTTATATTGTTACCTTGATACGAGTTTTGATACTTTGATGAACATTTGATTTTTTTTAAAGTTTTATTTTGAAATGTGGAATTTCTAGAAACGTGAAACTTTTTGCAATCAAGAACGAACAAAAATTAATTTAAAAAAAAATTACGAAAAATAAGATTTTGAAAGGAAAGTAAAGGCCATTTTGAACCGCAGATACAAGTACCTGTTATAATTCAAACCAAACGACAAGAAATTACTGTTAAACCCAAAAATAAAACCCAAAACGAACAAAAATTAAATAAACAATCATAGCAGAAAACATAAAACAAGTAATAATATAATTGAATAAATATATCTTAAAATGAGTAATGCTTAGGTTGAATACGACAATCAAGCTTAAAACGAAAAAAAAATATTTCACTATTCAAGTAAGTATGAAACTTAAAACGAACAGAAATTAAATAAACAATCAATGTAAACAAATATACAATAGATATTAATGTAAATGAATAAATAAATCTTAAAACGAGTGAAACCTAAATTGAATATGAAAATCAAGCTTGAAACGAACGCAAATCAGTACAAACAAGAGTTTTGTATATTGCCTCCTTCTCTCACTGTAAAGGTCTAAAACCTACGTGTCATTGGCGCTTTACTGAAAACTATATGTGTCTTGAACAGAATTGGAAAGCATAAACAACATCAAATTGAATATTTGATGTATAGTGGTATTAATTGTTGAAAGATCCATTAGTTCAAGAATGTATTTTACTGTAATTTCATTTTTATTTTCAATGCTGTAAGAACTGGAAAAGAAAATATTTGTAATATATTTGTTTTCAGTTAAGCACCCATGACGCAGCAGGAAAAGTTACTGCGTCATTGGTGCTTTACTGAAAACTATATGCGTCTTGAACAGTCTTGGAAAGTATAAACAACATCAAATTGAATATTTGATGCACAATGAAATTAATTGTCTAAAAGATCCATCAGTTCAAGAATTTATTTCATTGTAATTTTATTTTTATTATCAATGCTGTAAGAACTGGAAAAGAAAATATTTGTAATATATATATATATATATTGCATTGATTGTTTATTTAATTTCTGTTCGTTCTAAGTTTCATTTATACTTCAGTAGCGAAATATTTTTTTTCGTTTTAAGCTTGATTTTCATATTCAGTCTAAGCATTACTCGCTTTAACATCTATTTGTTCAATTATATTATTACTTGTTGTATGTTTTTTGCTATGATTGTTTATTTAATTTCTGTTCGTTTTGGAATTTATTTATTGTTTAATAGTAATTTCTGGTCGTTTTGAGTTTGAATTTTAACAGGTATTTGTATCAGCTGAGCTTAAGTTTAAAATGGCTTTTACTTTTCTTTGAAAAAATTATTTTTCGTAAATTTTGTTTCAATTAATTAAGTAACAAAAGTAACACAGCGAAGTACCAATTCCTGGCAATTTGTATGTAACAGATAAGCAATTCTAAGAACTATTGGAAGGGTATTTGTGTAGCAACCCAATATCAGAGACCATACCGGTGAGTGGTATGAAATCCGCCCACAAACTTATATATTGTCCATCATTATCTATTATTAATATAGATTGTCTATCCAATAAATCTAATGGTTATGGAGTATCGCACAGTTTCGAATCAGCCATCAGCGTTCATGGCAATATATTTCATTATTGGGAGGGACTACCTAAGGTCCCAAAAAAGGTTTTTTTTTTTGCCCATATTTCTAGAATCTCCCTGTGGGGAGTTTCAGCTAAATTTGATGGACATTCGCATGAGTATGGATTTAACTTCTGGATTTTCTTCATTTGGAAGAATTTATACATGGATGAATACAGGATGAACGTGCTGAGAGGGTGAATACTCTTTTCTTATTGCGGGATAGATAGCTTATGTGTGAATATTCCGTTTTATTTTGAGCAGATTATATAAGCTTTCTTTATTTATGCATCGTTTTACAAAATTGAAAATTTAATGTATAGTGTGAGGTTGAGGGCGCAGTAGCCTCTTATTATTAGTATAGCCCTTGAATTGTCACTAAAAATAAACAAAAACTTAGTAGAGTATGCTTTTCTTAAAATAAAGTAAAAATATAAAAACATCATGTAGGTCTATATGAGTAAGCCTACCCTCAATCCTATCAACCTCCCGCTCTTTACTTTAAATTTCGACTTTTTTTGCCATTTCCTAATGTGCTTCCCGAGAAAACGCCCTAACACATCAGTTTGAGATTGGAAGACAAAATATTTTTCACAATAGCCTACATCAAGAATGGAAGGACTTATTGATGCGCATTTGCTATAAAATAAAATTTCCAGTTCAAATGTTCTGAAAAGCAATCATTAACAAAAACACTTGGAACTACTGACTAGATTTCGCGCACTTAAAAGATGTTTTCAGTAAAAAAAAGTAAGACTTTAGCGTACAGAGTGTAGGATAAGGGTTCAGGCCCCCCCCATTTACATTATGATTTTTGTTGGTTTTAAGCTTTTTTGTTACTCTTTGATTTCATTCGAAGGATTTTTTTTTCATTTAATAAAATTAAAGAGTGGCGTTAAAACCTGAATAGATAGATAGATTCATTTAGCACAGAAGCCCCATGATTCATTGCTACAAATAAATAGCATAAACAAAACAATCCTTAACCGTGTAAACAAAATAAAGTCACTTTAGTCTAAATTGTTGAATTGGTATAAACCTTTAGAAACTTATTCACCCTATAAGAATCTTTCCCCGTATTCCATGACAGTCTGAAAATAGCAACACCTTATAGTTCCAAAATTTCTAGGCCGTAATAACATTTTATTAAATCCAGCCTCTCCATTATATACACCAAAGAACTCGAACCTTAACTTCTTCAGTTTTTGGTGAACAGCCAGATTTTTTAAAACAATAAAAACTTTAGCGTAAAGAGCAAGGCATTGAGGAGGGGACAACTCCTTTCATATACGGAATAATTTCTGTTCGTTTGAAGTTTTGATGTCACTCCTTACTTTCAGTTAAAAAACTAGTTTTTTTTATTTAATTTCTGATCGTCTTGAATTAATGCAAATTTGATTTGGCTCACCGTACATGAATAATTAAAACAAAATTTGCATGTTTTTTTTTTGTTTTTTTTTTTTGGCTAAATGGCTTTCTCGAAATTTTGTTCAGACGTAACTTACGAATTAACTTACGTAACGAACTTATGTGTTCGTATATTTTTATTACGTATATTAGGGGGTTCGCCCCTAGTCAATGCCGCGCTCTTTACACTAAGTTCAAATTTGTTCGAAATTCTTTAAGAATAACACCTTAATCGCAAAGGTTGCATATTTCTTTTTCTTTTATATTTTTTTTTTTTTGGCTAAATGGCTTTCTCGAAATTTTGTTCAGACGTAACTTACGAATTAACTTACGTAACGAACTTATGTGTTCGTATATTTTTATTACGTATATTAGGGGGTTCACCCCCTAGTCAATGCCGCGCTCTTTACACTAAAGTTCAAATTTTGTTCGAAATTCTTTAAGAATAACACCTTAATCGCAAAGGCCGCTAATTAGAATAAATAGCTCTGATGAAAGTACAAAAAAAAACTTTAGCGAAAAGAGCGAGGTAATGACTAGGGAACGAAACCGATCATATACATAATAATTTCTGTTCGTTTTAAGTTTTGATGTTGCTCCTTACTTTCAGTTGAAAAAATTGTTTTTTTTTAAATTTAATTTCTGGTTGTTTTTTTAAATAATGCTGGGAAATCCGGCACCCCCTTCATAGCAATGTCCCTTCCCGATGAAAACTTTCTCCATGGAAAGATCGTTCCACGTAACCTCCGATCCAACCCAACCCCCAACTACTATAAAATATCCCTCCTGAAAACTTCTTTATACTTCCCAATAACCAATACTATATGTAAACATTGGGCAAAGTTCATAACTTGCAGACCTTCCCCCGGGGACCGTTGGGGATTAAGTCATTCTAAAAGACATGTATCGACCACTTGATCGATACGATCACCCCTGGAAAAAAACACAAATAAACACGCATCCCTGATCTTTCTTCTGGCAAAAAAAATTCAAAATTACACATTTTTGGAGATAGAAGCTTGACATTTTTGTAGTAGGGTTCTCTGATACGCTGAATCTGATGGTGTGATTTTCATTAAATTTTTATGACTTTTAGAGGGCGTTTCCCCTTTTTTTAAAAATAAGGCAAACTTTCTCCGGCACTTAACTTTTGATAGGTAAGTCGAAACGTGATTAAATTTAAATATTTGAAATCAGCATAAATATTTTATTCTTTTGATGCATCTATTGTTATCAAAATTCCATTTTTTTAGAGTTTCGATTACTATTGAGCTGGGTCGCTCCTTACTTACAGTTCGTCACCACGAACTGTTTGGTACTACCAAGGTAAGTGAACCTGTCCACCTGATCAATCTTTTCGTTGCCCAAAGTCACCTTTTCATCTCCAGTTATTCCTAGCCTTCGCGACTTAGTCTTCTTAACATTAATTTTCTATCCTATTTTAGCACTCTGATCTCGCAAAACCTCTACAAGTTTATTCATTATGCTCACAATTTCATCTCGGATGTCTAAATCATCAGCATAACCTAAGTCCAGGAGTATTTTTTCTCCCCATTTGATTCTGTGGTCTCCCATTGCCTTTCCTGTGCTTCTTAAGACAAAGTCCATCAAAATGGTCCATATAAAGGGGGATAGAACACAACCCAGCTTAACTCCTGACTTAAATACGAAACCAGCTGCTAGCCTAATTTCCCACCTTAACCGCAGCAGTGTTATTCTCGTACATAGCACGAGAATGATAATTCGTACATGATGATAATTCAAATTACGATGTTCATAGATAAACATCCGGTCTCTAAGTGCCCTTTAACATACCTTAAAAACTAAGGACAGACGCCTCAAGCACTTTCACTTATGTCTGTAGTATATGTTGTGTTTGAAAATATTTTGTTGTTTTCTGAGGTTAAACTATAACTTTATAAACTTTACACCTCAAATCTCCCCATTTGGAATAAAACACCCTGCACACCCTAAAATAACTGAGGTCGTCAGAACCTTCAACAACTAGGCACACTCGCATCAAGTAGGCTATACTTAGTTCTGTCCTGGGTTTACCCTTATTCCCTTCTTTTAGTGTTTCCTTCTTTTGCTGATCTTTGAACAGTATTCAATGCTCTCTTAAAAACGCGAATTATCTAATTTCAACGGCAAAAATGATTTCTTCTAATCATTTGAATCATTTTTAAAACCGTGCAATTCTCGCTTAAAAACAAAAATGGTCTAATTTTGGCAGCCAAAAATGACCTCTTGTAAATACTTGAATTATTTATAACCTTAGCAATTCGTGAGGAGGGTCCCACGAAATTTCAGTAAGGCTATGAAACACACCTAAGGGTGATGAGGCCACGCCTTCTTTTGGAGCATATTAAATCCAAATATCAGTCCTTGGTAAAACTACTACGGCTCCCACCCCTTTATATTCGGGACCTTGTGTAACCTAATATTTGAGGATTTGGAACCGAATATTATGATGAGGTTGCTGATATAAATAAATTTCGGTAAATAGGAATGTATGGAGAAATTAGTTTGAGCGGGACAGCATTCAAGGGGAGGAGAGACAAGTTAAAAAGAAAAACGGGAGATCACATGATGAATATACGAAATTAAGCGTGAAGTCTTTAAAATCTAAAAATTAAAGGGGGTCTGAACCCCTCCCCCGTTTTTTAGCTCCTATGTTTGTCTCTGTTACTGTATTATTTAAATTCTGCTGTTTATTCAGAGTTGTTGTGACATTCGAATGCTTATATTGAGACTTACCTCTAGTTCTTTTTTGTTCATATTTTAGCCATGGCTACGTTGGCTTTATAATCTTTAACTTCTGGATATCCTTTTCATACTGTTACAATTCAATCATGTTTTTTTTCTAATTTGAAGGGGTAGAGATCGAAACAATAAGGTTAGAGACAATTGGTTTCCCCTTGAGAATCACATTCAATTTCTAAAAGATAACTTTAAAAGCTAAAATCAGAACTATCGTGATCTGGTTAAAGCTTTCCTATTTTGTATTTCGTACATAAAGTTTGTATTTTGTGACTAGAATTTGAGCGAATAATCTTATCACCTGAGCACTTGAAATGGAAAAGAAAGTCTAAAAGACTAGTTTTACCATTAAATTTACGACTGGAGAAAGAAAGAAATCTGACCCGAAAGACAAACTTTATTTTCATTCAATACCCTTGTAAATAATCTCGATTACAATAAAATTGTTGTACGCAAAAATACATTTCCTTGACTCTCGGAGGCTTCCTTGATGTAAAGTGACCAAGAAAGCGTAAACCCTTTATAAGTAAGGATATTGCTACCACTAGCCACGAATACCCCCCAAAATAAAGATGAGTTTCCCAAAATCCCTCTAAAAATTAGCGTCAGCGAATGTTAGGGGTTTGTATTTTGTGTTCTAGATTTCATAACAAGATGCATTGGATTGGAGATTTGAGGTCCTAACTCCAAAAAAAACAACATTGAAACCCATTATTAATTTTGAAAAATTCGGCGAAGTCCTAAGAAATTCAGGCATAGTGGATGCATTGAGTAAAGGTTTGCTGCAGAGTCAATAAGGGAGTAATAAATAGCTTAAGGTAAAAAAAAAAGCAAAAGCAAATTTTTTTGCATCATTTATTTTCGTCAGCGCAGTATAATGGAAAATTTCAAATATTTCTCCCCTTCTCTATGTAGAATAAGAGTAGAAAGTCAAGCTTATGTGACAAGCAAAAGCTAAGACGATACAATTTTATCACCCTCCAAAAGAATTCATTAGATAGCCATGTAGATGATCAAACAATTTTCTTGAATTTTTGTTTTATGTTGAAAATATTCGCCCCTTACTAGCAATTTGTTATATAAACTTCTTAAGAATGCCGCTTAGTATTTTGGGGGTTGTCAGCGAAGTCTTGGGATGTGTTTTGCCTCAAAAAGTAAAAAGTTATGTCCCATTTTTCGGGGGTTTGTTGAAGGTCCTTCACAACTGTACAGACGGGGTAAGAACTAATCCCTTTCCTCACTTCATTTTAATGCATGTGTTTGCACTAAGCCGTATATAAGAATGCTGAGGGGACTTATAGCTCCTCTTTTGGTGCAGAAATTTATAAGTGTAAACAAAAGATTATATTTATATGCTCACCTCCGCAGAGGTCGGTGGAAGAGCATACCCTAAGATCAAGATTTTCCAAATAACTTTCGAAAAATTTAAAATTTATGAGCCATAAATTGATCATATCTAGCCATATTGAGCCCTGATCAAAGTAATTAAAAAAACAATTTAATTAATCTAAATGAATAATCTAATGATCAAATTCTTTTACTCAGTTTCCTTTATAGGCTTTTTAAGTGTTTACGTTATTTTCTCGCTACAAGACCAAATTTTGTCGGTATGACTTTTTCAGCACATCTTTCTTTTGTCCATAGTAAAAAAAAAAAAATAGTATCAATAGATACGTATCGAAAATATGTATTAAGTATTTAGAGGTTACACTTTATTGTAAAAAGAAGTAGTTTGGGGAGACTGCACCCCACCTCATGTATGGAGTGATATTTTTCAATTTTATGTTTTGAATTATTTCTTTTATTTCATAAGGTAAACATTATTTAATTTAATTTGCGTCACTTTTTAATTTATGTCAAGAGGTATCTTTGGTGGCAGAAAACCAAATTCTAAAAAACAGAATTTGACATTTCCGTCAAAAGAAACATAAAAGTGAAAGTTTTTCATTTAGAATTTTCAGTCAAAAGCTATAAGCAGAAAATTACTAATTTTGAAAAGGTGAAACACCCACTCCCCCCTCCACAAAAAGCAAGTCTAGAATGGGCGAAGTCAACATCATTAGTTTTACATTCCTGAGAACCCTTTAATGGAGGTTTCTAGTCCCTATGAACAAATATACGAAGCATCGTTCCCGAGTAAGGTGGTCACGATTTGCTTTTTTTTTTTTTTTTTTTTTTTTTTTTTTTTTTTTTTTTTTTTTTTTTTTTTTTTTTTTTTTAGGGAGATCATGTCCACCCGGTGATCGAAGAATATCAGAGGAGGAATCAATCTAACAAAATCCAATCTAACAAAGGAGGAATCAATCTGAAGAGGGCACGCGCCCCCCTAGCGTAGTCTAAAGTAGTGTAATTTACTTAATTAGCTCAAGTTTGTGTTAATTATACTTGCTCCTAACGCAAATTTATCGGATCAACCTATTTTGCTTCCTCCCCCCCCCTAAATTTTTTTTGGATCAACCACTTTTGCCCCCCCCCCCGCCCAAAAAAATCCTGGATCTGTCCCTGGTCCAGATCCCATTCAGGGATGATTGCAGCTCATCTTAGGAGAAGAAGGGTGTGCAGCTTCTAAGGGATGGGCTTTTCATTAGCCGTTACACAGCGTAAAGTTTCGCTTTAAATGTTAAATATAAAATTTTCATTTTAATGTATAGAACTTACAAACAGAAAATAGTCTATACATGAGAAGGCTGCCCCCCCCCTCTCCCTCAATCCCCCACTTCTTATGCTAAAGTTTTACTCTTTTTTCCCATTGCTATGAGAAGTAGTGAACAAACAAGGGCAATTGGAATGTGATATAAAGTATTTTTTATATAGTACTTCAAGAATAGAAGAGTTTATTGACACGCGTTTCCTTCAAACAATAGAAGTTTCTATTCAAATGTTTTAAAAGGTACTCGCTAAATAAAACACTTGGAATTGCTCATTAGCTACATTTGCTACACTCATATATGCTTTCAGTAAATAATTTCTTAGACCACGCTGCTTTTCGATTTACGAAAAATTAAGCAAGAAAAACGGGTTTTAATTTTGATAAAGCAGTGAATAATTCACTGCTTTATCAAAATTAAAACCCGTTTTTCTTGCTTAATTTTTCACTTTCAGTAAAGCCCTATAAACTTACAGTAAAGCACTATACACACTGATAAGATGCTAAACTAAGCTAAAATAATTACTGCCAAGAAAATTCTTTATGAATTTTCAAAATCGCGGCTTTGCAAAAAGCCTACAAGAGTAAATTACATTGAAAGTACAAAATATTATCAGATCCTTTGGTTTCAAATTTATCTATTCACATAGCCTGAATAATGATATTGCTTATGCTTGTTCTTAGAAGCAAGTATCTTGTTCTTATTAGGCAAGCATCCAAACTTGCCTAAAAGTTGGACATTTTTGGCTTTCCACCAATTTCGGAGGTATTTTCAGTGTATTTTTCAATCTAAAAAGATGCAATGCAACGCTTGGATATGTAAGTAAAACTAATTTTCAGCTTTCAAATAGTGGCAGAATTGTTGTCTGAAGTTGAGACATTAAAACCCCAAGACTGCAGAAAAGTACCATATCAAAGACTTATACAGGAAGCTGAAGTCTTAAATAAAAATCAAACAGTTCGTAGTAACCAACTGTAAGTAAGGGGTGACTCGGGTCAATACAAACCGAAACCCTAAAAAACGAAACTTTGATACCAATAACAACATCAACAGAATCAGATTTTTATGCTGATTTCAAATATATAGGTTTAATCAAGTTTAGTCTTGCTTATCAAAAGCTATGTGCCTGAGAAAATTTGCCGTATTTTCAAAAAAAGGAGGAAACACCCCCTAAAAGTCATAGAACTTTAATGAAAATCACACCATCGGATTCATTGTATACAGAGAAACCTATCTGCAAAAATGTGGAATTTTGTATTTTTTGCAAGGAGAAAGATCACGGATGCGTGTTTGTTTTTTTGTTTGTTGTTTTGTTTTTTCCCCCAGGGGTGATCGTATCGACCCAGTGGTCCTTGAATATCGCAGGAGGGCTCATTTGAACGGAAATTAAAAGTCTAGTTCCCTTTTTAAGTGACCAAAAAAATGGAGGACAACTAGGCCCCCTCCCAAGCTCTTGTTTTTCCCAAAGTCACCCGATCAAAATTTTGAGATAGCCATTTTGTTCAGCATGGTTGAAAAATACAATAACTATGTGTTTGAGGATGACTTAATCCCCCACAGTCCCCGGGGGAAGGTCTGCAAGTTACTTTGCCCAATGTTTACATATAGTATTGGTTATTTGGGAAGTATACAGAATTTATCAGGGGGGATTTCTTCTGGTATCTAGGGAGAGGGAGGGTCGGGTGTTACGTGGGAAGATCTTTCCATGGAGGAAGTTTTCATGGGGGAAGGGACATTGCTATGAAGTGGGAGCTGGATTTTCCAGCATTATTTAAAAAAACGATCAGAAATTAAATTAAAAAAAACTATTTTTTCAACTGAAAGTAAGAAGCAACATCAAAACTTAAAACAAACAGAAATTATTACGTACATGATTGGGTTCACCCCTAGTCATTAACTCGCTCTTTACGCTAAAATTTTTTGTTGTACTTTCATCAGAGCTATTTATTCTAACTAACGGCCTTAGTGATTAAGGGGTCATCAAACAGTTCGTGGTAATGAACTGTAAGTAGCCTAAGGATTGAACCGGCTCAATAGTAACTGAAACTCTAAAAACGGAATTTTTATACCAATAGATACATCAAAAGAATTAGATTGGTTTGCTGATTTCAAATATCTAAGTTTCATCAAGTTTAGTTTTACCCATCAAAAGTTACGTGCCTGAGAAAATTTGCCTGATTTTTGAAAAAAGGAGGAAACACCCCATATAATTTATAATGAATTTGACAGCATCGGATTCACTGTATCAGAGAACCCTACTGTAGAGGTTTCAAGCTCCTATCTGGCAAAATGTGGAATTTTGTATTTTTTGCCAGAAGAAAGATCACGGATGCGTGTTTATTTGTTTTTTTCCCCAGGGGTGATCGTATTGACCAAGTGGTCCTAGAATATCGTGGGAGGGCTCATTCGAACGGGAATTAAAAGTTCTAGTGCCATTTTTAAGTGACCCAAAAAGGAGGGCAACTAGTCCCCCTCCCATGCTCATTTTTTCCCAAAGTCACCCGATCAAAATTTTGAGATAGCCATTTTGTTCAGTATGGTCGAAAATTTAATAGCTATGTCTTTTTCGATGATTTACTCCCCCCCCCCCCGAAGTCCCCGGCGGGAGGGCTGAAAGTTATGAATATTACCCAATGTTTACATATAGTATTGGTTATTGGGATGTATACAGACGTTTTCAGGGGGGATTTATTCTGGTAGAGGGCGGGAGAAATGGGTCGTGGGTTATGTGGGAGGATCTTTCAATGGGGGAAGGGATATTGCTATGAAGGGGGCGCCGGATTTTCCAGCATTATTTTAAAAAAAATGATCAGAAATTAAACAAAGAAAAACAAGTTTTATTTTCACTGAAAGTAAGGAGCGACAGTAAAACTTAAAACGAACAGAAATTATTCCGCGTATGAAAGGGGCTGTCCCCTCCTCATCGCCTCGCTCTTTTCGCTAAAGTTTGACTCTTTCTCACAACTCTATTTTTTTAAAACAATAAAAAAAAACTTTAGTGAAAAGAGTGAAGCGAAAAAATGTCAGAAGAATGAGAAGAACTCAGAAAAGACAATGAATGAAGAGAAAAATGTGATGGAAATCCAACGGAATTGAAGTAGATGCTGAAACTAAGACAAGGCAAAAATACACTTTTTGAACATTCGTGTTGCCAAACGTTCGTTTTATGAGGAATAAAGCAATATCAATTTTCCTCATGGCTATGAGACTCTTTCAGCTCCATTCATCTCTCTCTCTCCCGAGAAGTTCATATTTTTGACGATGCTATCTTTTATTTTCCTTTTTCAAAGTAGTAAAGGCTTCGTATTGGATGGTTGAACTTGCACTCCTCCCCCTGAAACACTATCCTGACAACAATGAACACATGGTATGAGTCGAGTAATACCTTATACTTTGCGTAGATTATGTTCCTTCCTGTGCTATTTGGGGAGATTATTCCTTTGCACCTTCCAGAGCATGTACTTATGGATTTGCTTACTTTATGTTCCTTGGTACCTTTCCAAGCAAAGTGAACAACACACCTGTTCCATTTCTTTGAAGTATGTGCTATCAGACTGGTTTCTGATTTTTGGACAATTGCCTTAACTCGAGACTAGTTTCATAGGAATGTACGATGCTGCTAATTAAAAAAATTGGATGCTACACTTAGAATTGTTTGATTGACATATGCTGTTAAAAGCTAACTATATTTGCAAAAAAGGTAAGGGATTCGCGAATTGGACTGTACGAACGATCTTATTTGAATAATAGGGAAAAAACAGAGCTAGAAAACTTTTGCGAATTGGATCATATGAAGATGGAGAAAAAGGGTTAAACTGATTATCAGTTAAGGTAACCCCTCGGGTTGTTAACTCAGGTAATTTGTTATAAATTTGAAACAACATCAATCTATGAAAATGGCTAACGATGATAGAATGACATTGTGAGTTGACCTAGCTTTACCTCTCCATGTGTTCTGTATAATACACAAGTGGTGTTTGAACAGTGTTGTCAATTTAAAATAAGGTCTAATGTTATAGTATACTAAAAAGTTGATACTAAGAGAGATATAGATGGCAAGAAAAGAATTCTAATAGTGAAATTCAGAACAAACCTTAGAAATCCTTGCAATTCAAGTAGTAAGGTGTATGTGATTACGAACCGTCAAGGATCATAAGCACCAACGACCCTAACCACCAGAAACCTCAACCCCCAAAGGTCCCCTATCCCCAAACTCGAAGGGGGCCCCCTCCCCTCCCACTTTTTGCCCCCCCCCTCAATTTTTGAATTTTTTTTATTTTTTTTGAATTTTTTTTATTTCTTAGAAGTTTTTAAACTGTTTTTTTATTATTTTTTTAACATAATATATTTTTTCAACTGTTTTTATATCTCTTAGAATGACATGAAACATACTTAAAACATAAAAAATTCACACTTGATATTTTCCAACTCCAAAATGGGAATGATATCGATATGAGTGTCACGACTTTTACTATTAGAAAAATATTGTTTGTAGTAGCACTTTTTTTTTCTTGGGCTAAATTTTGTTTTTTGGACTTAAAAGTTATTCAACTTTTTTTTTCTTTTTTTACGTATCTTAAAATGACATGAAACATGCTTATGGCTCTAACAATTGTACTCTATGCTTGCCCAGAGATATGATGCGGCCCCCCATTTTTTTATTTTTTTTTTTAAGTTTTTTTTAACTGTTTTTTATTATTATTTTTAAAATGATATATTTTTTCACCTTTTTTTTACATGTCTTCGAATGAGATGAAACATACTTAAAACATTAAAACTTTACATTTAATATTTTCCATACTCAAAATGAGAATGGTATAGATGTGTTAGTCATAACCTTTACTATTAGAAAAATAATGTTTGCAGTAGCACTTTTTTTTATTGGACTAAAATTTTTTTGGACTTAGAAATTATTCAACTTTTTTTTTACATCACTAAATCATATCAGAAAAATAGAATGATACTTTTGATTTAAAATTTAAAATATATTCTTGTGCATAACCATACTCCTATTGATGAGGACTGATGGTTCTCATTCAATATTCTTTCATGAAAAACAAACTATTTTTTTAACCAAATTTTTTTTTGGAATTCGAAATTATTCAACTTTTTTTTTTAACATGGTATTTTTTCAACTTTTTCTTAAATCTCTAAATCATATCAGAAAAAATAAAATGACACTTTTGATTTAAAATTTAAAATATATTCTTGTGCATAACCATACTCCTATTGATGAGGACTGATGGTTCTCATTCAATATTTTTTCATGAAAATACAAACTGATTTTTGTTGAACTAAATTTTTTTTTGGATTTCGAAATTATTCAACTTTTTTGACATTTTTTTTCAACTTCTTTTTTTTACATCTCTTAGAATGACATGAAACATTCTTAAAACATAAAAAAATCACATTTACTTGGAATAAGCCAACCCCCGCCCAGACACATAGGCAAAAAAGAGTAAGAGAGAGAGAGATTTCGAAATTATTCAACTTTTTTTTACATCTCTAAATCATATCAGAAAAATAGAATGACACTTTTGATTTAAATTTTAAAACATATTCTTGTGCATACCCATACTCCTATTGATGAGGACTAAAGGTTCCCATTCAATATTTTTTCATGAAAAACCAACTATTTTTTTTTAACTAAATTTTTTTTTGGACTTCGAAATTATTTTTTTTTTAACTTGGTATTTTTTCAACTTTTTTTTACATCTCTAAATCATATCAGAAAAATAGAATGACACATTTGATTTAAATTTTAACAACATATTCTTGTGCATACCCATACTCCTATTGATGAGAACTGATGGTCCTCATTCAATATTTTCTCATGAAAAACAAACTGTTTTTTTTTAACTAAATTTTTTTGGGGGGACTTCGAAATTATTCAACTTTTTTTTATATCTCTAAATCATATCAGAAAAATAGAATGACACTTTTGATTTAAATTTTAAAACATATTCTTGTGCATACCCCTACTCCTATTGATGAGGACTAAAGGTTCCCATTCATGTTTTTTCATAAAAAACAAACAATTTTTTTTTAACTAAATTTTTTTTGGACTTCGAAATTATTCAACTTTTTTTTCAACTTCTTTTTTTACATCTCTTAGAATGACATGAAACATTCTTAAAACATAAAAAATTCACATTTACTTGGAATAAGCCAACACCCACCCAGACACACAGGCAAAAAAGAGTGAGAGAGACAAAAACACATACAAATACATAGATTCAGACAAACAAGCCGAGAAAGACATGCATTGGAATAAGCAAACACCCGCCCAGACACACAGGCAAAAAGAGTGAGAGAGACAAAAACACATACAAATACGTAGATTCAGACACACAAACCGAGAAAGACATGCATTGGAATAAGAAAACAAACGCCCAGACACACAGGCAGAAAGAGTGAGAAAGACAAAACACAGACAAACACGTAGATTCAGACACACAAACCGAGACAGACATGCATTGGAATAAGTAAACACCCGCCCAGACACACAGGCAAAAAGAGTGAGAGAGACAAAAACACATACAAATACGTAGATTCAGACTCACAAAACCGAGAAAAACATACATTGGAATAAGCAAACACCCACCCAGACACACAGGCAAAAATAGTGAGAGAGATAAAAACACATACAAATACGTAGATTTAGACACAAAAACCGAGAAAGACATGGAGTGTACCCCGCGACGGCGCATACATAGTGAGAGAGACATGCAAAGTCAACATAGCCCAGACACACAGGCAGAAAGAGTGAGAGAGACAAAAACACATACAAATACGTAGATTCAGACACACAAACCGAGAAAGACATGCATTGGAATAAGCAAACAACCGCCCAGACACACAGGCAAAAGAGTGAGAGAGACAGTACACATAGAAATACGTAGATTCAGACACACAAACCGAAAAAGACATGCATTGGAATAAGCAAACAACCGCCCAGACACACAGACAAAAAGAATGAGAGAGATAAAAACAAATACAAGTACGTAGATTCAGTCACGCAAACCAAGAGAGACATGCAAAGTCAACATAGCCCAGACACACACAGAAAAAAAGAGTGAGAGAGACAAAAACACATACGAAGACGTCGTTCAGTCACACAAATCGAAAAAGGCATGCATTGGAATAAGCAAACATCCGCCCAGACACACAGGCAAAAAGAGTGAGAGACACAAAAAATACATACAAACACGAAGATTCAGACACACAAACCGAGAAAGACATGCATTGGAATAAGCAAACACCCGCCCAGAAACAAAGGCAAAAAGAGTGAGAGAGACAAAAGCACATACAAATACATAGATTCAGACACACAAACCGAGAAAGACATACATTGGAATAAGCAAACACCCGCCAAGACACACAGGCAAAAAGAGTGAGAGAGACAAAAAAACATACAAATACGTAGATTTAGACTCAAAAATCGAGACAGACATGCATTGGAATAAGCAAACATTCGCCCAGACACTCAGGCAAAAAAACAGTGAGAGAGACAAAAACACATACAAATACGCAGATTCAGACGCACACAACCGAGATAGACATGCATTGGAATAAGCAAACACCCGCCCAGACACACAGGCAAAAAGAGTGAGAGAGACAAAAACACATACAAATACGTAGATTCAGTCAAGAAAACCGAGAAAGACATGCATTCGAATAAGCAAACACCCGCCCAGACAAAAGGCAAAAGAGTGACAGAGACAAAAACACATACAAATACGTGGATTCAGACTCACAAACCGAGAAAGATATGCATTGGAATAAGCAAACACCCGCCCAGACACTCAGGCAAAAGAGTGAGAGAGATAAAAACACATACAAATACATAGATTCAGTCACGCACACAACCGAGATAGACATGCATTGGAATAAGAAAACACCCGCCCAGACACACAGGCAAAAAGAGTGAGAGAGATAAAAACAGATACAAATACGTAGATTCAGACACACAAACCGAGAAAGACATGCATTGGAATAAGCAAACAACCGCCCAGACACACAGGCAAAAAGAATGAGAGAGACAAAAACACATACAAATACGTAGATTCGGTCAAGAAAACCGAGAAAGACATGCATTGGAAGAAGCAAGCACCCGCCCTAATACACAGCGCAAAAAGAGTGAGAGAGACGAAAACACATACAAATACGTAGATTCAGACTCACAAACCGAGACAGACATGCATCGGAATAAGCAAACACCCGCCCAGACATACAGGCAAAAAGAGTGAGAGAGACAAAAACACATACAAATACGTAGATTCAGACTCAAAAACCGAGACAGACATGCATTGGAATAAGCAAAAACCCGCCCAGACACACAGGCAAAAAGAGTTAGAGAGATAAAAACACACACAAATACGTAGATTTAGACACAAAACCGAGAAAGACATGGAGTGTACCCCGTGACGGCGCATACATAGTGAGAGAGACATGCAAAGTCAACATAGCTTTATTTCATTTTTAAGGTTAATTTAGACTAGGTTACGCGCGCGCACGTAACCTACCGCGTAACCGCGTACGTCTAGGTCATGTGCGTGCCTGTGTGTCTGGGCGGGTGTTTGCATATTCCAATGCATGTCTTTCTCGGTTTTGTTTGTCTGAATCTACGTATTTGTAGGTGTTTTTGTCTCTCTCACTGATTTTGCCTGAGTGTCTGGGCGGATATTTGCTTATTCCAATGCATGTCTGTCTCAGTTTGTGAGTCTGAATCTACGCATTTGTATGTGTTTTGTCTCTTTCACTCTTTTTGCCTGTGTGTCTGGGCGGGTGTTTGCTTATTCCAATGCATGTCTGTCTCGGTTTGTGAGTCTGAATCTACGTATTTGTATGTGTTTTTGTCTCTCCCAGTCTTTTTGCCTATGTGTCTGGGTGGGTGTTTGCTTATTCCAATGCATGTTATTCTCGGTTTGCGTGACTGAATCTACGTATTTGTATGTGTTTTTGTCTCTCTCACTCTTTTTGCCTGTGTGTCTGGGCGGGTGTTTGCTTATTCCAATGCATGTCTTTCTCGGTTTGTGTGACTGAATCTACATATTTGTATATGTTTTGTCTCTCTCACTCTTTTTGCCTGTGTGTCTGGGCGGGTGCTCGCTTATTCCAATGCATGTCTTTCTCGCTTTGCATGACTGAATCTACGTATTTGTATGTGTTTTTATCTCTCTCACTCTTTTTGCCTATGTGTCTGGGGTTTGTGTGTCTGAATCTGCGTATTTGTATGTGCTATTGTCTCTCTCACTTTTTTGCCTGTAGGTCTGGGGTGGGTGTTTGCTTATTCCAATGCATGTCTTTCTCGGTTTGTCGTGTGTCTGAATCTACGTATTTGCATGTGTTTTTGTATCTCTCACTCTTTTTGCCTGTGTGTCTGGGTGGGTGCTTGCTTATTCCAATGCATGTCTTTCTCGGTTTGCTTGACTGAATCTACGTATTTGTATGTGTTTTTGTCTCCCTCACTGTTTTTGCCTGTGTGTCTGGGTGGGTGTTTGCTTACTCCAATGCATGTCTTTCTCGGTTTGTGTGTCTGAATCTACGTATTTGTATGTGTTTTTATCTCTCTTACTCTTTTTGCCTGTGTGTCTGGGGTTTGTGTGTCTGAATCTGCGTATTTGTATGTGTTTTTGTCTCTCGGGTGTTTGCTTATTCCAATGCATGTGTGTCTCGGTTTGTTAGCCTGAATCTATGTATTTGCATGTGCTTTTGCCTCTCTCACTCTTTTTGCCTGTGTGTCTGGGTGGGTGTTTGGCTTACTCCAATGCATGTATTTCTCGGTTTGTGTGTCTGAATCTACGTATTTGTATGTGCTTTTTGTTTCTCTCACTCTTTTTCCCTGTGTGTGTCTTGGCTATGTTGACTTTACATGTCTCTCTCGGTTTGCGTGACTGAATCTACGTATTTGTATGTGTTTTATCTCTCTCGCTCTTTTTGTCTGTGGGTCTGGGCGGTTGTTTGCTTATTCCAATGCATGTCTTTCTCGGTTTGTGTGTCTGAATCTACGTATTTGTATGTGCTTTTGTCTCTCTCACTCTTTTTGCCTCTGTGTCTGGGCGGGTGTTGCTTATTCCAATGCATGTCTTTCTCGGTTTGTGTGTCTGAATCTACGTATTTGTATGTGTTTTTGTCTCTCTCACTCTTTTGCCTGTGTGTCTGGGCGGGTGTTTGCTTATCCAATGCATGTCTCTCTCGGTTTGCGTGACTGAATCTACGTATTTGTATGTGTTTTTATCTCTCTCACTCTTTTGTCTGTGTGTCTTGGCGGCTATTTGCTTATTCCAATGCATGTCTTTCTCGGTTTGTGTGTCTGAATCTACGTATTTGTATGTGTTTTGTGTCTCTCACTCTTTTGCCTGTGTGTCTGGGCGGTGTTTGCTTATTCCAATGCATGTCTTTCTCGGTTTGTGTGTCTGAATCTACGTATTTGTATGTGTTTTTGTCTCTCTCACTGTTTTTTGCTGTGAGAGTCTGGGCGGTGTTTGCTTATTCCAATGAATGTCTGTCTCGGTTTGTCAGTCTGAATCTACGTATTTGCATGTGTTTTGTCTTTCTCACTCTTTTTGCCTGTGTGTCTGGGCGGGTGTTTGCTTATTCCAATGCATGTTTTTTTCGGTTTGTGTGTCTGAATCTACGTATTTGTATGTGTTTTTGTCTCTCTCACTCTTTTTGCCTTTGTGTATGGGCGGGTGTTTACTTATTCCAAATGAATATCTTTCTCGGTTTGTGTGTCTGAATCTATGTATTTGTATGTGTTTTGTCTCTCTCACTCTTTTTGCCTGTGTGTCTGGGCGGGTGTTGGCTTATTCCAATTAAATATGATTTTTTTTATATTTTAAGAAGTTTTCATGTCATTCTAATAGATGTAAAAAAAAGTTGAAAAAAAATTCAAAAAAATGAATAATTTTGAAGTCCAAAAAAAATTTAGTTAAAAAAGGTTTGTTTTTCATGAAAAAATATTGAATGAGAACCATCAGTCCTCATCAATAGGCGTATGGGTATGCACAAGAATATGTTTTAAAATTTAAATCAAAAGTGCCATTCTATTTTTCTGATATGATTTAGAGATGAAAAAATAAGTTTAATAATTTTGAAGTCCCCAAAAAAAAATTAGTTAAAAACTAGTTTGTTTTTCATGAAAAAATGCTGAATGAGAACTATTAGTCCTCATCAATAGGAGCATGGGTATGCACAAGAATATGTTTTTAAAATTTAAATCAAAAGTGTCATTCTATTTTTCTGATATGATTTAGAGATGTAAAAAAAATTGAAAAAATACCATGTTAAAAAAAATAAAAAAAAATAATTTCGAAGTCCAAAAAAAAATTTAGTTCAAAAAAATAGTCTGTTTTTCATGAAAAAATATTGAATGAGAACCATCAGTCCTCATAAATAGGAGTATGGGCATGCACAAGAATATGTTTTAAAATTTAAATCAAAAGTGCCATTCTATTTTTCTGATATGATTTAGAGATGTAAAAAAAAGTTGAATAATTTCGAAGTCCAAAAAAAAAATTTAGTTAAAAAATAGTTTGTTTTTCATGAAAAAATATTGAATGAGAACCATCAGTCCTCATCAATAGGAGTATGGGTATGCACAAGAATATGTTTTTAAAATTTAAATCAAAAGTGTCATTCTATTTTTCTGATATGATTTAGAGATGTAAAAAAAATTGAAAAAAATACCATGTTAAAAAATAAAAAAAAATGAAAAACAGTTGAATAATTCGAAGTCCAAAAAAATTTAGTTAAAAAAAATAGTTTGTTTTTCATGAAAAAAAATTGAATGAGAACCATCAGTCCTCATCAACAGGAGTAGGGGTATGCAAAAGAATATGTTTTAAAATTTGAATCAAAAGTGTCATTCTATTTTTCTGATATGATTTAGAGATGTAAAAAAAGTTGAATAATTTCGAAGTCCGAAAAAAAATTTAGTTCAACAAAAATCAGCTTGTTTTTTCATGAAAAAATATTGAATGAGAACCATCAGTCCTCATCAATAGGAGTATGGGTATGCACAAGAATATGTTTTAAAATTTAAATCAAAAGTGTCATTCTATTTTTCTGATATGATTTAGAGATGTGAAAAAGTTGAAAAAAAGACCATGTTAAAAAATAAAAAAAATTGAATAATTTCTAAGTCCAAAGAAAATTTAGTCCAATAAAAAAAGTGCTACTACAAACATTATTTTTCTAATAGTAAAAAAAAAGTTGAAAAAATATATCATGTTAAAAAAAATAATAAAAAAAAAGTTAAAAAAAACCTTTTAAAAAATCAAAAAAAATGGGGGGAGCCGCATCATGTCTCTGGGCAAGCGTAGAGTATATTGTTAGAGCCATAGGCATATTTTATGTCATTTTAAGATACGCAAAAAAAAGAAAAAAAAGTTGAATAATTTCGAAGTCCAAAAAACAAAATTTAGCCCAATAAAAAAAAGTGCTACTACAAACAATATTTTTCTAATAGTAAAAGTCGCGACACACATATCTAGGAGCCAAGCAAAATATGTCTTTTAGTTAAATTCTTTAAAGAATCCTGAATATTTCAAAGTTTGCCATTTGTTTTAATAAGAAAGTTTTTTGCATTTTTACTTGCACATGCAGAGAAAAAAAATTTAAGTATAACTATGTCTTGCAGTCACAAATCCATCCCAGTAATCAATGGCTTTTCTAAACATTTATCCTAAATTTCATCGTATTTTCGGCATACTATTTTTTTGCCAAGCAGAATCGTAAAGGCAATATATACATTAACCATAAGGAAGCTGTAATTTTTGCTACTGGGAATGGTGAAAAATATAAAACAAAGGCGAGGGAATTTTTAGTGCCTGAATGAACCAGACTGATTAGTTTGGGGCATTTGTCCTTGAAGTAACAGAGCCACTATAAATCACAGATATAAAAACCTCGTCTATGTAAAATGTAAAGTCAGCTAATATTATATTTCACATTATACAAGTAAATATAAAAGGATTTCCCGGGTGGGCTGCCGGCCCACTTTAAGGCATGGCCAAGTTAAAGACAACTCACGGATTATATGCAACATGACAGAAAACAAAGCGAAGAAACTTCAAGAATTGGTAATTCGAATGCAAATACAGCTTTTAACAATATTCCTACAGAAAAAAAATTGGCCATGGCAAGTGACAGTTAATTAGTGGCAAAGCCCTTTATTTTGGAAATGTATAGAGCTAGAAAGGCAACAATTGATTACTAGAAAAATTCCTATGGACTGAGCGTTAGCTCTTCTGCTAAATTTTTCCAGTTTTTAAATATTTTTTATGTTTGTTGTATATTATGCAAGTCTTGGAGCATTAAGCAAACCCTCTCCAAAACGTAATTGTCCCCAAAATAAATCATATAGCTTTCCCTTATCCATAGAATAACATCCTATTTTACAAGCTTTAGTAAGGTGCTATTTTAGAACTTGTTTTAGTCAAATTTTTTCATCTTTATTAAAGGCTCTAAATATTTTTAATAAAAACTTAAAATAGGAGCAGAATTCACATGATTTTTTGCAACATTAACAAGAAGGATTTAAACTTAAAACAAATAAAAATTACCCAAGGTATGAGACATGAGGTATGAGTTGTCTCACACCAAAGTTTTCTTATATCTTCTAATAAACTTCATGCTTTAGTTAAATAAAAAAACAAATTGTTGGCAAATTTCTACTTCTTTTGTCTTTCAGAAGAAGACAAAAGAATCAGGAGGACGATGACTGAGTACCTACGTTGGGAGGTATGAGGTAGGTTTTTGTCTCTCTCACTCTTTTTGCCTTTGTGTCTGGGCGGGTGCTTGCTTATTCTAATGCATGTCTTTCTCGCTTTGCGTGACTGAATCTACGTATTTGTATGTGCTTTTGTATCTCTCACGCTTTTTGCCTGTTTGTCTGGGCGGGTGTTTGCTTATTCCAATGCATGTCTTTCTCGGTTTGTGTGTCTGAATCTACGTATTTGTTTATGTTTTTGTCCCTCTCACTCTTATTTCCTCTGTGTCTGGGCGGGTGTTTGCTTATTCCAGCGCATGTCTATCTTGGTTTGTGTGACTGAATCGACGTATTTGTATGTGTTTTTGTCTCTCTCACTCTTTTTGCCTGTGTGTCTGGGTGGGTGCTTGCTTATTCCAATGCATGTCTTTCTCGGTTTGTGTGACTGAATCTACGTATTTGTATGTGTTTTTGTCTCTCTCACTCTTTTTGCCTGTGTGTCTGGGTGGGTGCTTGCTTATTCCAATGCATGTCTTTCTCGCTTTGCGTGACTGAATCTACGTATTTGTAGGTGTTTTTATCTCTCTCAATCTTTTTGCCTGTGTGTCTGGGGTTTGTGTGTCTGAATCTGCGTATTTGTATGTGCTGTTGTTTCTCTCACTCTTTTTGCCTGTAGGTCTGGGGCGGGTGTTTGCTTATTCCAATGCATGTCTTTCTCGGTTTGTGTGTGTCTGAATCTACGTATTTGTATGTGTTTTTGTCTCTCTCACTCTTTTGCCTGTGTGTCTGGGCGGGTGTTTGCTTATTCCAACGCATGTCTGTCTCAGTTTGTGTGACTGAATCGACGTATTTGTATGTGTTTTTGTCTCTCTCACTCTTTTTGCCCGTGTGTCTGGGCGGGTGCTTGCTTATTCCAATGCATGTCTGTCTCGGATTGTGTAGTCTGAATCTACGTATTTGTATGTGTTTTTATCTCTCTCACTCTTTTTGCCTGTGTGTCTGGGCGGGAGTTTGCTTATTCCAATGCATGTTATTCTCGGTTTGTGCGTGACTGAATCTACGTATTTGTATGTGTTTTTATCTCTCTCACTCTTTTTGCCTCAGTGTCTGGGCGGGTGTTTGCTTATTCCAATGCATGTCTTTCTTGGTTTGTGAGACTGAATCTACGTATTTGTATATGTTTTGTCTCTCTCACTCCTTTGACGTGTGTCTGGCGGGTGTTCGCATATTCCAATGCATGTCTATCTCGTTTTGTGCGTACTGAATCTACGTATTTGTATGTGTTTTTGTCTCTCTCACTGTTTTTTGCCTAGTGTCTGGCGGGTTTGCTTTCCAAGCATTCGTCGGTTTGTGAGTCTGAATCCACGTATTTGTATGTGCTTTGTCTCTCTCACTCTTTTTGCCTGTGTGTCTGGGTGTGGTGTTTGCTTATTCCAATGCATGTCTTTCTCGGTTTGCGTGTGTCTGAATCTACGTACTTGTATGTGTTTTTGTCTCTCTCACTCTTTTTGCCTGTTGTGTCTGGGCGGGTGTTTGCTTATTCCAACCATGTCTTATCGGTTTGCGTGACTGAATCTACGTATTTGTATGTGTTTTTATCTCTCTCACTCTTTTTGCCTGAGTGTCTGGGCGGGTGTTTGCTTATTCGAATGCATGTCTTTCTCGGTTTGTGAGTCTGAATCTACGTATTTGTATGTGTTTTTGTCTCTCTCACTCTTTTGCCTGTGTGTCTGGGCGGTTGTTTGCATATTCCAATGCATGTCTATCTCGGTTTTGTGCGTCTGAATCTGCGTATTTGTATGTGTTTTTGTCTCTCTCACTGTTTTTTGCCTGAGTGTCTGGGCGGGTTTTGCTTTCCATGCATGTCTGTCTCAGTTTGTTAGTCTGAATCTCGTATTGTATGTGCTTTTGTCCTCTCACTTTTGCCGTGTGTCGGGTGGTTTGCTTATTCCAATGCATGTCTGTCTCAGTTTGTTAGTCTGAATCTACGTATTTACATGTGCTTTTGTCTCTCTCACTCTTTTTGCCTGTGTGTCTGGGTGGTGTTTGCTTACTCCAATGCATGTCTTTATCGGTTTGTGTGACTGAATCGACGTATTTGTATGTGTTTTTGTCTCTCTCACTTATTTTCCCTGTGTGTGTCTGGGCTATGTTGACTTTGCATGTCTCTCTCGGTTTGCGTGACTGAATCTACGTATTTGTATTTGTTTTTATCTCTCTCACTATTTTTGCCTTTGTGTCTGGGCGGGTGTTTGCTTATTCCAATGCATGTCTTTCTCGGTTTGTGAGTCTGAATCTACGTATTTGTATGTGCTTTTGTCCCTCTCACTCTTTTGCCTGTGTGTCTGGGCGGTGTTTGCTTATTCCAATGCATGTCTTTCTCAGTTTGTGTGTCTGAATCTACGTATTTGCATGTGTTTTTGTCTCTCTCACTCTTTTCGCCTGTGTGTCTGGGCTGGACGTGTTCTGCTTATGCGTCGGGCAATGCATGTCTTTCTCGGTTTGTGTGACTGAATCGACGTATTTGTATGTGTTTTTGTCTCTCTCACTCTTTTTGCCTGTGTGTGTCTGGGCGGGTGTTGACTTTTCATGCATGTCTCTCTCGGTTTTGCGTGACTGAATCTACGTATTTGTATGTGTTTTTATCTCTCTCACTGCTTTTTGTCTGTGTGTCTGGGCGGGTGTTTACTTATTCCAATGCATGGCTTTCTCGGTTTGTCGGTCTGAATCTACGTATTTGTATGTCTTTTGTGTCTCTCACTCTTTTGCCTGTGTGTCTGGGCGGGTGTTTACTTATTCCAATGCATGGCTTTCTCGGTTTGTGTGTCTGAATCTACGTATTTGTATGTGTTTTTGTCTCTCTCACTCATTTTGAAGAAATTACGTAAAAAAAGAAAAAAAGTTGAATAATTTCGAAGTCCAAAAAACAAAATTTAGCCCAATAAAAAGTGCTACTACAAACAATATTTTTCTAATAGTAAAAGTCGCGACACACATATCTATATCATTCCCATTTTTAAGTTGGAAAATATTAAATGTGAATATTTTATGTTTTAAGTATGTTTCATGTCATTCTAAGAGATATAAAAAAAAGTTGAAAAAATATATCATGTTAAAAAAATAATAAAAAAAAGTTAAAAAACTTCAGAAAAAAATAAAAAAAAATCGAAACAATGGGGGGGGCCAAAAAGTTGGAGGGAACTCCCTTCGATTTTGGGGATAGGGGACCTTTGGGGGTTGAGGTTTCTGGTGGTTAGGGTCGTTGGTGCTTATGATCCTTGACGGTTCGTACGCACATACACCTTACTACTTGAATTGCAAGGATTTCTAAGGTTTGTTCTGAATTTTATTATTAGAATTCTTTTCTTGCCATCTACATCTCTCTTAGTATCAAATTTTTAGTGTACTATAACGTTAGACTCTATTTTAAATTGACAACACTGTACAAACACCACTTGTGTATTATACAGAAAACATCGGAGAGGTAAAGCTAGGTCAACTCACAATGCCATTCTATCATCGTTAGCCATTTTCATAGATTGATGTTGTTTCAAATTTATAACAAATTACCTGAGTTAACAAACCCGAGGGGTTACCTTAACTGATAATCAGTTTAACCCTTTTTCTCCATCTTCATATGATCCAATTCGCAAATGTTTTCTAGCTCTGTTTTTTTCTCCTATTATTCAAATAAGATCGTTCGTACAGTCCAATTCACGAATCCCATTTCCTTTTTTGCAAATATAGTTAGCTTTTAACAGCATATGTTAATCAAACAATTTTAAGTGTAGCATCCGATTTGTTTAATTAGCAGCATCGTACATTCCTATGAAACTAGTCTCGAGTTAAGGCAACTGTCCAAAATATCAGAAACCATTCTGATAGCACATACTTCAAAGAAATGGAACAAGTGTGTTGTTCACTTTGCTTGGAAAGGTACCAAGGAACATAAAGTAAGCAAATCCATAAGTACATGCTCTGGAAAGGTGCAAAGGAACGTAATCTCCCCAAATAGCACAGGAAGGAACATAGTCTACGCAAAGTATAATGTACTACTCTACTGTTATGGACCATTTTACTAAAATATTCTTTCTTTAAAATAGCTACTAATACCAAAAAAATCCAATTAGACAAAACATCAAAAACTTGGATTTAATAACAACTCGTAGTAATAAAACCAGGAACTAATCATAGGCGGCGCAATAGCACTGCTAAAATAAAGAGCGATATGGGCAAAATTTCATAAATGATAAATAAAAGGTGATCATCTAGGAGCCAAGCAAAATATGTGTTTTAGAAAAAAAATGCAGAGAAAAAAATTAAGTATAACTATGTCTAGCAGTCACAAATTCATCCCAGTAATCAATGGCTTTTCTAAACCTTTATCCTAAATTTCATCGTATTTTTGGCATACTATTTTTTTTGCCAAGCAGAATCGTAAAGGCAATATATACATTAATCATAAGGAAGATGTAATTTTTGCTACTGGGAATGGTGAGAAATATAAAACAAAGGCGAGAGAATTTTTAGGGCCTGAATTGAACCAGAATGATTAGTTTGGGGCATTTGTCCTTGAAGTAACAGAGCCACTATAAATCACAGATATAAAAACCTCGTGTTTGTAAAATGTAAAGTCATCTAATATTATATTTCACATTATACAAGTAAATATAAAAGGATTTCCCGGGTGGGCTGCCGGCCCACTTTAAGGCATAGCCAAGTTTAAAGAAAACTCACGGATTATATGCAACATGACAGAAAACAAAGCGAAGAAACTTCAAGAATTGGTAATTCGAATGCAAATACAGCTTTTAACAATATTCCTACAGAAAAAAAAATTGGCCATGGCAAGTGACGGTTAATTAGTGGCAAAGCCCTTTATTTTGGAAATTGATAGAGCTAGAAAAGCAACACTTGATTACTAGAAAAATTCCTAGGGACTGAACGTTAGCTCTTCTGCTAAATTTTTCCAGTTTTTAAATATTTTTAATGTTTGTTGTATATTATGCAAGTCTTGGAGCATTAAGCAAACCCTCTCCAAAACGTAATTGTCCCCAAAATAAATCATATAGCTTTCCCTTATCCATCCGATAACATCCTATTTTACAAGCTTTAGTAAGGTGCTATTTTAGAACTTGTTTAGGTCAAATTTTTTCATCTTTTATTAAAGGCTCTAAATATTTTTAATGAAAACTTAAAATAGGAGCAGAATTCACATGATTTTTTTGCAACATTAACAAGAAGGATTTAAACTTAAAACACAAAAAAATTACCCAAGGTATGAGACTTGAGGTATGAGTTGTCTCACACCAAAGTTTCCTTATATCTTCTAATAAATTTCATGCTTTAGTTAAATAAAAAAACAAATTGTTGGCAAATTTCTATTTCTTTTGTCTTTCAGAAGAAGACAAAGAGCCTTTAAGCACGACCGGCCAGAAATGTCGATTTTCCGACGGCCCCCTCTCTTAATTTATTACAAATTTCCTGTAATATACCTACTTTTCCAAAAGTTTCTAACATTTATTTTACTATAGGATTCTAATTGGTTTTCTAACAACTAATTTACTGACAACTAAATTGTGCCAAAGACACAAAGAACATGTACCAAAAACATATCCCAGAGGCGAGGAGGTGAATTTCTGGCTAAACAGACCCTCATCCTGCAGGAACTTCTAACCAAAACATAATTAACCATTCCTCTGAAAACATATGTTTTCTATTCCCTTGTTTAATCAAAACAGTGGGTTTATTTGTATTTCCTGTTCTTTTTGTATGGGTCGTAAGCTGAATCTCAAGTAAGTTTGCTTTAAGATCGTGTTTTTTCCCTCGGAAGCTGTCGCTCTGAGAATTGGTCTACACTTTCTAAGGTTTTGCTTATTATGTAATTTTCTCTCATTTATATTCACTGGTTCGCTCTGATTTTTTCAAGTGTTTAGTGAGGAGTAAGAAAAAATAAATGAGACGAAGAGCTGATTTACGATTTTAAAAAATGCATTTGAAAAAGTGAATCTTTGAACCAAAAAATTTCATCTACGGAGGAGAAGAGAGTAACAGATCTTTTCTTTCCAGATGAATATCAAGCCAGATATGGATCAGGGCTGCCAACTGCTGATGTTAATAAAGAGTGCAAATCAAGGCCAAAAAAGAGTGATTTTGCTCAAAAAGAGTGCAAATCAAAAACTTGTCATGCGCACGGCTGTCACTAATTGTGCATCACCTTTGACGTATAAAAGAGTGCTTTTCAAATGAAAAGTGTGCAAGTTGGTAACCTTGTTCCTTGGGTTAATTACACTTCTGACGAAAACTGCTGACGTTCAAAGTGAATGAAAATTAATAGCCAAAAAAGAGTGATTTTTAGTCTTCCGTATCCCCTCTAAGGTAAAAAAGAGTGCATGTCACACGAAAAGTGTTGCAAGTTGGCAACTCTGATATGGATCAAGTTGGCCACTGACACACGGAGTGCTGGGTTCTAGAGGCTGGTTGATCTTAAAAGGCAAATATTATCATTAAACTTGCAATAGAAACTAACAATTTTTATCTGAAAAATACAGCAAGGGTTCAAAGCTGATAAAAATTTGAAATAATCTTTTTATAATTAATTTCAAGCTAACCCCATTCAGTAATTACATATCCGTAAATTTTATAAGAAACTAACTAATGTTTTTTATTAACTATATTTTTCAGATTTCCTTTAATTATGTAAGGTTGTTTGTTATTTAAAGTTTAGAGAACCAGATATAAACCTTTCTTTGGTTTGCTAAGGAATTCTTTAAGTTTGTTTTCAGCTGCTTTAATATAAAGTCTTTAGAACACGCTTAAATTTTCACGAGGGGATATCTCTGTTTTTAAAGAGCAAAACCGACTCGAAAATGGCTATCTATCCTATTTGCCACCATTCAATTATTCTGATAGTAGCCGTGAAAAATTAGTTTTGCTACCTCTCCCCCTCCTTCCTCGTATTTAAGAATCGGTTGACTTTTAAATAGTAGTGCATATTTGGAATTGCAACGTCGGCATTAACATGGAGTAATAATAGAAATCTATTTATCTGAGTTGCGGATCATTAGCCACAATTTTAATACCAATTGATTGAGGCGAAGTAAACAAATCAAGTTGATTTTAAAATTTTATTGATATTTCAAAACTCTGTTTCGAATCTGTTCTTCAAAAATATTATTTAATTAACGATAAAAAAAAATTCAAATAGGGATAAAATCCTTTTAATAGACAGTGATGATGATAATAGTGATAGAAATTCACAAAAATACCAGATATTTCGGTCACATATGCAGTGACAGTCATCAGTAGTAAGTTTTACTACTGATAGATATGATAGATAGATAGATATTTATTGGCAAAAGGACTATCACAAACCCTAGTGGGCCGAATTCGCAATTCTTAGTAAAAAAAAATACAATAACAATACATAGTTACCACTGCAACGAAAACACAACAGGTAACAGTCAGAAAACACAAAAGAAAGAAAGGTCATAATTATAAAAAAAATTTTAGGTCATAATATAAAAAGATAAAAAGGGTAACAAATAAAATAACCAAATCTTCGAAAATGAAAAAATAATATATACAAAACAGTTTAATTTTTTGGCAAACTTACGGGTTGTGATTTTGGTTGATTTTATTTGTAAAAAAGGAAATAAAAGTTTTTTTTTATAACGTAAGGTAGAAAAGGGTATGGGAGAAAGAATGGGGATGGGTTGGGACACTATACGGGGGTGGCGATTTCTTCTGGGTGAGTGGTGGCTAGGAAAGAGGTTTTCAGTACGGGAGTTTATTTGTGCTGACTTCCCAAAACGGAGGCATAAATTTTTTCTTCTGGACTCGAGGGTATCAAGTTTTGAAGTTTCAAGGAGGTAGGAATATGGGACCGTGCCTTCTTTATAAACAATTCTCAGGGCTCTTTTTGATAATTTTCTATTTTTTTTTTTTTTGGTTGCTTCAATTGAGAGGCCCGGATGCCGGACAGGACAAGCGTACTCGACCAAAGGACGGACAAAAGAAATATATACCTTTAGTAACTGAGATGGGGAGCAACTAAATTTATTCAGAAGTTTCAGAAGAAAAAGTGACAAGTTTGCTTGACGGAGGATGTTATTTACATGGGTGTCCCACTTCAAATCAGAAGACATGGTAACACCTAAGAGTTTAAAGCAAGAAGCTGAAATCTCAGGAGGAATAGGATAAAGGAAAAGAGGAGGGGACCTTAGGAAATTGACAGATAAAATGGTGGAATTAAAAGGATTAACCGTCATATCAAGAGAAGAAGCCTCGCCTTCAATGTCATGGAGGATACCCATTGGATTGCTATACATATTTCTATAACACGTCTTTACAATTGTTAGGTCGTCGACAAATTTCCACCTGTCACGGCAATCCATTGAAAGGCAGTTGATCATGACGGAAAACAGGAGGGGGCCAAGAATAGTACCTTGGGGAATACCATTGTGAATACGAAGGTGGCTGGAATAGCAATCTTGATATTTGACTGCCTATGATCTGTTAGAAAGAAATGAGGCAACGAACCTTACTAAAAGTGTCTCGACCTGGAATTCTTCGATAAGTTTTCCTACCAAAATATTATGGTTAACCAGGTCGAAAGCCTTTTGTAGGTCAACAGAAATTAGGTTTAGCCAGGTGTTTGGTCTCTCAAGTAGTCTCCCCATGAAGTCAACGAGGTGGATAAGGTAAAGTGAGGTTGGTGTAGATTTCAAAACTGCCTGGGATCAACAAGGGGATGGACTTGGTCCCTAAGCCAGTCAGCAAGAAAGCTTTCATATAATTTTGAAAAAACAGAATTCAGAGAGATAGGACGAATGCCATCAAAGCCAGGCTTACCGTTTTTCTTTTTATTGGAGTCATTAAACCTTGTTTCCAAAGGGAAGGGAATAGTCCAGATTGAGTGAATTGATTAAAAAGAATAGAAAGGTGCTTTGAGAGGTAATCACTAAAGGCTTTAATAAGTGTGACAGGAATATCCAGTCGGCAAGTGCTTGTTTTTTTTTAAATTTTCAATTATTTTTTTACCACGACAAATGGGGAAATGTTAGGGACATTAAAAGGGGTTGCAACACTAGAAGTTGCATAGGATAAGGGAGGGAAGCTTTGGACAATTGAAGCAAGGAACTCGTTCAAATTATTTGCTGTTGTCTTTGGAGGTGCATCTAAATTAAAGTTTAGTGATTCTGGTCTCTTGCCGGCAAGTATTTTGATCTGCAAATACCAATTTTTGGGTTTATCCTGGCATAGGTCTTTAACTTTATTTTTATAATAAGTTCTGGCAGATTTTCTAATTTGTTTTTTTTAAGTATTTTCTTAAATTATTTGCTTCCTCTAGCTTACCTCTTTTGAATAAGTTCAATTTTTTCCGGAATAACATTTTAATACGATCATTTATATAGGCTTTATCATTAGAGCATTTTCTAAACTTTTTTTCAGGAAAATGAGCCATATAATTGTCTTTCAGTTTTTGTGGAAAGTAAGAATTTTGTCATCAACATTATTCAGATCAAAAATGTCGGACCAACATTCCTTAGACAACCAAGAGCCAAATGAAAAAAGACCCAAATCACTGAGGGAATGGTAAGATCCGCTTGTGGTTGTGAACGAGTGTAGGAAAGACGAGGAAGGGGATAAAAGGATTACAGTGATGGTAACTACCACCTGATGGAGGCAGGGCTTGGAGAGGACTGTAAAAATTATTCATATTAGAACAAATGACATCAAGGGACGTATTTCCTCTTGTTGTTAGAATTTTAAATAATTGTTTAATATTAAGACAAGTACAAATTGAGTCCATCTTGAGGTTATTTGCATGTCCTAGTAAAAAAATACCAGCATTTGGATACTTGGATAAAATAAAGTCAGCACTAGTCTGGAATTGCTGTATAAATTTACGTTTTTGGTCGATATTTTGGTTTGGGGAATAATAAAAACTGCTGCTACTATTACATTAAAAGGACTGGGGAGAATCTTTGGTCTTAGACTAAGCCAGAGGATTTCATCATAATCGGAGAAGTTAGGAGTGGAAATGAGTTTCGGCTGAAGGTTATTTTGAGCAAAGAATAAAATACCTCCTCTTTTTTCCGAGAGGGTGGTCAGAAGGACGAAGCTTAATGAACTGAGAGTAATTTTTTATTTTAAGGAATTCAGGGTTTTGTGCCTGAACCTCTGTTACAGCTATGACGTTAATATTCTGAATTTCAGTTATACTCTCGAGTTCAGTTAGTTTTTCGAAGTTTAGTTTTTCCGTTTGGGGCTGGGGGTTAAGGGGCGGGTTTTTAGCACTATTTATAAGCTTGGGGGTAGGGACAACGACCATTGATGCTGGTGATATGAGATTTTGATACGGAGAAGTAGGGACTTCTGGGTGGGCTGGAGCAAGGGGCCACATCTTTTAAACCTGGGTCACTCTTGTCTGATAATATTTGGGAGGGATATAAGACGGTGGTATTTTCAGGGGGATCAACTTGGGAGGGGTTAACTGGAGTGTTAAGAGGGAAGGGATTTTGCTGGGAATATAGAGTTTTTTTCTGGGTGGTAAAGGTGGAAGTTTTTTGAGTGAGCAGGGTGGATTTGGGATAAAAAAAGCAAGAGTATGCACTGATGAGCTAATTTTACTAATTGAATCAAGGGGGCTCCGCTTGTGGGTTGATTGAGAAGTTGTAAACATTTTCATATTAAACGTTATACTGCGCCTGGCTATAGCACAATAATCCCTGTTTTTCAAATGTAATAACATGCAGTTAGTTTCAAAACACAGGCCACTTTGAAATTTGTGGCAGGGTTTGGAATGGGGAGGGGAGCAATAATTGTCGTTACATTGACTTCCCTGATTTGACTTCAGGAACCGATTTACTTATAATATTCAAGTTGTCACTGGCCCCTGAATCTGTAATATTGGCCGAGTTCAAACTTAAATTGTCACCGACCTCTGGATCTGGAATATTGATTGAGTTCACATTTAAGTTGGTCACTGACCTCTGGAACTAGGTCACCGATTAAATTCATATTTGAGTTGGCACTTGCTTCATTAATATTCATGTGTTTGGAGCTTTTGCTTCTGAATTGAATTGCAGTTGCTTTTAAATTAGCGATTTGTTTATTTGTATTCACAGACTTAAGTGTGTTCTTAATTATATTTCCCCTAAGATCAATGAAAGTGGAAATTTCGTTGGTAATGAATTCGAGTTTCTTTTTCAGCACTAAGAGGGAGGAGAGGGAAGGGCCAATTAGGGGGCTGGAATCACAATTGCAACAAGGAAAATTTTCAGTCTGGCAGGAGGCATCATTAGAAGGCTCACAATTAGATTCAAAATCCGTCTGGGTACTGGCATCTTTGGTTCCTAGCAGAAAATCAGTCTGGCAACTGGAAACACTGGTTAAAACTGGTAGGGGAGTAGTCTGACACTCGCTTTGGGCTGCAACGAAAGCTTTACCATCCCTTTGGCAAGGCGGGGCAAAGGGGGACGACCTGATTTCTTTTAAGGAGGAATTTATTTCTGACAATCGGCGTCGTGGGGTATCACTAGCTTTTGAAGAATTTATTCCTGACACCGGCGTCATGGGGTATCATTGGCTTTCAAAGAATTAGGGGTGGTATATTCTTGATTTTTGGTGATGTTTTGTTTCGAGTAACAATCTAAACATAACCAGTTCTTATTCCACTGGGATCGTTCTATCCCCGCACATTGCTCATGAATGGAAGAGTTGTAAGTACTACATACCAGGCAATTGATTGTTGCCCTTAATTTACACTCAGGAAACACTCCCTTAAAGTCCTTTGGTTGTTCTATAGTTATTAATATAAAGGGTTAAAAAGTTCAATTCACCTGATGGCTGGTGACAAAATCCGGAATTTAGGTCACAGTTAATTAACTTTGTCACTGAATTAACTGACTTTAATTCGGAAAGGCACAAACCAAATAGGTGTTAACAGGTTGAACTCTGGTTGAAGACTGATGATGATCACTGCATATAGCTCCAATAAGGGGGTTTAGACCATTTCACTTGCTGACACAAAGGGATCATGACTGTTTGGAATTGACCTTAATAGGACTTTATGTGCCAAAGCAATTTACATCAATCTCAGAGTAACCTACATCAATCTCTGTATTTTAACCTTATAATTGGATAATTATAATAGATTTCCTATGTGTTCTTCCCATACAAAGCCCCTTCCCATAAGTTATAAACCCCCTTTAATAAGTTATGCCCCAGGGCATAACATACAACGCCTACCCCCGGGCCCTGGTGGGCTGTGTCGACACCAGAGTTTTTTGTTATCAGAACTTTGAATTATTTTAACAAAATGTCTATCTCAAAATTTTTATCTGACGCATTTAGGGCCTGGAGGAGGGGGGGGGGGGTAGTCACCCTCCAATCCCTTTTGAATCTTAAAAAGTGAACAAGAACTTTAATTTTAAGTCAAATGAGACCTCTCCAAAGTTTATACGAGCATCCCTTCCATAAGAAATAATGGGAAAGATTCGGAGAATCCTTAAATTACAACTCTTGCCCTGAGGGCTGTGGGGAGTTCTCATCCCCAAATATCTAATTTCCAGGACTTAAAACTACGTTTAATAAAATTGCTGTCTCAAAATTTTGATTGGATGTGTTTGTGGAAAAGGTGGGCGTGAGAGGGGGGTTAGTTGCCCTCAAATCACTTTTGACTACTAAAAAGGACACTAGCCCTTTGAATTTCCAATCGAATGAGCCTTTTTTGAGGTTTATACGACACCGGCTTCTATAAAAACCTTATATGTCCCCAGGGCATAACTTAAAACTCTTGCCCTGAGGGTTGTGGGGGACTGTCCTCCTCAAAAATATATTTTCTATCTGGAAATCAACTATGCTGAACGAAATAGCTATCTCAAAATTTTCCTTGGATGTGTTTGGGGGAATGATGGGCGTGGGGGGGGGCTAGTTGCCCTCCAATCACTTTCGACTATTAAAAAGGGCACTATCCCTTTGATTTTCCAATCGAATGAGCCTTTTTGAAGTTTCTACGACAACGCCTTCTATAAAAACCTTATATGCCCCAGGTCATATCTTAAAACCCTTGCCCTGAAGGTTGTGGGGGAGTGTTCTCCTCAAAAACATATTTTCTATCTGGAAATCAACTACGCTGAACAAAATAGCTATCTCAAAATTTTGATTGGATGTGTTTGTGGAAATGATGGGCGTCGGGGGGGAGGGGGGCTAGTTGCACTCCAATCACTTCCAACTATTAAAAAGGGCACTAGACCTTTAATTTCCAATCGAATGAGCCTGTTTTGTAGTTTCTATGACAACGCCTTCTATAAAAACCTTATATGCCCCCAGGGCATAACTTAAAACCCTTGCCCTGATGGATGTGGGGGAGTGTCCTCCTCAAAAATATATTTTCTATCTGGAAATCAACTACGCTGAACAAAATGGCTATCTTAAAATTTTGATTGGATGTGTTTGGGGGAATGATGGGCGTGGGGGGGGGGCTAGTTGCCCTCCAATCATTTTCGACTATTAAATAGGGCACTAGAACTCTCGATTTCCAATCGAATGAGCCCCCTTTGAAGTTTTTATGACGACCCCTTCCATATGAAGTGCCTCTGGGAAAAAAAATAATAAATAATAAAACATTGGAGCCGTATGGCCTTTACTATAGACAACGCTACAGCGTTGCCTCTGATCTATTAATACCAAAGTTCCAATTTTTAGATTTTTAACCTTTGGGTTAAAGAAGGGTTTCTAGTTTCTTTTTAACCTTTGATAAGATTTCATTCCTTTTTATCTCAAGTTCTTTTTTTAATTTATTTTGTTTTGCTATATTTATTTGTCGATTTATTACTTCTTAGTTTCAAGCATTAGCTGCTTTGTAGCTCTTCGTTTTACTCTGTAGTATTTTTTTGCTGGTCGTTACTAGCCAAATACTAGAAGTATGTATATTCTTCCGCATTATTTCATTATTAAGTTCTAGAATTTCTTCTTTTTTTGTGTTCCGTGTTTCTTCATTTTTATTATCTCAGCTTTAGTCCTGACATTCATCATGAAGGTTTAAAAAACTTATTTCCTTTTTTTCTTTTCTTTTTTTTTCTTTCATTAGGGACATTGAAATTTCAGATAAAGTTTTTCTTAAAAGCCACGCCTAACTCAAAACTGCTAGATAATTCTAATAAAGGACGACTCAACTTGAATAGGTGTGGTGGGTTGCTTCACTAAAATACTCATTAAAAAAGGAATGATTCTTTTCTACACCTTTTAGGCTTAGCTAGGACTACTGTTATAACTAATTATTGGAACTAGAGCCAAAAGCAAGCCTTGGCACAATGTCGTATTTGTATTGCTTTTCTCTTAACATGCATCTTAATTTTTGTAAGCTGCTGCAAAAAGCTGTGAAACCAAATATGAAGCGTAGCTGGCTCAGAAAATTAAAAATTATGATCCCAAGGTTACAGGTTCGAGACTGACATTTTCTTTTTTCAGAGTATATCCATTTAGCCTACCGGTATTTTTTTTATATATGGAGGAAAAATTATATCAAATGTTTTGTTTTTTTTGGCGTGCAGGTGCATACAATATTTGACGAAAAGGGAGAAAAATATTTTCTCTTGTAAATGAGTATTTATAGAATTATAGTTCTGGCAAGTCCATCCTGATTTGTCTCACAGCTGGGGGAGTGAACAGAAGCTTTCAGGGACAGTTATGCTGGGGGAGAGGTGGGAAGATGACTTCAAATTCTTGCTGGAGGGGGGGGGGGCAATTTTTCTCTGATTCTCACAAAAGAGTAAGCGCTAAATTTTTATTCTTCTTCACACTTGTCGTCTTAAAGCTTCTAGTTGCTTTATTATCATAAGTATAAAACCGGGTACGAAAGAGTTAGAAAATTCGTGCCTAAGATTGGCTCCTCTGTGTATAATTCAATATATTTCGCTTTGTTTCAACTAAAAAAGAGGTTCTTACCTGCCCTTTCTTTCATATCTTTTTCGAATCTCTTTTTTCTAAATATGATTCTTATGTTTCAAATGAATGCCATTCAAATATAACTGTCAAATTACTGTTTATACAATTTAATATCTTATATGAAGAAAATATGCATTGAAACGCAAAAGTAGCCACCGCAAAGCGTTATATCCTGAAAATGCTAGGTTTTTGATAGTTTTTAACTGATCGACTATTGCTGAATTTCTTTGTCCATATGAAGATTGAATGACTCCTGTACCGTATAAAATGTAGGTAAGAGCCTGATAAATCCACCCGAGCAATCATCATTTCGAATCATAGTCCACCTATTTGTTAAAAATATAGACATTTATATAATTTACACCAAGAAGAACCATTTCCCCCTTTTTTAAGGGTTTTCCACAAATTTGCAAAAATATATAAATTTCAATGTAACTATAAATTTTGATGCTTAACTGTATAATAAAAATGCAGCATATTTGGAATAACTATAAGAAATAAGCTTTCTTACTCCATAAAATGTTTTGAAACTTATTTTTTGGAGTCTTGCTTACTATGAACAACGTCACTCTTTACTTGGTGTTTATTACCTTCAACCGTTTGATGTCCACACTACTCTCAGCGACTCGTCTTTAAACGGCCTTTTTCCGGATGACGATACTACTCCTTAATTTCTTGTCAATGATTTTTATGAGGAACCAATGCACTTTTTTTATGGGAAAGACCATTATTAAACTTACAGTTTTGTTCTTGGAAGCCTTAGGTTTACAGGAAAGATATGCTGTAGTTCCAGCAACCACTCTAATTATACTTGGTAAGTTATTGTCAAAATCTTCGTCACTGTTGGGAACTGTAACTGACTGCAATTTGTTACCATGACTGGTATGCAACTCTTGGGATCCCACTAATTTAGCTGAAGATTCTGAAACAAAGGAATTAGAATTATTTCATCACAATGAGAATTTGAGCTGCAAGTGTTGGGTACAACACTTGTAACAACGCCGAACTGCAAGTGTTGGGTAAAGTATCTCCTTGGAGTTCGTAGGCCTAATTTAGCTTTTAGTGTCCTTAAAAAGCAAGACTGTGTTCGGACCCTGAGCTGCGATAGCTCACTATAGCTATTTTGCTTGATTTGACTACAGTCAAGACAATATTATTTCTGAGTGTAGTTCCAGGAACGACCGATTCTCGAAAGTTCGCTTTTTGTGTGCAAGGCAATTGTCACATTGTCAGGTACTTAAATTGTTAGGATTGTCAGTCTCTGAGATATCTAAATGGAGCCCTTTTTAGATTTAGACAAAGGACTCTCAAATGGTGGAGGGATGCTTTGACTCCAAAACCACCTTTATCAAAAGCACTAAAATCCATAAGTGAAAACTTCATCATCCTCAAGAGACTACGCCCTGACTCTACTCAGTAACATGCGTCTCGAGAAGTCAACTAGCAATTAACCCTGGAATACTGTCGGTTCCTAATAGTTGCATTAATACTGTCGCTTCGTAAATTTTACGACTTTGACTTTTAATGCCTGCAAAAAATCGAGGAGCCGAGGTGCCAAATAGTATTTTAACAGTGCATCGACTACATATGAAACAATACAAAAATGGAATAATTAGTCAAAATTTATATCTTGCTGCCACAAGGGATACACATCTTCGTTCGATGTTCTGTACAGATGGCCCCACCACACTTGTTACAGAAGGTGGTCGTCATCTTACGGAGTTTCGATGGACAGAGTGAGCAAATTTTGCGTTTTCGGTCCTGAGATGTTGGGCTTTCAGAAGAACTAGAAATTCGTGCGACATCTTCGATGTGCTCACGGAGTGAGCGGGTCAAATTTCTACCTAAGAGCCTTTGCTGTACGTGAGGCTGCACTAGCTCTCGGTAGAGTTCCTTCATATAACATTTCCTTGCAGGAGGCTTCTCTCTAATCTTTCCGCGGTTGAAGCTGTATACCCCATAAGAGTTGATGGAAGTGATGTTTAGGAGCCCATAAAATATAAATAAGGGTCACCTTTTAGTTTTCCTCGAACAGTACATGTCACTACACACTTGGTCGAAGGTATCAACCCCACCTTTAGTCGAGTTGTAGTACTCGATGTAGTACAGATGTTGAAATTAGAATTTTAACAACTTTTGTCACAAGAAAACTGACACAAATCCAAGAAAAAACTAAATGTACTAATTCTGATTTTCGCAAAAAAAGTTACACTATTACTGTCGCTTCGTAAAATTTACTACTCACCCTCGTTATCTCGGAAACGAGCAGGGATCCGTTCAAGTCTGAACTTGCCCAATAACTGGCGTCTCGAAAAAGGAATTTACGTGGAGTCACGTCTTGCTTATGTGATACCGTCTACATGGGAATCTCGAAAAACGGTTTGGCGGTCGTAAAATTTACGAAGCGACAGTATTCCAGGGTTAAGGGTGAAATAATCAAAGTAGTTGTTGGTGTTACTACGGAGGATAGAAAGCCTTAATTTGACTACAACTCCACTACAGTCTGTTAAAGCCCTGAGTCCGAAAGCCTTCTTACAGAGTCTTCTTAACTAAGACAAATAAAACTTTATATGAACTTTTCTCCTAGATAAAGTAATCTGAATGGAAGTTTTGTATCGAAATTCATTGACCATCCTGAAGTAATAGCCTATCGCCCTGGCCATTGCCCTAGGTTCAGTGTTGCCAAATTTTGAAGAAAACATCATTCGTCGATCACCTAATCTTTCAAATTGATTACAGTGTTGCCAAATTTTGTCTCCTTTAACATAAAGTACTATTAAAAATACTTCAACACAATTACTTCAGAGCAAAGGGGTCTAAGGGGTCAGATACTATTTTTAGGGATTAAACCATATCTGCTTGACTAGTAGCTCATTTTAAAACCCTTTTTCTCTGATTCATATTATGTACGTTTGACTTCGTTTCAAAGTCTTTAATTCAGTTTAGTTCACACATAAAGTTCTTCTAAGAAATTCAAAATCCTTGTCTTACAAAAAAGCGGGCGATGGCCTTACTTTGGCTTATTGTACCATATACAGTGTTTTTATTGAGTGAAAAACAATAGCCCTTGTATTTACCCTAGAATTCAATATTTTATTCATTGCTACAGCTCTTTGTAAATTTCTTATTTAACCAGGGCGATTTTTTATCGCCCTAGTTTTAAAATTCCATCTATAAGGTCAAAGAATTAGAAAAAGGTTCCTATTCTTGTCAAAACGCGGAGTGCTATCATCAGACAGATGAGACGTTTCAAATGAGCTGTCAATCACCACAAATCGGAACATAATGACAATTGGCTCATGGCTCATAGCAGAGGAGATTCTAAGGGGTCCGACACTATTGTTTGGGACTAACCATATCTGCTTAATTAGCAGCTCATTCTAAAGCCCTTTCATCTCTGAATCACAATATATACGTCTTACCACGTTTAAAATTCTTGAATTCAATTTAGTTCCCAAACAAATTTTTGTAAGAAATTCAAAATCCTTGTCTTACAAAAAGCAGGTGATGGCCTTGCTTTGGTTTATTATGCCCTATACAGTGTTTTTATGAAGTGAAAAACAATACCGCTGAGATTTATCATGGAATTCAATATTTTCTTCATTGCTACAACTCTTTGTGACTTTTTTATTTAACCAAGGCGATTTCTTATCGTCCTAATTGTCCGTATCGTAATAAGCCAAAGCATGGCCATCGCTCGCTTTTTTGTAACGCAAAGATTTGGAATTTCTTAGAAAAACTTTATTTGGGAATTAAATTGAATTCAAGACATTTAATCGTGGTAAGACGTAAAGATTATGAATTACAGAAAGAAGGGCTTTAAAATGAGCTACTAGTCAAGCAGATATGGTTCGGTCCCAAAAAAGTGTCTGACCCCTTAGAATCTCCTCTGCTGTGAGCCAATTGTGATTGTGCTCCGATTTGTAGCGAGTGACAGCTCATTTGAAGCGTCTCATCAGTCTGATGGTAAAAATCCACGTTTTGACAAGAATAGGAACCTTTTTCTTATTCCTTGACCTTATAGATGGAATTTTGAGACTAGGGCGATAAGAAAATCGCCCTTGTTAAATAAGAAAGTCACAAAGAGTTGTAGCAATGAAAAAAATATTGAATTATATGATAAATCAGTAGTGTAGTAGTAACAATTCCAACGGGGCAGTCCCCCTGCATTCCAACGGGGAAGTCATTCTGACGGGGCAGTCATTCCAACAGGGCATTAACATGTATCATAAAAAAAACACCACGCCTATAAAGTCATATCTTTGGTTGTTTTTTTATGTTGTAATTATAATCAGCATACCATGAAAATTCGTGCTGTTCACAGTACAGTGATTTATATTAAATTTCATGTTTCTGTTAAAATCATGGCTGTTTTCATATACCGATGATCAATTAAAGAGGGAAGACAGTTAGGACATTACTGTTTCAATTAAATAGAGAAGACACATAGGAAATTACTGTGTCAATTAAAGAGGGAAGACAGGTAGGATATTACCGTGTCAATTAAAGAGAGAAGACAAATAGGACATTACTGTGTCAATTTTAAGAGGGTGGACAGTACCCCCTTTTTGGGTCAATCTAAGAGAGCGGATAGTACCCCCTTATTATGCCAATCTAAGGAAGCGGACAGTACTCCCATCATACAAGCGGGAAATCATTTCATTTTTTATTTAATGTTGTTTCTTTGTATGGATGTTTTATGATTATGGATGTAAGGATTTTTATGCTTCACCATACAAGCGGGCTATCATTCCTGACAGATATATTTTTTGATGTTTTATTTGATGTTTTATTAATGTTTTTTTGTATATGGATGTTTTATTGTTTACTGTATTGGTGTTTTATTGTATGGATGTTTTATGTTTATGGATTTTTATTGTTCATTGTATTGGTGTTATATTTGATGTTTTATTGTATGGAACTCTGATTTTTATTGCAGGGATGGTTTTGATATATGGTTGAATATGTGTGTTACTTTATGATTGACTATACGTATTGTTATATGGTTGGTGTTTTATTTAATGTTTTTTATATGGATGTTTATTGTATGGATATATGGATTTTTATTTTAATATGTTGATGTCTTTTTATTGTACTCTAATGATGATATGTTTTCTTTTCCAACGATATGATTTTTTACATTCTAAGCAAATTCCCATTGATTTCATGAAATTTGTGTTTGATTTAGGAATCGAACGTGAGACCAGTGATTTCTTAAGGTAAAAGAACGACACATTATTCGTCTGAACCAACAAGCCATTGAGCATATTATGATTTTAGAAATACATCCAATGTTTCGTTTCCGGGACATTAGCCAACAGATGTTAAGAGTCACAATATCGTAACAAGTTATTTGCATATTCGATTTATCAATTAGATTTTTGGTAAGTGTTAACAGTCACCTGTTTCGGGGCATTTATATGGCATCGTCGTGAGAATATGCATACCACGATGATTTGAGATGCATACCGGACAGACAATTTCTTCTGCTGCTTGGGCCCCAAGTCCTCCCCCTATCTCCATACCCTCCCTCCCTCAAACCCTACCCTTTCAGCCCTCCCACACCCTCCACCCCCTCCCTCCGTCCTTTTACCCCCTAAACTTTTTTTACATGGTATTTTTTCAACTTTTTTTTACATCTCTTAGAATGACATGAAACACACTTAAAACCTAAAAAAACACATTTAATATTTTCCAAATTCAAAATGAGAATGATATAGAAATGTTGATCGTAACTTTTACTATTACAAAAACATTATTTGTAGCAGCACTTTTTTTTGGACTAAATTTTTTTTTTGGATTTCGAAATTATTCACTTTTTTATCGACATCATTTGTCGGATACGTCGAATAACATTGACAAAATCTAAGTGTCAGATTAAATAAATTCTTTATCAGCATCTTTTGTCAGATATGTCGGATAAAATTGTCAAAATCTAAGCATCAGAGTGAATAAATTCTTTATCGACGTCATTTGTCAGATACGTCGGATAACATTGACAAAATCTATGTATTAGAATGAATAAATTCTTTATCTACATCTTTTATCGGATACATCAGAGAAAATTGACAAAATCTAAGTATCAGATTAAATAAGTTATTTATCAGCATCTTTTGTCAGATATGTTGGATAACATTGTCAAAATCTAAGCATCAGAGTGAATAAATTCTTTATCGACGTCATTTGTCAGATACGTCGGATAACATTGACAAAATCTATGTATTAGAATGAATAAATTCTTTATCAACATCTTTTGTCGGATACGTCGGAGAAAATTGACAAAATCTAAGTGTCAGATTAAATAAATTCTTTATCAGCATCCTTTGTCAGATATGTTGGATAAAATTGTCAAAATCTAAGCATCAGAGTGAATAAATTCTTTATCGACGTCATTTGTCAGATACGTCGGATAACATTGACAAAATCTATGTATTAGAATGAATAAATTCTTTATCGACATCTTTTATCGGATACATGAGAGAAAATTGACAAAATCTAAGTATCAGATTAAATAAGTTATTTATCAGCATCTTTTGTCAGATATGTTGGATAACATTGTCAAAATCTAAGTATCAGAGTGAATAAATTCTTTATCAACCTCTTTTGTTGGATACATCGGATAACATTCACAAAATCTAAGTATCAGAGTCAATAAATTCATTATCATCCTCATTTCTCAGATACATTTGATAAAATTAACAAAATCTAAGTGTCAGAGTGAATAATTTTTTTTATCAACATCTTTTGTCAGATACATCGGATAAAATTGATAAAATCTAAGTGTAAGAACGAATAGATTCTTTATCAACATCCTTTTCCAGATATGTCGGTTAACATTATCAAAACCTAAGTGCCAGAGTGACCAAATTCTGTACCAACATCTATTGTCAGATTTATCAATATCATTTTACAGATAAGTTTTGGAGTGTCAGAGTGAATCAACTCTTTATCATTGTCTTTTGTCAGATATGATTGATAAAATTGATAAAATATTGGCATCAGAGTGAATAAATTCTTTATCAAAGTCTTTTGACAGATACGTTTGATAACTCTGACCAAATCTAAGTATCATAGTCAATAAATTTTATATCAACTTCTTTGTCGGATACATCAGATAACATTCACATAATCTAAGTATCAGAGTGAATAAATTCTTTATCAACACGCTTTGTCAGATATGCCTGATAAAATTGAGAAAATCTGAGCGTCAGAGTGAATAAATTCCTTATCAATGTCTTTTGATAGATACCTTTGATAACACTGAAATAATTTAAGTATCAAATTGATCAAATTCTTTATTAACATTCTTTATCGATATCATTTGTCGGATACGTCGGATAACATTGGAAAAATCTATGTATTAGAATGAATAAATTCGTTATCATCATCCCTTGTTGGATATGTCATTATGAAAAAATTGCAAGTAAGTAAGAAACTCTTCTTGAGTTCACCTCTTGGATACACAATACAGAAATATCGAGACTAAAACAAATACAACTATACAGATTCACACATACAAACCGACAAAGACAAGCACTGGGATAAGCAAACACCCGCCCAGACAGATAGGCAAAGAGAGTGAGAGAAATAAAGTCACGTGTAAATATATAGATTCAGACATACAAACAAACAAAGACAGGCATTGAGATAAGCAAACACCAGCCCAGACACATAGGCCAAGAAAGTGAAAGAGACAAAAGCAAATATAACTACATAGATTCAATCATACAAAACGACAAAGACGAACGCTGGAACAAGCAGGCACCCACCCAGACACACTAGTTTAGAGTGAGAGAGACAAAAACACATACAAATATATAGATTTAGATATACATAGCGACAAAGACAGGCACTGAGAGAACCAAGCGCAAAGCCAGATTCACAAGCAAAGAGAATGAGAGATTCAAAAAACGAATATAAATACAATCTCTCACTTCCTTTGCTTTTGTGTCTGGCTGGGTGTTTGCTTATCTCAATGCCTGTCTTTTTTGGTTTGTATATCAAAATGTATATATTTGCATTTTTTATCTCTCTCACTCTCTTTGCCTATGTGTCTGGGCGGATTTTTGCTTCTCCCAGTGCCTGTCTTTGTCGGTTTGTATGTCTAAATCTGTGTATTTGTATGTTTTTTGACTCTCTCATTCTCTTTGCTTGTGAATCTGGGTATGTGTTTGCTTCTCTCAGTGTCTGTCTTTGTCGGTTTGTATGCTTGCTTCTTACAGTGCATTTCTTTGTCGGTTTGTATGTCTGAATCTATGTATTTGTATGCGTTTTTGACTCTCTCACTCTCTTTGCTTATGATTCTGGGTATGTGTTTGTTTCTCGCAGTGTCTGTCTTTGTTGGTTTGTATGTTAAAGTCTATATATTTGTATGTGTTTTTTCTCTCTCACTCTCTTTGCCTATGTGTCTGGTCAGATGTTTGCTTCTCCCAATGCTTGTCTTTGTCGGTTTGTATGTCCAAATCTATGTATTTATATGCGTTTTTTTGACTCTCTCACTCTCTTCGCTTTTGAATCTGGCTAGGTGCTTGCCTCTCTCAGTGCCTGTCTTTGTCGCTATATATGTCTGAATCCATATATTTGCAAGTATTTTTGTCTCTCTCACTCTCTAAACCAGTCTATCTGGGTGGGTCCCTGCTTGTTCCACTGTCTGTCTTTGTCGGTTTGTATGTCTGAACCTATATAGTTGTATTTTGTTTTTGTCTCTCTCACTCTCTTTGCTTATGTGCTTGGGCAGGTGTTTGCTTATCTCAGTGCCTGTCTTTGTCGGTTTGTATGTCTGAATCTAAATATTTGTATGTGTTTTAGTCTCTCTCACTTCCTTTGCTTCTGTGTCTGGGCGGGTGTTTGCTTATCTCAATGCCTGTCTTTGTTGGTTTGTATGTGAAAATCTATATATTTGTATGTGTTTTTATCTCTCTCACTCTCTTTGCGTATGTGTCTGAGGGGATGTTTGCTTCTGCCAGTGCCTGTCTTTGTCAGTTTGTTTGTCTAAATCTATGTATTTGTATGTGTTTTGTGTCTCTCTCACTCTTTTTGCCTGTGTGTCTGGGCGGGTGTTTGCTTATTCCAATGCATGTCTCTCTCGGTTTGCGTGACTGATTCTACGTATTTGTATGTGTTTTTGACTCTCTCACTCTCTTTGCTTATGAATCTGGGTATGTGTTTGCTTCTCACAGTGTCTGTCTTTGTTGGTTTGTATGTCAAAATCTATATATTTGCATGTGTTTTCATCTCTCTCACTCTCTTTGCCTTTGTTTCTGGTCGGATGTTTGCTTCTCCCAGTGCTTGTCTTTGTCGGTTTGTATGTCTAAATCTATGTATTTATATGCGTTTTTTGACTATCTCACTCTCTTTGCTTGTGAATCTGGCTATGTGCTTGGTTCTCTCATTGCCTGTCTTTGTCGCTATGTATGTCTGAATCTATATATTTGTATGTGTTTTTGTCTCTCTCACTCTTTAAACCAGTGTGTCTGGGTAGATGCCTGCTTGTTCCACTGTCTTTCTTTGTCGGTTTATATGATTGAATCCATATAGTTATATTTGTTTTAGTCTCTTTCACTCTCTGAGCCTATGTGTCTGAGCGGGTGTTTGCTCATCTCAATGCCTGTCTTTGTCGGTTTGTATGTCTGAATCTATATACTTACACGTATGTTTATCTCTCTCACTCTCTTTGCCTATGTGTCTGGGCGGGTGTTTGCTTATTCCAGTGCTTGTCTTTGTCGGTTTGCATGTGTGAATCTGTATAGTTGTATTTGTTTTAGTCTCGATATTTCTGTATTGTGTAACCAAGATGTGAATCCAAGAAAGAGTTTGTTACTTACTTACAACTTTTTCATAATGACATATCCAACAACGGATGATGATAAAGAATTTATTCATTCTAATACATAGATTTTACCAATTTTATCCGATGTATCCGACAAATGATATCGATAAGGATGCTAATAAAGAATTTGTTCAACTTGATACTTAAATTATGTTAGTGTTATCAAACGTATTTGTAAAAAGACATTAATAAAGAATTTATTCACTATAATACTTAGATTTTCTCAATCTTATCAGGCATATCTGACAAAGCATGTTGATAAAGAGTTTATTCACTCTGATACTTAGATTATGTGAATGTTATCTGATGTATCCTACAAAGAAGTTTATATAGAACTTATTAACTATGATACTTAGATTTGTTCAGTGTTATCAAACGTATGTGTCACATGACATTGATAAAGAATTTTATTCACTCTGATGCTTAGATTTTCTAATTTTTATCAAGCATATCTGATAAATCATGTTGATAAAGAATTTATTCACTATGATACTTAGATTTGGTCAGTGCTATCAAACGTATCCGTCAAAAGACTTTGATAAAGAATTTGCTCCCTCTGATGCCTAGATTTTCTCAATTTTATAAATCCTATCTGACAAAATACAATGATAAAGAATTTATTCACTCTCACACTATCAAACGTATCTGTCAAATGATAATGATAAATCTGACAATAGATGTTGATACAGAATTTGGTCACTCCGACACTTAGCTTTGGATAATTTTAACCGACATATCCGGCAAAGGATGTAGATAAAGAATCTATTCGTTCTTATACTTAAATTTTATCAATTTTATCCGATGTATCTGAGAAAAGATGTTGATAAAAAAAATTTTATTCACTCTGACAATTAGATTTTGTCAATTTTATCCAATGTATCTGAGCAATGAAGATGATAATTAATTTATAGACTCTGATACTTAGATTTTGTGAATGTTATCCGATGTATCCAACGAAAGAAGTTTATAAAGAATTTATTCACTCTGATACTTAGATTTTGACAATTTTATCCGACATATCTGACAAAAGATGCTGATAAAGAAAATATCTAATCTGATACTTAGATTTTGTCAATTTTCTCCGACGTATCCGACAAAAGATGTTGATAAAGAATTTATTCATTCTAATACATAGATTTTGTCAATGTTGTCCGACTTATCCGACAAATGATGTCGATAAAGAATTTATACACTCTGATACTTAGATTTTGACAATTTCATCCGACATATCTGACAAAAGATGTTGATAAAGAATTTATTCAATCTAACCCATAGATTTTGTCAATGTTATTCGACACATCCGACAAATGATGTCGATAAAAAAATTGAATAACTTCGAAGTCAAAAAAAATTAGTCCAAAAAAAGTACTACTACAAACAATATTTTTCTAATATTAAATGTCACGACTAACATTTCTATATCATTCTCATTTTGTATTTGGAAAATATTAAATGTGATTTTTTTATGTTTCAAGTATGTTTCATATTATTCTAAGAGATGTAAAAAAAGTTGAAAATTTAAAACGTTGGAGGGGGGTAAAAGAAGGGATGGAGGGGGTGTAGGGTGGGGGATAGTTGAAGGGGGAGGTTTTGAGGGAGGGAGGGGTATAGGATTAGGGGGAGGACTTGAGGTCCAAGCATCAGAAGAAATTTTCTGTCCGGTATGCATCTCAAATCATCGTGGTATGCATATTCTCACGATGATGCTATAAAAATGCCCCGATACAGGTCACTGTTAACACTTACCAAAAATCCAATTGATAAATCGAATGGGCAAATAACTTGTTACGATATCGTGATGCTTAACATCTGTTGGCTGATGTCCCGGAAACAGAAAATTGGATATTTTTCTAAAATTATAACATTTTCAATGGTTTGTTGGTTCAGACAAGTAACGTGTCGTTCTTTTACCTTAGGAAATCACTGGTCTTACGTTCGATTCCTAAATCAAACTAAAATTTCATGAAATCAATGGGAATTTGCTTAGAATGTAAAAAATCATATCGTTGGAAAAGAAAACATATCATCATAACAGTACAATAAAAAGACATCAACAAAAAACTATTAAAATAAAAATCCATATATCAATACAATAAAACATCCATATGAAAAAAAATTAAATAAAACACCAACCATGTAACAATGCGTATAATCAATCATAAAGTAACATATATATTCAACCATATATCAAATCCTCCCTGCAATAACAATCAGACTTCCATACAATAAAACATCAAATATAACACCAGTACAATGAACAATAAAAAACCATAAACATAAAACATCCATACAATAAAACAGCAATACAGTAAACAATAAAACATCCATATAAAAAAACATTCAATAAAACATCAGTCTTACAAAAAATATGTCTGCCAGGAATTATAGCCCGCTTGTATGGTGAAAGCAAAAAAATCCTTACATCCCTAAACATAAAACATCCATACAGAAAAAAATAAATAAAACATGGAATGATAGCCCGCATGTATGATGGGAGTACTGTACACTTCCTTAGATTAACATAATAAAGGGGTACTATCCGCTCTCTTTAATTGACACAGTAATGTCCTATGTGTCTTCTCTCTTTAATTGACACAGTAATATCCTACCTGCCTTCCCTCTTTAATTGAAACAGTAAGGTCCTACCTGTCTTCCCTCTTTAATTGATCATCGGTATATGAAAACAGCCATGACTTAACAGAAACATGAAATTTAATATAAAATCACTGTACTGTGAACAGCGCGAATTTTCATGGTATGCTGATTATAATTACAACATAAAAAACCAAACAAAGATATGACTTTATAGGCGTGGTGTTTTTTATGATACATGTTAATGTCCTGTTGGAAAGACTGCCCCGTCGGAATGACTGCCCCGTTGGGATGCAGGGGGACATCCCCGTTGGAACAGTTATTACTGCACTACTTAAATCTAACGGCTATTGTTTTTCAATTCATAAAAACACTGTATATAACATAATAAGCCAAAGCAAGGCCATTACCCACTTTTTTGTAAGACAAGGGTTTTGAATTTCTTAGAAAATTTTTTTTTGGAACTAAATTGAATTCAAGACTTTGAAACGCGGTAGGACGTATATATTATGAATCAGAGAGAAAAGGGCTTTAAAATGAGCTACTATTCAAGCAGATATGGTTTAGTCCCAAAAATAGTGCCTGACCCCTTAGAATCTCCTCTGCTGTGAGCCAATTGTGATTGTGCTCCAATTTGTAGCGAGTGACAGCTCATTGAAACGTTTTATCTGTCTGATGATAGCACTCTACTTTTGACAAGAATAGGAACCTTTTTCACGTTCTTTGACCTTATGGCTGGAATTTTAAGACTAGGGCGAAATGAAAATTGTCCTTGTCAAATAAAAAAGTCATATTGAATTTAATATTGAATTTAATGGTAAATAAAAGGGCTATTGTTTTTCACTTCATAGAAATGCTGTTTAGGACATAATAAGCCAAAGCAAGTCAATCGCCCCCTTTTTCTGAAAGACATGAATTTGAGTTTCTTAGAAAAACTTTGTATGGGAACAAAATTGAACTCAAGACTCTTAAACGTGGTAAGACTTAAATATCTTGAATCAGAGAAAAAAAGGATTTAAAATGAGCTACTAGTCAAGCAGATACGGTTTAGTCCAAAAAACTAGTGTCTGACCTCTTAGAATCTCCTCTGCTGTGAGCCAATTGTGATAATGCCCCGATTCATGACAAATGACAGCTCATTTGTAATTTCTTATCTGTCTGATGATAGCACTCCACGTTTTGTGAAGAATAGGAACGTTTTTCTAATTCTTTGACCTTATGGCTCGAATTTTAAGACTAGGGCGATAAGAAAATCGCCCTGGTTAATAAAAAAGTAGCAAAGAGTTGTAGCAATGAAAGAAATATTGAATATAATGGTAAATCTAAGGTTCTATTGTTTTTCACTTCGTAAAAACACTTAATATGACATAATAAGCCAAAGCAAGGCCATCGCCCGCTTTTTTGTAAGACAAGGATTTTGAATTTCTTAGAAAAACTTTATTTGGGAACTAAATTGAATTCAAGACTTTTAAACGCGGTTAGATGTATATATTATGAATCAGAGAAAAGGGGCTTTAAAATGAGCTACTAGTCAAGCAGATACGGTTTAGTCCCAAAAAGTAGTGTCTGACCCCTTAGAATCTCCTCTGCTGTGAGCAAACAGTGATTATGCTCTGATTTTTGGTGAGTGACTTTTAAACGCGGTAAGACGTATATATTATGAATCAGAGGAAAATTGGGTTGAAAATGAGCTACTAGTCAACCAGATAAGGTTTAGTCTCAAAAAGTAGTGTCTGACCCCTTAGAATCTCCTCTTCTGTGAGCCAATTGTGATAATGCTCCGATTTATGGCGAGTGACAGCTCATTTGAAATTTCTTATCTGTCTGATGATAGCACTCCACGTTTTGTGAAGAATAGGAACCTTTTTCTAATTCTTTGACCTTATGGCTCGAATTTTAAGACTAGGGCGATAAGAAAATCGTCCTGGTTAAATAAAAAAGTCAAAAAGAATTGTAGCAATGAAAAAAATATTGAATATAATGGTAAATCTAAGGTTCTATTGTTTTTCACTTCATAAAAACACTTAATAGGACATAACAAGCCAGAGCAAGGCCATCGCCCGCTTTTTTGTAAGACAAGGATTCTGAATTTTTTAGAAAAACTTTATTTGGGAACTAAATTGAATTCAAGACTTTTAAACGCGGTAAGACGTATATATTATGAATCAGAGGAAAATGGGCTTGAAAATGAGCTACTAGTCAACCAGATAAGGTTTAGTCTCAAAAAGTAGTGTCTGACCCCTTAGAATCTCCTCTTCTGTGAGCCAATTATGATTGTGGTCTGATTCATGGCGAGTTACATTTCATTTGAAATGGCTCATCTGTCTGATGATAGCACTCCAAGTTTTTACAAGAATGGGAACCTTTTTCTCATTCTTTGACCTTATAGATGGAATTTTAAGACTAGGGAGATATGAAAATCGCCCTGGTTAAATAAGAAAGTGACAAAGAGTTGTAGCAACGAAGAAAATATTGAATTCCATGATAAATCTAAGGGCAATTGTTTTTCACTTAATAAAAACACCGTATAGGACATAATAAGCCAAAGCAAGGCCATCGCCCACTTTTTTGTAAGACAAGGTTTTTGAATTTCTTATAAAAACTTTATTTGGGAACTAAATTGAATTCAAGACTTTTAAACGCGGTAAGACGTATATATTATGAATCAGAAAAAAATGGGCTTTAAAATGAGCTACTAGTCAAGCAGATAAGGTTTAGTCCCAAAAAGTAGTGTCTGACCCCTTAGAATCTCCTCTTCTGTGAGCCAATTGTGATTGTGGTCTGATTTATGGCGAGTGACAGCTCATTTGAAATGTCTCATCCGTCTGATGATAGCACTCCACGTTTTGACAAGAATAAGAACCTTTCCCTCATTCTTTGACCTTATAGATGGAATTTTAAGACTAGGGTGATAAGAAAATCACCTTGGTTTAATAAAAATGTCACAAAGAGCTGTAGCAATGAATAAAATAGTGAATTCTATGATGTAGCTAAGGGCCATTGTTTGTCACTTCATAAAAACACTGTATAGGGCATATTAAGCCAAAGCAAGGCCATCCCCCGCTTTTTTAAAGACAAGGATTTTGAATTTCTTAGAAAAACTTTATTTGGGAATTAAATTGAATTCAAGACTATTAAACGTGGTAAGACGTATATAATATGAATCAGAGAGAAAAGGGCTTAATACCGAGCTACTAGTCAAGCAGATATGGTTTAGTCCCAAACAATAGTGTCTGACCCCTTAGGATCTCCACCGCTATGAGCCAATTGTGATTGTGCTCTTATTTGTGGCGAGTGACAGCTCATTTGAAACGCCTTATCTGTCTGATGATAGCACTCTACGTTTTGACAAGAATAGGAACCATTTTCAAACTTTTTGACCTTATAGATGTAATTTTAAGACTAGGGCGATAAAAAAATCGCTCTGGTTAAATAAGAAAGTCACAACGAGCTGTAGTAATGAATAAAATATTGATTTTTATGGTAAATACAAGGGCTATTGTTTTTCACTTAATTATGGGGATCGCGGTTTGACAACAGATCAAAGCGGACAAAACAGCACCGGTGTAACGTCAAATGCAGTTTTCTTGGACATGAACTCATTGTACCCCTCGGGAATGTCTCACTACTCTTTGCCGTGTGCGAACTATAAATGGCTTGAGAATCCTTGTGAGTTCCCCGACATTAACACCATTGAGGACAATGGGCCACAAGGTTGGTTCTTTGAAATTCAGGTGCTGTTGGTTGGTTCTTTGAAATTCACATTCCATTGGCGCTTCATGATTCAGTCAGAGATTTTGTTTTCCCCTGTATCAATCGACCAGTGACCAAGGACTCACTGAGTCCCTACAATCGATCATTGGTTGAGGATATGGGGGTGCACTGGATCCCCTCTCAGCAGAAACTGATTGCAGATCTGGACCCTAAAGAGAATATCGTTGTTCATCATGTTCTTTTGCACTGGATGGTGAACAATGGTTTCAAGATCACCAAAATACATAGGGTCCTGCAATTCAATCAAAGACCCTACTTAAAGACATTTATCGACACATTTGTTGATAAACGCTCTCGGACAAACACTAAAGTAGAGAAGTAAATGTACAAACTCATTCTAAGTTCAGCCTTTGGAAAAATGTGTGAAAGCGTACGGAACAGATCTCGTTGCGACGTCGTGACTGACCCTCAAGAGTGTGCACGAATTATTGCCGACCCCAATTTTACATCGTTCACGAGCATAGAGACAAGCATGGTTCTTCTACACAGGAAAAAGAGAAATGTGGTACTGAACAAGAATATAGCAGAAGGTAGTTCAGTACTTGAAATTTCCAAAAAGCTCATGGTGTCGTTTTTTACAATGTGTGCAAGGTGCAATGGCCAAGGGAGGGGAAGGTTCAAGTTTACTATGGGGATACAGATTCTCTGCTGTTAAAAGTAAAAACCGGGGATTTATTGGGAGATTTAGAAAATGGGGTGCACATCAGCTCGCGGATGGATTTCACTAACTGGAATCCGTACCTCTACCCCGAGTTGGTGAAACGTCAGGCCCCCAATCAAATACTAATGTTAAATTCAGAGACGGGGAGTGATTTGATATCCAATGGGATGTTTCCAGGTCCTAAAGTTTATTGCGTTGAAACTCATAACAGGAATGTAAAGCAGGCGTGTAAAGGGGTGCCTACACATTTTGTAAAGAACAATTTCAACATGAGTGTGTACAGAGACTGTATAGAGAGTAGCCTACTGTCGAGAGCACAAGTGCTTGCAATTCGCTCTCTACAGTGCAAAAATTGTACTGTTAGAGTGGAAAAGAATGCAATGTCATGTATATCCGACAAAGTTTTTGTGCTCGAGAATGGTGTAAATGTGCTGCCCCACGGCCACTATAGAATTTCAGACCGGGTTGAATGCAAAGACTATCGCAATAAACTTGGTCTGGATAAATTAACCTAACCCAAACCTAACCTTTCATAAATTAACTTAACTCAAACCTAACCTCACCCAAACCTTTCATGAATTAACTTAACCCAACCTAACCTTTCATGAATTAAATGCTCTAACCTGCAGCAGTGACGACGACTATTGTATACAGTTTTTCCCCCGCGGCGGATGGGGGGCCCCGCCCATGGCCGGCCTTCGGCCCGGAAGGGGTGGAGGGTATCATTTTAAAGTGTTTAACTGTGCTATTCATGTTCATGTTCGTGTTCGTGCTTTTTTTAAGTGTTGTACAAAAAGTGCTAATGTACAAAAATGTGTGTGTGTGTGTGTGTGCTCAAATAGTGTTCTTGCTGGACAAAAAGTGTTTTTTTTGTGACAATAAGTGTTATTGTTGTACATATAGTGTTGAGTTGTTCTTGTTGAACAGCATTGTTTTGATAATAAATAGTGTTCTTGTTGAACAAGTGTTTTTTTTATAATAAATGTTGTTCTTGTTTGAACAAGTGTTTTTATGTTAATAAATATTATTCTTGTTTGAACAGAAGTGTTTTTTATGATAATAAATGTTGCTCTTGTTGAACACAAGTGTTTTTATGTCGAATAAATGAATGAAATATTGTTTTTGTTGTTCTTGTACTAGATAGATCTAAGGAAAAATTACTACTTATTCATTGGACAAGTACGGGTTACAGTTAGTTGTAGTCTGACTGTTGTCAGCAGCAGCAGCAGTATGTATCAATTTAAAAAACCATTCAGATCGTTTCTGTGTAGTCCATCAATGTCTGGGAAAACAACACTTTTAGCTAAAATAATTAAAAATTGTAATAAATGTTTTTGGAAAAACCAAAGAAAATTTATTATTGCTATAGTATTTGGCAAGAGTCCTACGATCCATTAAAAGCTATTTCCACATCTATACCAATACAATTCATACGGGGACTTGATGTTTTCAATAGTATTAAACCAAACTCGTGGCTGATTATTGATGATTTGGCTGAATCCAGTGAACAGTTCTCAAAGGAAATGCTACAGCTGTTCACCGTTCGCTCTCATCATGAAAACATTTCCATAACCCTAGTGCTACACACCCTCTTTCATCAGAGCAAATGTATGAGAACCCTTGCTTTGAATTGCACCATCTATATTATCTATCGAGTTGTTCGTGATTCTAGCTTGCTAATAACTCTCAATAAGTAAATATACCCAGTAGCCCCCAAATTTCTGCTGTCAGTGTACAGTCAGGCAACAAATAAGCCCTACGGCTACATTTTGCTAGATCTTAATCAGAGCACACCCGAGGATCTACGTGTAGTCACAGATATTTTCGAAAAAAGAAATTACCGTATATTTTTTGGTGAACAGTATAAAAAGCTATTAGTTGCCATTATGACACTGAAGAAACTACACGAACAACGGCTTTTATTTTCCGTTTTAGGTACTTCAAAACCTCCACTCAGGAAGGCCATGCTCAAACATGATGTTGACATTGATTTCATTGATCTAATATCTGAACTTTGTTTAAATTTAACTGAGGGCAATGTACACTTGCCAGAAAGTGTTAGACAACAGACAAAGCAACATCATTCCACTGTACGCACCTTGGCTTGCAAAAACAAGGGGAAAATTTTAAAAAGAAAACGTCTCCTTCAAGCGGGCGGTAGCTTTTTTACACTTTTACTCCAAATAATTGCAGGACTTGAAAACAGTTTTTTCTAGAGAATGGCGAAACCCTATAAATTGACGCCATTTGAACTTTTCCTGTCGCCCGTGGAACAATTTGAAGACAATCTAAGCAAATTCATTAATGATGAGAATATTGCCGATGATAGAAAGCTAGTTTTACTTCAAGATGTATTGCGACGTGTGGACAAACATAGACCTTATCGTGAGAGACCCACCGTCATCACAGATCCCTCTAAACAGTAAACGTCTCCTCAAGATTCTACAGTGCAATCAGAGGAGAAGGGATTGAATTCCATAGTGACAACAATTGAAAACCTATTGCCAGTGACCTATCGAGAACAGAGTAAAAGAGTATTATCATATCTCATGTTGGAAACTGATGATCAAGTCCAAGTTGACAGCACAGGGAAACAAATTATAATTCAGGGAAAAAGTTATAATCTAGTTGATTTAATTTGTGATATGGTGACGAATCGTAAAGGGCTTTTATCATTTGACGCTCATCTATACAACTTTCTAAATGCATTAAACTTTCCCAAAAGTCTTATTGGCAATAAGCGAATTCTAAAGAAACTAACAGAACATAGTCCTCCAACAACGCCAACACCACCATTTAAAAAAGAAGAAGATTCAATATTGGAAAATACTAGCAGCAGCATCAGCAGCAGTGATTTTATAACACCTGTGGCTAGTCAAAAGCGAAGACGGATTGATTAACCCTCCAGTGTGCAAAAGGGGAGTGGACATTACACTACGTGTTTGCGTTCAAAATGGTTGAAGTTCTGAAGCATGTCTATGAAAATATTGGAGGAGCGGGAAGTCTAAGTTCCCCCAAAACGTTTTCTAAAGTTGCCTCTAACATGGATGGTAGCACATCAAAAAAGCAAAGGAGTATCTACAGAATGAATCGAGCTACACACTGCATCGGATTCGCAGTCTTCGTGGCAAACAATATCGACAAACTAAAGCCTTTTTCCCTCTGCATATAATGCAAACTGATCTTTTAGGTTTAGACGCGATTCAACGACGTCACAATGCACCCTACAAATATATTCTAGTGGTAATCAGTGTCTTTAGTCGTTATGCCTATGCCATTCCATTGCAATCAAAGAGAGGTGTTGAAGTTGCTAATGCTTTAGAAAGTATTCTTGAACAGGATTCATATAGAAAAATTCAATCAGATCGCGGTAGCGAATTTGTTAATCCTCATGTGCAAAAGGTTCTATTGAAATATAATACAACACTTTATCATATTCATAGCCCGATAAAGGCTGCATTGGCTGAGCGATTGATAAGAACGATTCGTCTATTTATTTCAAGATATTGTAAACTGAAAAATACACCTGCTTTTATTCATGATTTAGATAAAATCATGCAAATATATAACCATCGACCCCATCGATCATTGTCCAACTTAAGCCCTCGGGAAGTTCCTTGCAGTGAAAATACATGTGATGCTTTTCTAAAGCAATATTCAAATGGCAATGAGAAGAAGAAGAAAAAGAAGAAATTCAATGTTGGTGACACTGTTCAAATTAATAGAACCACTAATATTTTTCAAATAGGGAAATATTTATGGAGCACTGAACTTTTTAAAGTGTCCAAAATCCTAGACACCCAACCCACGACATATCGACTGCGAGACCCCAAAGATGATGAGATTCTCTGCGGTTTTATGAAAATGAACTGCAAAAAGTTAGAAGAAACACTAGTGAAATTTATCAAATTGAAAAGATATTAAAGAGTCGTACTCGTAGGGGCAAGAGACAGTTGCTTGTTCGCTGGCTAGGATACAACTCTGATTTTGATTCTTGGGTCAGTGCTGAAGATATTAACAATGACCAATGATTTCTATGTGACTTTCATGTCCAATGTTTCTGATCCTCTCTACAATGACTTGAATAGAACAAGTGATTTTTGGACGAAACTCTCCCCCACCATCAAATTCGACGGCGCATATGAAGTGGCTCTTGTCGACTGTATTCTTAAAAATACCTACGACATCCTGAGAAACGATCGTAAATATGATATAAAAATTAGACCCTCTGATTGGCCACCACCCTCAGGTGATCAAGAGCAAATTCAAAAGATCAATTGGATGAATTATCCATATATTGATTTACCCTAAGAAGAACTCACCTGTATGAATGATTTATGTCGTTCTATTAATAAAAGAATTTCCGCACGTAAAAAAGGAGCTTTTCATTTCAACTATTCAAAGGAGAAGGGCAAGATCTACATTAGTTCACCAATTGTCAATGAAAAGGTTATTCTCAATGATAATCTAAAAGATGTTCTTGGCTTTAAACTCAATATATTCAAAGGTAAAAGTGCTGGAAACACTAATTTCATTTTTGCTGACTACCCGTCTGCCTTCTCCACGGACACGTGTATATTTCTTTACGCCCTATTTGTGGAAACATCTCGGGTTGGCAATAGCAATGTTCCCATCCTACGAGTTCTTGAACGAAAAACCAATAGAGAACATATTCACCACTACAACATAAAGCATCTTCAGTATATTCCCGTAAACACTTCCTATTTGGAACTTTGTCAGTTAACACTTAGAACTGAATTAGGTGATCCTCTAGCAATATCAAAAGGTTTGGCTGTGATTACATGTCATTTTCGACCCATCGTTCAACAACAACAAGATGTCTAATAGAAAAGTGGTATTCATTTTTCCTGATATTGACTGCTATGTTAATACTCTTGGCCCAAGACAACAGGGCAATGGAATGGACTATTACAAAGGTCGCTCGTCAATGTCTGGCTACGGTCTTGGCAGTTGGTTTGCTAAGCTGTTTCGCTCTGCAATTTCTCTGGCTAGAAAATATATTGCACCGGCTGCGACAGATTTTGCATCCTCTACACTATACGATTGGGGCTCTGGCAAGGATTTAAAAACAATTGCGTCGGATTATCTTAGGACCAGTGCGCGAATCCTTGGCGAGAGATTAAAACAAAATGGAAAAGGTTTAAAAAGGTCGAGAAACAATGCATCACTCGTCAGTCTCTAATCAGGTCAGAAACGAAAGACATCACCCCTGTCAAAGAAAAGAAGAAAAAAGCCGACACGTACAATATGCACTAGTAGAAGAAGAAGCCCCAGGAAGAGAATTGTTAGATCAAAACTAGATTTCTTTTCCTAAGATGTCATACCTACCGCATAGGGATTCTCAACCTTCAATCACCTTCTCATTGAATCTATTCAATGCAGAAAATGTTGATGTGAGTGTAAAACATGGATATTATGAACAATTTTATCCTCAACAACCCCTCTCCGATAATATCCACTTTCAAATTTATTCCAATGAAGACTACTTTATGAACATGTCTTTCACACTTATAGATTTACAAATGAAAGTCCGGATATCCGATAATACATTGCCAATTCGGGCCGATGGAATATCCTATGAAAATTGTATATTACATAATTTATTTCGTCAAATCAGTGTCTACATCAATGGCTTGCTGGTGAGCACAAGCAACAATCTCTCAAATTATACAAGCTATATGCAATTCATGCTGATGACACCCAAGTCATACAAGGAATGGAGAGGCATCTCCAATGGATATGAATATATTACTAATACTGATAGTACAGATGCACTTAAAAATGCTATAACTAGTGAAATACATTTAGTTAGAAAAATATATCATGAAATATTTAATATACCCCAATGTCTACTACCCAATATTAAAGTGGATATAAAATTGACGCTTGCTCCATCCAATTTCATATTGAGAAAGGAACTTGCTGCCAATCCGGATGTGACTCTCTCCCTCACCTCGGCAATACTATATGTACGCAAACAACAAGTCATGAGCTCTGTTGCTTTGGCAGTGGAAAAACTGAGAGCCAGTGGAAATAATATTAAACTACTTGTTCCTCATATAATCACCCATCAATGTCATATTGCCGTGGGGTCACGCATCTTCACCGACTCATCCTTTATCAATGGTTGAAATTCCGTCAAAACTTGCTTTGGCATTTGTAAAAAGCGCTAGTGCAATAGGATCGTGGACTGGATGCCCACATAAATTTGAAAAGTTTGGGCTTTCATCTCTTGTCTGCAAAGTAAACGGCATCCCACTCTACTATCTATCCTTTGATAGATCCTATAGAACATTGTATGAGTTGACCATGCAAACCCTAGATCATGATTCACAACTATTTAAAAATGGTATAACCGAAGAAATGTTTGCTGAAACACATGGTATCATTGTATTGGATTTGTCTGGCACGCAGGATACGAGTATAGTACGTACGGGGAGTGTGCGTTGAGAGTGTACTTTTGCCGACCCGTTAGCTGAGAGTATTGCACTAATCTCGCTAAATCAATATGAAACCTATTGGGAAATCACCCCCGAAGGCAGTGTTCTACCAGACTTGGCACCATGAACACCAGTCAAATAATCAATGTATTTAATATGGATCCCTACATGTCCAAATACAAATCCTATTGTCTGCCCTCTGACTTTCTTGGAAAAATTCAAAGTGTCAACAATGCCCTAATTATTGTTGCAAGCAGCCCGTCGACTGTGCAGACGGGTCATTGACTATGCATCTTTCAAACAATGAAGACGATTGAATTTTAGACGATTCGCTAAATCAATATGAAACCTATTGGGAAATCACCCCCGAAGGCAGTGTTCTACTAGACTTGGCACCATGAACACCAGTCAAATAATCAATGTATTTAATATGGATCCCTACATGTCCAAATACAAATCCTATTGTCTGCCCTCTGACTTTCTTGGAAAAATTCAAAGTTTCAACAATACCCTAATTATTGTTACAAGCAGCCCGTCGACTGTGCAGACGGGTCATTGACTATGCATCTTTCAAACAATGAAGACGATTGAATTTTTTGATCCTCTTGGCCTACCCTATACATTCTACACACCTCACATCAGAAACTATATTGAGAGCAGTGGGAAAACTATTATTCAAAATCAGAAGAGAGTGCAGGACCTGACGACTAAAAGCTGTGGCTTCCATGCACTACTATATTTTGTATTCCGATGTCGTGGCTATACTTACAAGCAGTTTCTCAACATTTATGTAGACAATCCACGTCTGAACGACTTTCTAGTGGAAAATATCTTCTCAGACCTGTATAATATTGATTTCGGTGCCCTAAGAGTAAAGTGCTTAAAAAATGTATTTGAATTTGTTTATTAATAAATGAAAAAATGTATATATACAACAATGTCTTTAAATCTTCACTTTAGATTTCTTCTTCTTCGGTGTATAGGCAACTGTCGTGAACCACTAATGCCGGTAAATCATTTGGATTCACTGTATTTTGATCTTGATTGGCTGCAAAGTCAGGGTCACATTTTCTACAGTATAATGTAACTTCACCCTTGTCATATCTCTTTGTATAGTCAATGATACTATTTGCATTCATATTATGAAATTCACGAGTTTCAATCTGTCTATTTGAAGCAATATCACACACAGCGTTTTCAAATGGTGAATCACATTAAGTAACTGCCAAATAAAAATCACTAGGTTTATACTCATAATAGGCAGTGTCATCACAACGATGACGTAGAAACCAAATTGTCTTGTTACCCCAACAGTTGAATCGTAGACCTGAATCTTCCTCCCAGAATAATTTAAAACCACGACGATACCAATCTCGTAGAAATAAAATAAAATCACGTTTGGGATTCATTCCAATCATACTGGGGTAAGTATTCTCCCACTGATCACATTTGTCAAAGTGACAATTGGAGCACAGATGCCCTCTAGGGTGAGAGTCACAAATCTCTTCAAGGCATGAATTACATCCTTTAATTTGTTCTGCACAGCCTCTATGTAATTTACAAGGATTACATAATTTGCACTTTTCATTATAGTCATCAATAATTGTACAATTCTCACATTGTGTCCAACTGCCAAGAGTGTGCATGCATAGTGGACATGTATGGAACATTTTTAGTTTCCGATGTCAACTCCCTCACAGCTAAAACGAAACTGATCATCCTCGTTCGATAAATTCAGGGTGGAGGTAAGGTGGGAGGAGTAACTCTGTGACGTTATCTCTCTCGAATGGGGGGGGGGAGCCATCTACATTGAATCTATGGCAACGTTTTCAAAAGTATATCCACGATATTATTCTGCTTTGTTCCAATTAATATATCAGTAAATTGAGAATAAGCATTTGAGTCACATCGACAAAGTTTCATACAATAGTCCAATGGGGGAGAATCAGTTTTCATTATATTGTCAAGTGTTCCCCGAGAGAATATCCTTCGTTGAAGAGATAACTCGAGAAAATCATCATCCAAAATCAATTGTTTTTCCATAAACACAAGATTCAATCTAATTATCACTTTCTCGAATTTATTCATTTTTTAATCCTACCACTCTCACTGCTGACTCAAGACTGACCATGATTCGTTAGCCTAACATTCCAACAAAAAGAAAGGGAACATTTTCGATTTCGAAACAATTTTATTGAATAATTACAACAATAATTGTACACATGTACAATTAGCGATACAGTTTATTGTCTTCGATATGCTGCACTAACGCACTTAAAGCACATTGAAGTCTATTCACATGCACTATATCAACTTTTGCAGCGAAACATAATTGATCCTCCATTTTAAATTTGCACAAGGATATTACATATCTTGCATATACTTCATCCAATTCCATACAAAGCTGTGATGCTCTCGTTATTTCCACCGCAATATTTGGGGCTCTTGTATCATTGCTACCAACTCCACTATCAACTTCTAATAGGGTAAATATTCCATTCGTCATTATTACAAATACATCCGAATGAGTAAAGTCAAACTGTTCTCGCTCCTTTGAATTCTATTTACACACTAATAAAAACTATAGCAAAAATACTTTCCTTATATTCTCTGCAATCCGCTCCCGCTAATATTTCCGACTCCCTGATTGGCTTAGAAGGAGACACGTGATCTTGTTCCCGTTAGACTCGATCAATACATTCCCCCACCGATTATGTAATCAATTTCTCAGAAATTTAGCTCCCTTCTTGTCCTAGTCGATTATGCAATCAATTTCTCAGAAATCCACTTCCACTCTTGTCCTAGTCGATTACACAATCAATTTCTTAGAAATCCACTTCCCCCTCTTGTCTTAGTTGATTACGCAATCAATTTCTCAGAAATCCACTTCCCTCTTGTCCTAGTCGATTACGCAATCAATTTCTCAGAAATCCACTTCCCCCTCGAATTCTAGATCAATACATCACCTCCCGCTAATGCGCATGTGCAAACTTCACCCCGGTGTCATTACACCTAGACGAACAGCAACAAATAAATCGACCTTGATAAAAGGGGGCCATTGACCCCATTAGACTCGATCAATAATCTTTGAATAAATTATGTCCCGTCAGCGTTAGACTCAATTGTAGATGGCAGCACATGTGTTCGTCCCGGAGATATTAGGTCATTCCTACTCTTGTCACATCCTATTTTATAAAAAAAAAAAAAAAAAAAAAAAATAATTGTAAAAAAACTTAGTGAGCAAAGAAAACAAACAAGTCCTATTAAAATTCAATTAGCAAACACAGGTATATTAAAAGCTGGTGAACTGAAAAAGAATTATTAAATTTAGTTAGTAAAAAATAAACAAGTCCTGGTAGAACTTTGTGAACAGAAATAAAAACAACATATGTCAAAACCTAGTTTTCAAAAACAGTCCAAAATTAGCAAGAAAATCAAATAGATTTTAAGCGAGTGCACCTGAAATGACCAAGATCTACAAGTTTCTTAAAATGTACTTTTTAGGCTTAGCAGATCCTAAGGCATTAAGTTACCATATTTCTTAGGACTAACACCTAAATTCCTTAAAACAATCCAACGCTACTAAGAAAGTCAGATAGAATTTAAGCGAACGCGTCTGAACTGACCAAATAATACAAGCTACTGGAAATAAGCCTTTAAATAATAGGAGGTCCAGTCAAGGCATATTTTTTCCTTATTTTTGTAACTTGAACCTAAATTTCTTAAAATTGCTTAACATTACTAAGAAAATCACATAGATTTTACGCAAATATATCTGAAATGACCTAAATCCACAAGTTACCATAAACACACTTTATAAGTTTAGGAGTTCCAATCGAGGCATTAATTGACCTTGTTTCTTAAGAAACGACTTAAGATTTCTAATAAATTCAGATAGATTTGAAGCGCATTCATCTGAAAGGACCAAAATCCAGAAACTACCTGAAAAACACTTTTTAGGTATCAGAAGTCTAGCCGACGCTTTAACTTACCTTGCTTCTCAAGATTGAAACCTAATTTTCTTAAATGGTCCCACATTGATGGAGCCGTTGAGGGGATCAAAGCTCCCTTCTTAATGTTGGAACGCTAATTTTTTTTGAGAAAATACTATTCTATTGGTAAAACCAAATGCAACAAATGAACCCACCAATTGGAAACATCGTTATGCATATGTCAGGTTGCAATGTAAGAGTAATAGTTGAGGTGGTTCATTGTAGTGGCGATAGTTCATGTGGTGAGGGGGGGGGGGTATACCTCCTCGTATTAAGGATTACTTTGTAAATGGTATTAAAAATGAACAAAGATTAACAAAAAAAATTATCTTTTAAATGGAAACAACTTAAAAAAAAAGAAATAATCCGGTATATGCCCCCCGCTCAACCTTCCACCTTTTACAATAAATTTTGACTTGTTTTGAAATTTTTCAAAGACTATGTTCTAAAACAAGGGCCATGGGAATGGAAAAAAAGTTTTATGGAAGTTTTAAGTTGGTATATATATATATTATAATATATTATAATATATATATATATATAATATATATATAATATATATACTATATATATATATAAATATAAATATATATATAAATATATATATATATATATATATATATATATATATATATATATATATATAAATATATATATATATATATATATATATATATATATATTATATATATATATATATATATATATATATATATATATATATTTATATAAATATATATGATATATCTAATAAATATTATATATATATATATTATATATATTATATATATATATAATATATATATATATAATATATACGTATGAAACCTTTGTTACATTTTTTTTTTCAATTTTTAAGTAGCAGGTGGAAGAATATTAGCCAGGCCGTATACTATGCCATTTATCACAAATATATAAAATGAATTACTAGGTTCATTCTTCAACTTTTGGAATAATGTTTTTGATGAATGAAATTGATATTGAAGCCCGTTCCTAAGCAACATTATATACACTGGATCTCTTGTTCTCAGTTTTAGATAATAATCCTTCATTAGAGGTCAGAGTGTACCTTTATTCTTAATTTCCTTTGATCCAATTTATTTGACAAAAAATAACACCTGATACTTGTTATTTAATGTAAAATAATGGTGGAAAAGTAAAAGGTGAATTTTAGAAAATGTTATCAGTTGTTGTGTTAATACTCCTAACATCGAGAAGTTTTTACTAGCTAAAGTTTATTGGCATAAAGAGGTTGAGGTTAAACTCACTGCCCCCGTAATTATATTAAATTAAAAAAAAAAAGTTTTAGTTGGAAGTAAGGAGCAACATCGAATCTTAATAAGAATAGATATTATCACATATACTAGGGGGGCTGTCCCCTCCTCCATACCTTGCTCTTCTCGCTAAACTTTTTTAGTATTTTCAAAAAAAGCTTCTTAATCAAACAGTTCGTGGTAACGAACTGTAAGTAAGGAGCGACCCGGCTCAATGGTAACCGAAACTCTAAAAGACGGAATTTTGGTAACAATAGATACATCAAAAGAATCAAATTTTAATTCTGATTTCAAATATATAAGCCTAATCAAGTTTAATCTTACCCATCAAAAGTTAAGCGCCTGAGAAAATTTGGCTGATTTTCCAAAAAAGGAGGAAAGACCCCCTGAAAGTTATATAACCTTAATGAAATTCACACCATCATATTCAACGTATAAGAGAACCCTACTGTAGAGGTTTCAAGCTCCTATCTACAAAAATGTGGAATTTTGCATTTTTTGCCAGAAGAAAGATCACGGGTACGTGTTTATTTGTTTTTTGTTTTTTTTTCTCCAGGGGTAATCGTATTGACCCAGTGGTCCTAGAATATCGTAAGAGGGCTCATTGGAACGGAAATTAAAAGTTCTAGTGCCCTTTTTAAGTGACCAAAAAAATGGAGGGCAACTAGGCCCCCTCCCACGCTCATTTTTTTCTCAAAGTCACCCAATTAAAATTTTGAGATAGCCATTTTGTTCAGCATAGTCGAAAATCTAACAAATATGTCTTTTACGATAACTTAATCCCCCACAGTTCCCAGGGAAGGGTTGCAAGTTATGAACTTTGCCCATTTCTTACATATTGTATTGGTTGTTGGGAAGTATACAGACATTTTCAGGAAGAATTTTTTTCTGGTGGGGGGGGCTGGAGGAGGGGGTTACTCGGGAGAATCTTTCCGTGGAGGATGTTTCTTTGGGGTAAGGGACATTTCTATGAAGGGGGCGCCGTATTTCCAAGCATTATTTTAAAAACGATCAGAAATTAAATTAAAAAAAAACAAGTTTTTTTCAACTGAAAGTAAGAAGCAACATTAGAACTTAAAATGAACAGAAATTATTACGTATATGAGGGGGTTCTCCCCCAAGTCAATACTTCGCTCTTTACGCTACAGTTTTTTTTTTTTTTTTAGTGCTTTCAAAAGAGCTATCTATTCTAATTAAACGGCCTTTGTGATTCAGGGGTTTGTGAATTAAAAATGCTTTTAACTTTTAACGTAAAGAGCGTGGTATTGACTAAGGGGAGAACCCCATCATATACGTAATAACATATACGTAATAAAAAAAAAAACAATAAAAAAAAACAAGCGATACGGCTCAATAGTAATCGAAACTTTTAAAAAACGGAGCTTTGATGTCAATAAATGTATCAAAAGAATGGGCTTATAATGCTGATTCTAAATATATGAATTTTATTAAGTTTAGTATTACTCATCAAAGGCTACGAGCCTGAGAAAATTTACCTGATTTTTTAAAGAGGGGGGAAATATCCCCTACTAGTGAAAGAATTTTAATGAAAATCACACCGTCAGATTCAGCGTATCAGAAAACTCTATTACATAGGTTTCAAGCTCATATCTGCAAAAATCTGCAACTTTGTATTTTTTGCCAGAAGAAAAATATACGAGTATAGAAGTTCGTTACGTAAGTTAATTTGTAAATTACGTCAGAACCAAATTTAAAGACAGCCATTTAGCAAAAGAAAAGTAAAATTTTTATGCAAATTTTGTTTACTTATTCAATGACGGCGAGCCAAAATAAAATCTGCATTAACTAAAAAACGATCAGAAATTAAATAAAAAAACGAGTTTTTTAAACTGAAAGTAAGGAGCGACAATAAAACTTAAACGAACAGAAATTATTCCGTATATGAAAGGGGCTGTCCCCTCCTCAACCCCTCGCTCTTTACGCTAAAGTTTGAGTCTGTCGCACAACTTTATTTTTTAAAACAATAAAAAACTTTAGCGTAAAGAGCGAGGCGTTGAGGAGGGGACAGCCCCTTTCATATACGGAATAATTTCTGTTCGTTTTAAGTTTTAATGTCGCTCCTTACTTTCAGTTTAAAAAACTTGTTTTTTTATTTAATAATCTAATAAAAAGCCCTTGTCTTTCAGGAGTCGATCTTAAATAATTGGGACAAAAAGTCAAAATTTAGCATAGATACTGAGGTACTGAGAGGGGGGCTGCCCCTCATATAAGTAAGAACTTCCATTCGTCTGAAGTTTTGATGTTGCTCCTTACTTTCAGTTGAAAAAAAGATTTTTTTTTAACTTAATTTCTGATCGTTTTTTTTTTTAATAATGCCGGGAATTCCGGCTACACTTTCAACGGAAAACTCCTTCATCCCACGGAGAATCCCTCCATGAAAATTCTTCTTACGTAGAATATTCCCCCGCCAGGAAAATTCCCCCCAGACAATTCCCTTCTCGCTGAAAATTTCCCCTGGAAAATTTCTTCCGGACGCTTCCTTGGAAACTTTTTCTTAGCACACTTTCATTTGAAAAAAGACTTAACTTTTGATTGTTTTTCAAACCATAACATAAAACCCCGTCCGTGGAAATTGTTCCCCACAAATACCTCCCCCCCCCCATACCCAGTAAAAATTTGTTCCCACAGTAAATTTCCTTGGAGAATTCCCCCCCCCTACGAAAAGATCCTCTAGAAAATTTCAACCCTGTAAAAATTTGCCCCTGACCATTCCCCTTAATATGTCTACATATGAAATTGATAAGGCAAAGAGAAAGTAAGACAAATAAAAATAATTTCGTATAGAAATTCTGAGAAACTCTCCCAGTGTGAAATTTCTCCTGGAAAGCCCACCCCCTGAAACTTTCCTCCCCACAAAAATTCCTCTGTGGCAAATCCCTCCAGTAGAAAAATCACCTCCCTCCCCCCCCCTTAATAATGTCTTAATAATTCCTCGTAACAAATACTATATGTAAATAACGGACGAATTTCATGTCTTACAGACTTTTCCCCAGGGGGTTTAGGGGGTTATGTTATCCCGAAAGACATAGCTACTGGACCTGTACTGGACAAATGGCTGTCTCAAAATTTGAATCAGATGACTTTGGGAGGAAAAGGGGTGTGGGAGGGGCCTAATTGTCCGTCAATCTTTTTGACCACTTAAGAGGATAATAGAACTTTTAATTTTTGCTCGAATGAGCCCTTTCGCGATATTTCAGGACTATTTATTTATTTATTTCTAACCTGTCATACAATACTAAAGTACACAGAGACCGAATACATAGATAAGACGACAAAAAAAAGGAATGTGAGAAAAAAAAAAGAGCCATCACAACCAACAGAAAAATTTATAAAGAACACATATAACGCACCGAACAACTTATACATACATACAACTTTAGATATCTTTGTATAAGAAGGGGATACCATGGATGATAACTGATGTTGCGATTGTGTTTTGAAATACGTTTTCATAGAGCTATTGCTGGGTTGGCTATTTATAATTACGAATTGATGCTGAATTTCGAGTCCATGGGGGTAAATGAAGCAAACATTTTGTAAATTTGAAGTATACTGAACGAAGTTTACGTTTATCTGTTTGTGAGAAAGTCTTCCAAAATGGTGCCGTGTATAGAAAATGCGGTAGTGCTGTTGAATTATATAGTTTAGCGAGGATTATTCGAATGAATTTTTTTTATTTCGGACAACTGACGCATAAGACGCACCAAATTTTTTTTCAAGGTGGGAAATCAGTAGCAATTGGGTTTGCTTTAGGGATGGGCCAATTGGTAGACCAAAATACACAAGTTTTTCAACTGGCTTTCCTAAAGAACGTCCTAGTTGGACTGACTGTGTGGGACTCAAATTACCCCAATTAAATAGAAGAATCTCAGATTTCTCAGAGTTAAATTCCAGCCCCAATTTAAAATATTGACGCTTGAGTATGCTGAAGTTTTTTTCAATACGCTGTAATGACCTGCTAAGATTAATGACATCATCGGCATAATAAGCAAGTGTCAAGTGTTTTGCTGCCTCGATGCATGAGGATATGTATTTTGATTGAGCATCTTGGACACCGTTGTTAAAAAGAGTTGACGAGATGATAGCAACTTGGCGCGTTCCTTTACAAACAGAAACAAAACTATTCAGATCCTTCGGTGGGTTACTGGGACGAGAAAGTCTATTTCGTGGAGCACGTGAAAGATTAGATGAATCGGAAACCGGCAAGCTAAATGGATTTGTAATTTTTATGCGTACTTTAGGCCGCGAATATAAATTTTTTTAAGGTACGAATAATAGAGGGGTGAACATCTCTTTTTGCCGGATGAAGGAGCATGGATCCATGTAACAATAAGTCAAATACACGTTTAACATCGTGTGCTGCTAGAACGACACCCTCTTGGACCAGTTCAGCCTCTATTAGTACATTAGCAACGGTACTAAGGGCATCAACGCACCCTACTTTATTCTGAAAATCAAACTGGTATGGCGGGACGCTACATTTCTCCTTTAATTCATCTACAAAAAGCAGCTCAAAAAGTTTACAGAATGTAGTAGAGATTGTTATAGGTCTAAAGGTCGAACACTGGATGTTAGATTTGCCTTTCTTAGGGATAGGAGTGAGATCACCAATACAAAAAGACGACGGTAATGTAAAAGTGTCAAAAATCCTCTGCATGAGCAATCCTAGATGTGACATGAGCAAAGGGGTTCCAAGGATAACTTGATATGCACTAATATTATCTATATCAGACAAAGCTTTCCGTTTGAGCTTGGAAACTGCCGTTATTATGGCTTGCATTGTAACAACATAGTGAGCCGCCGAGTAAACAGATAGAAATTCATCAAGGTTCGGATTCATATTTACACTCAAAAGTTGGATCCAGTGCGGCGAATTCATTCGAAAAATATGTTTTCCACTCGGATAGGGGTATATCAGAAGCTTTAGAAGAATTAGAGGATGTGGTGTTTGGGAGAGCAAGGTATTACCAAATGGAATTTGGCGAAGCAAAAACTCTAAGCGAATATGAATCAACAATGCCGAAATGGTGACGAGCTAGCTCACTTGGGAAAATCTTTTTTGTATAGAACCAAATATTATTCAAAAAAACCCGACCTAGGGCGTCATTATCTTTCCGAATAGAAAACCAAAGAAAAATTAATATCACAATTAAAGTCCCCAACAACAACACAAGGAATATCAAGCTTTTGAATTTTTCTAATACATGCAGGCAATTTTTCACAGGCTCGTTTAAATAATCGTTCCGATTCATTATTTTTATAATTAGTGGATAAATACACATTTATCAGTACACAAGACCCTACCCTAACTGCTAGAAAAGTATCACTAGAACTAAACAAACTTAATTGAATACTCGCTGAAACTAAAGTTGCCAGACCTCCAGACGAACGACCTCGGGAATGAATACGCTTTGCGGGAATGGAAAAAGTACGGAAGTCTCTACTCGTATCCAATAAATTAAGACTAGGACGTGTAAGGTAGTGTTCCTGAATACACATTAACTCGTTATTCAGCAGCATACCTTCCAATACTGATATTTTATTCAAGAAATTACCATTTATGTTCCATGAAACAAACCTCACATCTTGGTGCTGTTTAGTAGAGATCCCTGGTGGGTGCATTACAACTTATTTTTTTCATTATTTAGATTGGACGGACACTTTACACTGTAACTGGTGTGACGAGAAACCTTACAAGTTACACAGAACATTGACTTAGAGCACGGATTCTCATGGGATGAGATGTGCTCGACAGAACCGCATCTTGAACGCAGGGTCACACTTTTACGCTCCACTGCTTTGTGACCGACTTGGTGACAATTAAAACACTTTTTTGGCTTGAAAATTAACCGTTGAGAAGGCAGCCTAGTTTGATAGATTCACTCAGGAATGTCTGCAAATGAAGTTGCTGTTCAAAATAAACTTTAAATGCCCTAAATCGACCACCTTGAACTACTTTAAAGCAGTTAAGGATGCGTGCCATGAGCTCAGACTCATCTATTTCTGCTGGAACACTTCTAAAGATTGCAATGATGTTCAATATCTCAATATCTTTATCAACGCTTTAGATGTTCAGTATGTTTCGAAGTAGCCGGAAATAGACGGTCTACAGATTGCTTCATCTGTTCGGGCGAAGTAAGGTTAGGACAGTTCTTCAAGACTACAGCATAAGTGAGTGGTCTTGCGTTACGCTCGAGTTGATTGGGAGATGCGTGGGGGCTAATAAAGCCAGACACTTTCTGTTTGTAAACACACAATATGTTTGTAAATAGTAACCAGCACCACCGAAACAACTAAATAAGTGACATCTATAATAGCAGAAATTAGTAGAAATCTAATAATGTCAACGCCGGGAAAATTAGTTAGTTGTTTCAGTACATACCATCAAACAAATGTCAATTTTATGGGCGAATCTTAGTAAGATAGGTCTAACCTAGCCCACTTACGCCTCCAAAGATACACCATATCAGTCTATCCATCAAAATCGACGTAAGCCAAATTGAACAATTTCTCACTGTTTATCGTTCAAACAAACTTTACCATAGGATAACCCCTATAAAAAAGAAAACAAAGAAAAATAATTAGTTCGAGTGAGTCTTAATAAAAAGCACACCGTTGTCTTTACTATCATAAAAAACTATTAGCCGGAGGGTTTTCAGTCCCCTTGAAAAACAACAAAACTACATTTTTGCATGCCTATTGAGCTAATTTCTTTTTTTTTTTCTCTATATATTTTTGTTTCCTCGGGGTCATTCCTTAGTATTGTCATATTGGAAGTTTCCCTCCTCTACATGCATGAATATATAAGAAGAACTCAAGATTACGTAGAGTTTCATATATATATTGTGCAAGCGGTTTTACCCTCTGTTCCCGAATGAGAATGTTGGTCACGTCTTACCTGACCCTATTGCTGATTCCTAACTTTCAGGACATATCTCCTCCTGTGGTTACTATGGCAACATGTAACAAGAAAAACCTAAATGATAGTGTCGATATTAAATTCTCCTTATATGTTTGTATATTCATAATATTTCATTGAAAGCACAAATCGACATCAAAACTTCATACGTATAGAAATTGTTCTGAATAGGAGGAGGTTGTCCCTGTCTTTGAACCCCACCCCTTTTTTACGCAGAAGTTTTACTAGTGCCTTGCTGAAAGAGTTTTTAAATGCATATCAATATGCCCTTCATTCTTGAAGCAGCATGAAAAAATACTTTTTTCCCATTCCAATTGCCCTTATCTTTTGAGATTTCTTCCTAAAGTATAAGGGGAAAAAATAAAACATTAGTGTAAAGAGTAGAAGATTGAGCAGGGGGGTAGCTCTCTTTATGCACAGAATAATTTTTGAAATTTTCACTTTTGGTCTCACTCAATTTTTGTTCATTATCAATATCATGCCCAGGGGTACCCTAGATATGACCTCTCAAGCACGAACTACGTTCTGGTCCTTGGTAGGCACAAAAGACTTTACCCCTACTCCTCTTTGTTGTAGTTTCTGCTCGTTTTAGGTTTGACTTGGTTATTTATTGTAATTTATAATCGCTTTGGGCTGTATTTAACTATTAGTAATGATTTATGGTCTTCTTAGGTTTGAAAATTATTTGCCTTTATTTCAGGTCATATTTGGTTTAATGTAGCTCTTTACCTTTCATTGAAACACTTCTTTGTGGAAAAAGGATATTATATTAATTTCTGTTGGTTTTTAATTGATGTAGTCTTGTTCATTGTTTAGGAAAGAATATTTTAGATCTTACAGGTGTTTCAACAGTCTTTTTATGATACGATACGAATTTATTATGTCAAATAACAAGAATTAAATGAGACACAATATAATTTAAATAATCACTCTTCCTTGTCACTTACTTATTAAAATGAGACACAAAATACTGTCGAAAAGACAATCTGTATCGGTTGGCAGCCACTAGTAGCAACTGTAAGTTGCTACTAAGCAACTAAGTAAGAAGTGATGCGGCTCAATAGCAACCGAAACTGTTAGAAACAGAGTCTTGATAATAATAGATACATTAAAAAAAATTGATGCTTATTCAAAATATTTAAAATACATGAAGTTTAATGTTACCTATCAAAAGTTACGAGCCTGAGAAGACTTGCCTAATTTTTAAAAAACGGGGGAATCACCCCTAAGAAATCAAGTGATCTTAATGAAAATCACACCATGAGAATCAGAATATCAGAACCTAAAAACGTACTATAGTGGTTTCAAGCTCCTATACGCAAAACTGTGGAATTTTAAGTTTTTTGAAAGAACCAAGATCACGGATGTGTGTTTATTTGTTTTCTTTTTTTTCAGGGGTGATTGTATCAAACCAGTGACCCTAGAAGATCGGGAGAGGGATCGTTTTATCGGAAATCAAAAGTTCTAGTACCCTTTTTAAGTGAACATAAATATTGGAGGGCAGCAGGCCCCCTCCCCTTTTTTTTACCCAAAATTGAACGATCAAAATTTTGAGAAAGCCATTTTCTTCAACATGGTTGAAAGATCTGATAACTATGTGTTTGAGGATGAATTAACCCCCAACAGCCCCCGGGAGAAGTGCTGCAAGTTATGAACTTTGTCCATTGCTTACATATAGTATTGGCTATTAGGAAGCATAAAAACCCTAAAAAAATTTAGGGTGGATTTTCTAGTGGGGGTACTTATGTGAGAGGGTCTTTCCATGGAGGAGAGTTTCCGTGGGGGAAAGGAATTATCCATGGGAGGGGGAAATGGATTTCCCAGCTATATTTAAAAAAAATATCAGAAAATAAATTTAAAAAAAAGTTTTTTTCTACTGAAAGTACGGAGAAACATTAAAATTTAAAACGATCAGTAATTATTACGTTTATTAGGGGACCGCCCCCTCCTCAGTACCTGGCTCTTTACGCTAAAGTGTTTTGTGAATTTGTAAAAAGCTTATAATTCTAATTAAACAGTCCTTGTTTATAACGAGTCATTCCTAAATAATTGGAACAAAAAGTCAAACTTTAGTGTAAAGAGTGAGGTACTGAGGAGGGGGAAATCCCCTCATATACGTAATAACTTCTGTTCGTTTTAAGTTCCAATGTTGCTCCTTACTTTCAGTAAATTTTGTTTCCATTTAATCCTCTATAAGAATCCATATTTTGGCTCCCATATATTTTGGACAATTTTTGCAAGTTTTTAATAATAGTTGTACGATAGTCCTTTGGTTGGTTGGGTATGAGGAATAATATTCAAATAGATACATTAAAAATCTTAACAGTTTTGGTGCTCTATAGGGCTGACGGCACTCTAACCCCACTCATGTTACAACCGACGATTATTTCGAGAAAAAGTACTCACAGGATTATTTGGATTTCGAAATGAAGCGCCAAGTCTTTTTTGAAGATCAACCTTTTCAGCTGGCTTCCAAGTTCCATGATTGTAGTTGGCTTCAACAGTTTGCGTACTTAAGTGACATTTTTTTCAGAAATTAATCAATTTAATGTGGGATAACAGAACAGTTCTATTAACATTTTAAAGGTATCTGACAAGATTGAGTCCATGACAAAGAAATTACAAGTTTGGGATTGTTGCCTCATTAAGAACCGGTTTGAAGTTTCGGTACACTTCATAGTTTCCTAATGGAGAACAATCCCAAACTCCCAAAGTATGTAAAATGTGATATTATATCACACTTTAAAGCACTTCAAATGTCATTCAGAAAATACTTTTTGGAGCGAAATAGCGAAGAGAGCTAGATTTCAAAGCCTTTTGATCAAATATTTTTTGAGCAAGCAACCAACTTGTCCATCTCAAATAAAGAGGCAATAATTGAAACATTAACAGATTCTTCTCTGCCTTTTGAGTTTAAAGATACCGATCTTACGGAGTTCTTGGGCCGAACAAGGAAATGATAAAACATCAGTGATTGACAGTGATATCGCGCAATGAGGCCCGAAGAGTGTATGTTTCATTTTCAAAGCTCAGAACTTGGTGAGAGTGAATTTTTCATCCTATGCATATATCAAGAACAAAAACAGAAATAAACTTGATGCGGCTCGAGATTTAAGGCTCAGATATCCAAGGTCATTGAGAGGCACCACGTTTTCTTTCATGATAAATTGTTTAAAAAATAACAACTTACAAAAAGTAACAAAGTACGAATGTTCTCGTACTTTGAAATTATATTTAAAAATGCATCCAAGCTAGGTTGTTAATTGACTTATAACTGTAACTCGCAAAATTTTCGTTTGCTTTTATGTTTTGCTGTAAAAAAAAAATTCAAGTTCAATTTAGTATTATTTTCTGACTTTATGAATAAACTCAGTGCTCCTTTATGTTTAGTGTTTTATTTGTGCCTTTAAAGCCGAGCTTTTATGAATATAACGAGGAGAATAAAACTAAACTCTTAAAAGTATATCACGTGGCTAACAGTATTACATGGTAGAGGGTACTGAACGATGAAGTTTTTTTTGACGGATACAATATTTGAAAAAGGTTGGGAACCCCTGCTTTAAACCGTTCCTAAAGTATTGCTGATACGCTCTTATGACAACTTGCATGCATATAGTGTGTTTTGATTTGGTTAAACTGCCCTCTAAACATTCAAGGAAATTTCTACCTTATTACCCTTAGCCTTAGTAGCAGTTATACTAGAAGTAGAAGTTGTAGTAGTAGTAGCAGCGATAGTAGAGGTAATCAGAGGCAACGCTATAGCGTTGCCTATAGTAAAGGCCATACGGCTCCAATGCTTTATTATTATTTAATATTATTTTTTTCCCAGAGGCACTTCATATGGAAGGGGTCGTTGTAGAAACTTCAAAGGATCGATTGGAAATTGAGAGCTCTAGCGTCCTTTTTAATAGTCAAAAGTGATTGAGGGCCACTAACCCCCCCCCCCCCCCGACGCCCATCGTTCTCCCAAACACATCCAATCAAAGTTTTGTTATATATATATTCATAGCCATTTTGTTCAGAGTAGTCAATTTCCAGATAGAAAATATGTTTTGGAGGAGGACACTCCCCAAACACCCCTCGGAAATCAAAAGTTCTAGTACCCTTTTTAAGTGAACATAAATATTGGAGGGCAGCAGGCCCCCTCCCCTTTTTTTTACCCAAAATTGAACGATCAAAATTTTGAGAAAGCCATTTTCTTCAACATGGTTGAAAGATCTGATAACTATGTGTTTGAGGATGAATTAACCCCCAACAGCCCCCGGGAGAAGTGCTGCAAGTTATGAACTTTGCCCATTGCTTACATATAGTATTGGCTATTAGGAAGCATAAAAACCCTAAAAAAATTTAGGGTGGATTTTCTAGTGGGGGTACTTATGTGAGAGGGTCTTTCCATGGAGGAGAGTTTCCGTGGGGGAAAGGAATTATCCATGGGAGGGGGAAATGGATTTCCCAGCTATATTTAAAAAAAATATCAGAAAATAAATTAAAAAAAAAGTTTTTTTCTACTGAAAGTACGGAGAAACATTAAAATTTAAAACGATCAGTAATTATTACGTTTATTAGGGGACCGCCCCCTCCTCAGTACCTGGCTCTTTACGCTAAAGTGTTTTGTGAATTTGTAAAAAGCTTATAATTCTAATTAAACAGTCCTTGTTTATAACGAGTCATTCCTAAATAATTGGAACAAAAAGTCAAACTTTAGTGTAAAGAGTGAGGTACTGAGGAGGGGGAAATCCCCTCATATACGTAATAACTTCTGTTCGTTTTAAGTTCCAATGTTGCTCCTTACTTTCAGTAAATTTTGTTTCCATTTAATCCTCTATAAGAATCCATATTTTGGCTCCCATATATTTTGGACAATTTTTGCAAGTTTTTAATAATAGTTGTACGATAGTCCTTTGGTTGGTTGGGTATGAGGAATAATATTCAAATAGATACATTAAAAATCTTAACAGTTTTGGTGCTCTATAGGGCTGACGGCACTCTAACCCCACTCATGTTACAACCGACGATTATTTCGAGAAAAAGTACTCACAGGATTATTTGGATTTCGAAATGAAGCGCCAAGTCTTTTTTGAAGATCAACCTTTTCAGCTGGCTTCCAAGTTCCATGATTGTAGTTGGCTTCAACAGTTTGCGTACTTGAGTGACATTTTTTTCAGAAATTAATCAATTTAATGTGGGATAACAGAACAGTTCTATTAACATTTTAAAGGTATCTGACAAGATTGAGTCCATGACAAAGAAATTACAAGTTTGGGATTGTTGCCTCATTAAGAACCGGTTTGAAGTTTCGGTACACTTCATAGTTTCCTAATGGAGAACAATCCCAAACTCCCAAAGTATGTAAAATGTGATATTATATCACACTTTAAAGCACTTCAAATCATTCAGAAAATACTTTTTGGAGCGAAATAGTGAAGAGAGCTAGATTTCAAAGCCTTTTGATCAAATATTTTTTGAGCAAGCAACCAACTTGTCCATCTCAAATAAAGAGGCAATAATTGAAACATTAACAGATTCTTCTCTGCCTTTTGAGTTTAAAGATACCGATCTTACGGAGTTCTTGGGCCGAACAAGGAAATGATAAAACATCAGTGATTGACAGTGATATCGCGCAATGAGGCCCGAAGAGTGTATGTTTCATTTTCAAAGCTCAGAACTTGGTGAGAGTGAATTTTTCATCCTATGCATATATCAAGAACAAAAACAGAAATAAACTTGATGCGGCTCGAGATTTAAGGCTCAGATATCCAAGGTCATTGAGAGGCACCACGTTTTCTTTCATGATAAATTGTTTAAAAAATAACAACTTACAAAAAGTAACAAAGTACGAATGTTCTCGTACTTTGAAATTATATTTAAAAATGCATCCAAGCTAGGTTGTTAATTGACTTATAACTGTAACTCGCAAAATTTTCGTTTGCTTTTATGTTTTGCTGTAAAAAAAAAATTCAAGTTCAATTTAGTATTATTTTCTGACTTTATGAATAAACTCAGTGCTCCTTTATGTTTAGTGTTTTATTTGTGCCTTTAAAGCCGAGCTTTTATGAATATAACGAGGAGAATAAAACTAAACTCTTAAAAGTATATCACGTGGCTAACAGTATTACATGGTAGAGGGTACTGAACGATGAAGTTTTTTTTGACGGATACAATATTTGAAAAAGGTTGGGAACCCCTGCTTTAAACCGTTCCTAAAGTATTGCTGATACGCTCTTATGACAACTTGCATGCATATAGTGTGTTTTGATTTGGTTAAACTGCCCTCTAAACATTCAAGGAAATTTCTACCTTATTACCCTTAGCCTTAGTAGCAGTTATACTAGAAGTAGAAGTTGTAGTAGTAGTAGCAGCGATAGTAGAGGTAATCAGAGGCAACGCTATAGCGTTGCCTATAGTAAAGGCCATACGGCTCCAATGCTTTATTATTATTTAATATTATTTTTTTCCCAGAGGCACTTCATATGGAAGGGGTCGTTGTAGAAACTTCAAAGGATCGATTGGAAATTGAGAGCTCTAGCGTCCTTTTTAATAGTCAAAAGTGATTGAGGGCCACTAACCCCCCCCCCCCCCCGACGCCCATCGTTCTCCCAAACACATCCAATCAAAGTTTTGTTATATATATATTCATAGCCATTTTGTTCAGAGTAGTCAATTTCCAGATAGAAAATATGTTTTGGAGGAGGACACTCCCCAAACACCCCTCAGGGCAAGGGTTTTAAGTTATGCCCTGGGGGCATATAAGGTTTTTATAGAAGGCTTTGTTGTAGAAACTTCAAAACAGGCTAATTTGATTGAAAATTCAAAGGACTAGTGCCTTTTTTAATAGTCGAAAGTGATTGGAGGGCAACCAGCCCCCCCCCCACGCCCATCATTCCCCCAAACGCATCCAATCAAAATTTTGAGATAGCCATTTTGTTCAGCGTAGTTGATTTCCAGATAGAAAATATATTTTTGATTAGGACACTCCCCACAATCCTCAGGGCAAGGGTTTGAAGTTATGCCCTAGGGGCATATAAGGTTTTTGTAGAAGGCGTTGTCGTAGAAACTTCAAAAGAGGCTCATTCGATTGGAAATTCAAAGGGCTAGTGCCCCTTTTAATAGTCAAAAGTAATTGGAGGGCAACTAGCCCCCCCCCCCCACGCCCATCATTCCCCCAAACACATCCAATCAAAATTTTGAGATAGCCATTTTGTTCAGCGTAATTGATTTCCAGATATAAAATATATTTTTGATTAGGACACTCCCCACAATCCTCAGGGCAAGGGTTTGAAGTTATGCCCTGGGGGCATATAAGGTTTTTGTAGAAGGCGTTGTCGTAGAAACTTCAAAAAAGGCTCATTCGATTGGAAATTCAAAGGGCTAGTGCCCCTTTTAATAGTCAAAAGTAATTGGGGGGCACCTAGCCCCCCCACGCCCATCATTCCCCCAAAAACATCCAATCAAAATTTTGAGATAGCCATTTTGTTCAGCGTAGTTGGTTTTCGGTTAAAAATATGTTTTTGAGGAGGACCCTCCCCCACAACCCTCAGGGCAAGGGTTTTAAGTTATGCCCTGGGGGGCATATAAGGTTTTTAAAGAAGGTGTTGTCGTAGAAACTTCAAAAATGGCTCATTTGATTGAAAATTCAAAGGGCTAGTGTCTTTTTTTAATAGTCAAAAGTGATTGGAGGGTGACTACCCCCCCCCTCTACGCCCATCATTCCCCCAAACACATTCAATCAAAATTTTGAGATAGCCATTTTCTTCAGCGTAGTTGATTTCCAGATATAAAATATGTTTTTGAGGAGGACACTCCCCCACAACCCTCGGGGCAAGTGTTGTCATACTAATTTCAAAAAAGGCTCATTCGATTAGAAAGTCAAAGGGCTAGTGCCCTTTTTAATAGTTTAAAATGATTGGAGGGCAACTAACCCCCCTCTCACGCTCACCTTTCCCCCAAACACATCCAATAAAAATTTTGAGATAACTATTTCATTAAATATAGTTTTAAGTTCTGGAAATTAGATCTTTGAGGATGACAACTCCCCCACAGCCCTCAGGGCAAGGGTTGTAAGTTATGCCTTGGGGGCATATAAGGTTTTGAATAGACAACGTTGTCGTAGAAACTTCAGAAAAGGTTCATTCGATTGGAAATTTAAATGGATAGTTCCCTTTTTAATAGTCGAAAGTGATTCTAAGGCAACTGACACTACTTCCACGCTCACCATTTCCCCAAACACACTCAATCAAAATTTTTATACAGCCATTTTGTTCAACGTAGTTGAAAGTTCTGGAAATTATATGTTTGAGCAGGACACTGCCCCTACAGTCTTCAGGGGCAAGGGATTTAAGTTATGCCCTGGGGTATATATGGTTCTTATGGAAGGAATGCTCGTATAAACTTCAGAGAGGGCTCATTTGATTGGAAATTGAAATTTCTAGTTCACTTTTTAAGCATCAAAAGATATTGGAGAGTAACCAGCTCCCCCCAAACCCCTTTTCCCCAAATGCATCCAATAAAAATTTCAAGATAGCTATTTTGTTTAAAATAGTTCAAAGATCATATAACAAAATTCCGGTGTCGACCCAACTCACCAGGGCCCGGGGGCAGGCGTTGTAAGTAATGTCCTGGGGAAATATGTGGGTCTTATGGAAGAGATGCTCGTATTAACTTCAAAGAGGGATCATTTGATTGGAAATTGAAAGTTCTAGTTCACTTTTCAAGAGTCAAAAGAGATTGGAGGGCACCCAGCCCCCTCCCCCCCTCCACACCCTTTTTTCCTCAAACCCATCCGATTTCAACTTTGATATAGCTTTTTTTTAAATAGTTCAAAGACCATATAACGAAAACTCAGGGGTCAACACAGCCCCCCAGGGCCCGAGGGCAGGTGTTGCAAGTTATGCTTTGGGGGAATATATGGTTCTTATTGAAGGGATGATCATAAAAATTCAGAGATGGCTCATTTCATTGGAAATTGAAAGTTTTAGTTCAGTTTTTTGGAGTCAAAAGAGATTGGAGGGTAACTAGCCCCACCCCCACGCCCCTTTTTCCCCAAATGCATCCAATAATAATTTTGAGATAGCCATTAAATTAAAAATTGCTGAAAAGTCAGATAACAAAAACTCAGGTGTCGTCACAACCCCCCCATTACCCGGGGGCAGGCGTTGTAAGTTATGCCCGGGGGCAAGTGTTGTAAATTATGCCCTGGGGCATATATTGTTCTTATTACAGGGATTCTCGTATAAACTTCAGCGAGGGCTCATTTGATTGGATATTGAATGTTCGAGCTCATTTTTTAATTGTCAAAAGAGATATGAGGGCACCTAGCCCCCCCCCCCTCACGCCTTCTTTTGCAAAACCCATCCGATGAAAATTTTGAGACAGACATTTTGTTAAAAATAGTTCGAAGGTTGGATAAGAAAGTTCAAAGTTCAAAGGTTGGATTCTGTGTCAATAGAACCCCCCAGGGCACAGGGGAAGGCGTTCTAAGTTATGTCCTAAGGCCTTGTATGTTTTTATGAAAGGGATGTTGGTATAAGTTTCATAGAGGGCTCATTTGATTGGAAATTGAAAGTTCTAGTTCACTTTTTATGATTCAAGAGTGTTAAACTAGCCCCCCACCCACGCTCTATTTTCCCCAAACCCGTCCGCTAAAAATTTTGAGATAGTCAGTGTTTTGGAAATCGTTCAAAAATTAAATAACAAAAAAGCCCCCAAAAGCCCGGGGGATAGGCGTTTTAAGTGTTCTCCTGGGGGCATATATGGTTCTTATGAAAGGGATGCTCGTATAAACTTCAGAGGGGGCTCATTTGATTGGAAATTGAAACTTTTAGTTCAATTTTTAGGATTCAAAACATATCCAAGGGCAACTAGCCCCCACACACCCTTTTTTCCCAAAACCCATCCTATAAAATTTTTATAATACCCATTTCATTAAAAATAGTTCAAAGGTCAGATAAGAAAAATTCCTGTGTCGACGGAACCCACCAGGACCCGAAAGTAGCCGTTATGAGTAATGCTCTAGGGGTATATATAGTTCTTATGGAAGGGATGCTCGTATAAACTTCGGAGAGGGCTCATTTGATTGGAAATTGAAAGTTCTTGTTAACTTTTTAAGAGTCAAAAGAGATTGGAGGGCATAATATAATACCCATTTCATTAAAAACTGTTCAAAGATCAGATAAGAAAAATTCCTGTGTCGACGGAACCCGCTAGGGCCCGGAGGCAGGCGTTATGAGTAATGTTCAAGGGGTATATATAGTTCTTATGGAAGGGATGCTCGTATAAACCTCGGAGAGGGCTCGTTTGATTGGAAATTGAAAGTTCTTGTTCACTTTTTAAGAGTCAAAAGAGATTGGAGGGCAACTAGTGTCCCACCCCTCCTCCACGCCCTAAATGCATCAGATGAAAATTTTGAGATAGACATTTTGTTAAAAATAGTTCAAAGTTCTGATAACAAAAACCAACTGCGTCATTGGCGCTTTACTGAAAACTATATGCGTCTTGAACAGTCTTGGAAAGTATAAACAACATCAAATTGAATATTTGATGCATAATAATATTAATTGTTGAAAGGTCAATCAGTTCAAGAATTTATTTCACTGTAATTGTATTTTTATCTTCAATGCTGTAAGAACTGAAAAAGAAAAATATTTGTAATATAATCCATTTTTAGTTAAGCGCCAATGACACAGTAGGCCTTTGGTTTTTATTTACAGTTAGGAAAGGAGGCAGTATCCAAACACTTGTTTGTAGGGAAACTATAATCGTCTTTAACAACTTTAAAAAGAGCTAATAAATTAAACTGAATATTTGATGTATAATGATATTAATTGCTGAAAGCTCATCAGCTCAAAATGTTACTATAATTTTAATGTTTGTTTTCAATATTAAGTGCAAAAGAAAATATTTGTCATAAAATTGGTTTTCAGTAAAGCGCCAATGAGGCAGTAGGTTTTAGACTTTTACAGTGAGAGAAGGAGGTCATACCCACACTCTTGTTTGTGGTGATTTTTGTTGGTATCAAGCTTGATCTGCATATTCAATTTAAGTTTCACTCGTTTTAAGATTGATTTATTAATTTACATTAATATCTATTGTATGTTTGTTTGCATTGATTGTTTATTTAATTTCTGTTCGTTTTAAGTTTCATTTATACTTCAATAGGAAAATATTTTTTTGCGTTTTAAGCTTGATTTTCATATTTAATCTAAGCATTACTTGCTTTAAGATCTATTTATTCATTTATATTATTACTTGTCATATGTTTTTGCTATGATTTTTTATTTAATTTCCGTTCGTTTTGGGTTTCATTTATTCCTTAATAGTAATTTATGTTCGTTTTGAGTTTGAATTTTAAAAGGTATTTGTATCTGCTGAGCTTAAGTTTAAAATGGCCTTTACTTTTATTTGAAAAACTTAGTTTTCGGAAAGTTTTTTTGAATTAATTTTTGTTCGTTTTTGATTGCAAAAAATTTCAAGTTTTTAAAAATTCCTTATTTCAAAATCAAACTTTAGAAAAAAATCAAATATTCATCAATATTCAAATATTCATAGATGTGCCTTTTTCTAAAACTGACAAATAAGTATTTGTCCAATAAGAGAGTCATACTTACTCTAGCAATTTACCCGAGCCGCAGCCTCTTAAACATTTGCCTCTCAATTATTTCGACTATCTGTCTTAGCTTTTCTCTTTCTACAATTGGCCATGTCTTGATGCAACCTACTGCAAAGTACCTGATAACTTCAATTCAAAATTAAGGTATTTGTATCTGCTGAGCTTAAGTTTAAAATGGCCTTAAATTTTCTTAGAGAAACATATTTTTCGGAAAGTTTTTTAAATTAATATTAGTAGTAGTAATCATAGAAGTAGTAGTGGTAGCAGATATACACATTGCCTTTTGGTCAATCTAACACCCCCCTCATAATTCCCTTAAAGGTTTTTTCCCAATAATTCCCAACTTAATACCCTAAGTGGTTCCTGAGTTGTATGTTTTGATTTAGCTCAACACTCCCCTTAGCATTCCCTGAGAGGTTTACCTTAATACCCTTAGTCTTTTGGACACCAAGGATCTAACATGCTCCACTTTTTCAAAAATAAATTCTATATTAAAACAATGGATAAATTGCATAATTTGCATCCTTTGCCCCATGTGCTGTGGGGGGGGGGGGTCTTGTCATCCCACGATTCATAGTTGTTTGTCTTTTCAACTCTTTTGAACAAAATTGCTATCTCAAAATTATTATCAGATATCTCTGGGGAAAAATGGTCTTGGGGAAGGCTGCTTACCCTCCAGTCACTTCTCATTCTTCAAAGAGCACTAAAACTTTCAATTTCTAATTGGATAAACCCCCACCGAAGCTTCTACGACAATTCCGTCCATATAATAATAATTATATTTTATTTATTTCCTGCTAATAAATACCAGAGAAAAGAAAACTTCAAAGAAAAAAAAAGTAAAAAGATATAACAACACAAATACGAAAACTCTATAAATGAATGAAAAGACAGATGAGCCCGTGGTGCGGCCTGAGCTTGCCAGGGGCTGACAGTAGCAGCTTAATGTGAAGTAGCTCAAGCTTATTGGTCAAATCAGATGCGCTATTATGACTAAGTTTATAAAACTTACTGCGCATATTCACGATGCTTGAACATACAGAAATACCTATCCCTTTCAAAGAACAAACAATAGAAATAGTGAAATTAAAACATTCCAACGGGGTGGACTATTTACGGGAATTGAAACTTAAAAACTCGCACTGTTCTGTATTTAAACCATTTTGACTAAACCATTTTACCAAAAGCCACGTCGTAAATGTTTTCAGTGACGCATCGTTAATAGTGGTCAGCGACGGGACACTTATTATTGACGCAACTTCCACGGTATATAGAAAGCGGGATATAGAAAGCTGACAGCATTACATCATTGTGGTCAAGGTCCTTTCAGCTTTGCTAAAAGCAGTCATATTCATATAGCTTCGAATCTTCTCCATGAGGATGGTTTCATTCTAGCCACAATTTAACATGCTGAAACTCACAACTAGTGACTAGCTGTTCTCTTCCATGGGTCCCCTAATTTTTCAAAAAGGGTGTACTCCAAACGGCTCTTACACGAATTAAATAAAAAAAACAAGTTTTTTTTTAACTGAAAGTAAGGAACGACGTAAAAACTTAAAACGAACAGAAATTATTTCGTATATGAAAGGGGCTGCCCCCCCCCCCTCAACGCCTCGCTCTTTACGCTAAAGTTTTTTATTGTTAAAAAAATAAGAGTTGTGAGAAAGTCAAACTTTAGCGTAAAGAGCGAGGCGTTGAGGGGGGGGGCAGCCCCTTTCATATACGAAATAATTTCTGTTCGTTTTAAGTTTTTACGTCGTTCCTTACTTTCAGTTAAAAAAACTTGTTTTTTTTATTTAATTTTTGAACGTTTTTGAATTAATGCAGGTTTTGATTTTGGCTCACCGTACATGAATAATTAAAACAAAATTTGCATATTAATTTTACTTTTATTTGGTCAAATGGCTTTCTCGAAACTTGTTTAATTTTATTTACGAACTTCTTTATCTGTAATAAATATATGTAACTTACGAATTAACTTACGTAACGAACTACTATATTCATATATTTTTAATACGTATATCAGGGGGCTCGACCCCTAGTCAATACTTCGCTCTTTAAGCTAAAGTTCGAATTTTGTTCCATTTCTTTAAAAATGACCCCTTAATCACAAAGGCCGCTATTTAGAATAAATAGCTCTTATGAAATTACTAAAAAATCTTTGGCTTAAAGAGCGAGGTATTGACTAGAGAGTGAACCCAATCATACACGTAATATTTTCTGTTCGTTTTAAGTTTTGATGTTACTCCTTATTTTCAGTTGGAAAACTTGTTTTTTTATATTTAATTTCTGATCAATATTTTTAAGTAATGTTGGGAAATCCGGCGCCCCCTTCATAGCAATGTCCCTATCCCCATGAAAACTTCCTTCATGGAAAGATATTCCCAAATAACCCCAGACCCACCCACCCCCCTACTACCAGAAAAAATCCCCCCTGAAAACGTCTGTATACTTCCTAATAACCAATACTATATGTTAACATTGGGTAAAGCTCATAACTTTCGGCCCTCCTCCCGGGGACTTCGGGGGATTAAGTCATCCTAACGGACATAAATATCATATTTTCAACCATGCTGAACAAAATGGCTATCTCAAAATTTCGATCAGGTGACTTTGGGAAAAAATGAGCGTGGGAGGGGGCCTAGTTGCCCTCCATTTTTTTGGTCACTTAAAAAGGGACCTAGAACTTTTAATTTCCGTTCCAATGAGTCCTCCTACGATATTCTAGGACCACTTTGTCGATACGATCACCCCTGAAAAAAAAAATAAATAAATAAACACGCATCCGTGATCTTTCTTCTGGCAAAAAATAAAAAATTCCACATTTTTGTAGATAGGAGCTTGAAACCTCTACAGTAGGGTTCTCTGATACGCTGAATATGAAGGTGTGATTTTCATTAAGATTCTATAACTTTTAGGGGATCTTTCCCCCTTTTTACGAAAATCAGCCAAATTTTCTCAGGCACGTAACTTATGGTGGGTAGGACTAAACTTGATGAAAGTTATATATTTGAATTCAGCATAGAAATCTGATTCTTTTAATGTATCTATTGGTATCAAAAACCAGCTTTCTAGAGTTTCGTTTACCATTGAGCCGGGTCGCTCCTTACTTACAGTTCGTTACCACGAACTGTTTGAAAGAGCTAGTGTCCATGCTTGAATCTATTGAAGGACTGACATTAACGGTTAAATCAAAAAGAGGTGTTACGTCATCTATACTAATCCCATCAATTATGGATCTGATGAGCTAGCTTGAACAATAATCAGAAATCTATCCATGCAACAGGTTTATTTGCAACAGTTTTTGATCCTTGTTTCCAGCTCAGATACTGCGATGTTGGTGAATCTACTTTTACTAGTACTTCTATCAACTCACTGCGGCACCAAGCCACCTGAGGAAATATCTAGGTCTGCTTTTCTGAGTCCCCATACCTCAGAATTATAATTGACCGCTGTCATCACTGTCATCGCTTCAACATTCAAATCTTGGTTCGCAGACTTATCTACCTATTCTTCCAAACTTTTTTCAACTGTGAAAAAACACACTGGGGCTTGACTATTCTACTTTCAACATCTTCACTGCACCCAACGTCTGTGCTAAAAATATTAACTTGGTAAGTTAAGCTTCTAGTCGACCAATCTTTTCGTTACGTTACATTTTCATCTTCTTTTATTCCTAGCCTTAGCAACATATTCTTGTTAATATTAATTTTCAAATTTAAGTTATCACCCTAAATTCTCAAAACCTCTAAAATTTTCCATTTCCATTGAATCTTTCCTTACAAAATCCTTCCACCCGAACCGAGAACAACCTGTTTTGGTTTATCCCTAGACGATTGGCCGAAAAGGACTATATTTGGCAATTTGACATCCTTCATCCACAGAACGCACTCTATGCATATCAGCCTTTCTGTCATTTTAGCACTAGAGAGCGGTATTGAACCACACTTTTTGTACAGCTCACTGTATGAAATACTGTCAGTCGGTGGGGTACCCAAAACGATCTGTGGGCAATTTCTCTGGAAAACATCTAGCGAACCTTCCTCCGCTTGTCTGAATGCCCTTGCCTCAGAACCATACTTGACCGCTGTCATCACTGTAGCTTCCACCCTTCAAATATTGGTTCGTAGACTTATCCACCTATTCTTCCAAACTCTCTTCAACTGTGAAAAAAACACACTGGGCATTGGCTATTCTACTTTCAACATCTTCACTGCACTCAACGTCTTTACTAATAATATTACCCAGGCATTTGAAGCTGTTCACTTCACCAATCTTTTTGTTACGTATCATGCTCATCTTCTTTTATTCCTAGCCTTAGCAACTTAGTCTACTTAAGATTAATTTTCAAACTTATACTAGAGCCCTAAACTCGCAAAACCTCTAAAAGTTTATTATTTTTGGTCACACTTTCATTTAGGATGCCTAAATCATCAGCAACATCCAATCCCAGGACACCTTTACTTCCCCATTTCATTCTGTGTTCTCCCATTGCCTTTGTTGTCCTCCTTAACACAAAGTACATCGAAACGATCCATCAAAGGTCCATATTAACAGGGATCCATATTACTGGGGATAGAACACACCCTTGCTTAACTCCTGATTTAATACGAAACCAGCTACTAACCTGATTGTATCAGAGGCAATGCTGTAGCGTTGCCTATAGTACAGGCCATACGGCTCCAATGTTTTATTATTTTTTTTTTCCAGCGGCACTTCATACGGAGGGAGTCGTCGTAGAAACTTCAAAGGGGGCTCATTCAATTGCAAATCGAGAGTTCTAGTGCCCTTTTTAATAGTCGAATATGATTGGAGGGCAACAAGCCCCCCCCCGCCCATTATTCCCCCAACACATCCAATCAAAATTTAGAGATAGCCATTTTGTTCAGCGTAGTTGATTTCCAGATAGAAAATATATTTTTGAGGAGGAAACTCCCCCGCAACCCTCAGGGCAAGAGTTTTAAGTTGTGCCATGGGGGCATTTAAGATTTTTATAGAAGGCGTTGTCGTAGAAACTCCAAAACAGGCTCATTCGATTGGAAATTCAAAGGGCTAGTGCCCTTTTTAAAAGTCGAAAGTGATTGGAGGGCAACTAGGCCCCCTCCACACCCATCATTTCTCCAAACACATCCAATCAAAATTTTGAGATAGCCATTTTGTTCAGCGTAAGTGATTTCCAGATAGAAAATATGTTTTTGAGGAGGACACTCCCCCTCAACCCTCAGGGCCAGTATTTTAATTTATGCCCTGGGGGCATATAAGGTTTTTATAGAAGGCGTTGCCGTAGAAACTTCAAAGGGGGCTAATTCAATTGGAAATCGAGAGTTTTAGTGCCCTTTTTAATAGTCGAAAATGATTGGAGAGCAACTAGCAACCCCTCCACGCCCATCATTCCCGCAAACACATCCAATCAAAATTTTGAGATAGCCATTTTGTTCAGCCTAGTTGATTTCCAGATAGAAAATCTATTTTTGAGGAGGACACTCCCCCACAACCCTCAGAGCAAGAGTTCTAAATTATGCCCTGGGGGCATATAAGGTTTTTATAGAAGGCGTTGTCGTAGAAACTTCAAAAAAGGCTCATTTGATTGGAAATTCAAAGGGATAGTGCCCTTTTTAATAGTTGAAAATGATTGGAGGGCAACTAGCCCCCCGCCCCCATGCCATTCATTCCCCCAAATACATCCAATCAAAATTTTGAGGTAGCCATTTTGTTCAGCGTAGTTTATTTCCAGATAGAAAATATGTTTTTGAGGAGGACAATCCCCACAACCCTTAGGGCAAGGGTTTTAAGTTATGCCCTGGGGGCATATAAGGTTTTTATAGAAGGCGTTGTCGTAGAAACTTCAAAATAGGCTCATTCGATTGGAAATTCAAAGGGCTAGTGCCCTTTTTAATAGTCGAAAGTGATTGGAGGGCAACTAGCCCCCCCACGCCCATCATTCCCCCAAACAAATCCAATCAAAATTTTGAGATTGCCATTTGGTACAGCGTAGTTGATTTTCAGATAGAAAATATATTTTTGAGGAGGACACTCCCCCACAACCCTCAGAGCAAGAGTTCTAAGTTATGCCCTGGGGGCATATAAGGTTTTTATAGAAGGCGTTGTCGTAGAAACTTCAAAAAAGGCTCATTTTATTGGAAATTCAAAGGGATAGTGCCCTTTTTAATAGTTGAAAATGATTGGAGGGCAACTAGCCCCCCACCCCCATGCCATTCATTCCCCCAAATACATCCAATCAAAATTTTGAGGTAGCCATTTTGTTCAGCGTAGTTTATTTCCAGATAGAAAATATGTTTTTGAGGAGGACAATCCCCCACAACCCTTAGGGCAAGGGTTTTAAGTTATGCCCTGGGGGCATATAAGGTTTTTATAGAAGGCGTTGTCGTAGAAACTTCAAAATAGGCTCATTCGATTGGAAATTCAAAGGGCTAGTGCCCTTTTTAATAGTCGAAAGTGATTGGAGGGCAACTAGCCCCCCCCACGCCCATCATTCCCCCAAACAAATCCAATCAAAATTTTGAGATTGCCATTTGGTTCAGCGTAGTTGATTTTCAGATAGAAAACATGTTTTTGAGGAGATCCTCCACCACAACCCTCAAAGCAAGGGTTTTAAGTTATACCCTGGGAGCATGTAAGGTTTTTATAGAAGGCGGTGTCGTAAAAGCTTCAAAAGGCTCAAACAATTGGAAATTCAAAGGGCTAGTGCCCTTTTTAATAGTCGAAAGTGATTTGAGGGCAACTAACCCCCCTCTCACGCCTACATTTTCCCCAAACACATCCAATCAAAATTTTGAGACAGCCTTTTTATTAGACGTAGTTTTAAGTTCTGGAAATTAGGTCTTTGAGGATGACAACTCCCCCACAGCCCTCAGGCCAAGGGTTGTAATTTAAGGATTCTCCGAATCCTTCCCATTATTTCTTATGGAAGGGTTGGTCGTATAAACTTTAGAGAGGGCTCATTTGAGTGAAAATTGAAAGTTCTTGTTCACTTTTTAAGAGTCAAAAGAGATTGGAGGGTAACTAGCCCCCCCCACCTCCTCCACGCCCTAAATGCATCAGATAAAAATTTTGAAATAGACATGTTGTTAAAATAATTCAAAGTTCTGATAACAAAAAACTCCGGTGTCGACACAGCCCACCAGGACCCGGGGGTAGGCGTTGTAAGTTATTCCCTGGGGGCATATAAACAATCAAAACAATCATTAAATAAAAAATCAATGCAAACAGAACATACAATAGATATTAATGTAAATTAATGAATAAATTTAGTGCTGATATTAATGTAAATTAATAAATGCATTTCTGCTGGGTGGAATTTAACGCGGGGGAATTATCAGCAGGAAAAGAAAATGTTCTTTGAGGGGGGAGGAATTTCCCAGGGGTGGGTTTTCCAAATATGAATTATTCAGGCAGGGGACGACTAAACCAATTTGATAATTTTCTAAATTTTACATCTGAAAGTAACGGGAATAAAGAATCAATGGAAATGTCAGAGATAGCACTTCAGGTTCCTTTAGACGATTTTGTTCGTGTCTTTTGACAAAAGACATTTTCAAAAGACAGATTATTTTCAGTTGTATTACTTTCTCTGTGGCTGCTCAATTATGCATGTGAGTGGGGAGACTTCCCCCAACCTCTGTCTACGCTAAGGTTTCAGTTTTTATCTCAAGGTTTAAAAATGAACGCAATGCGATAAAAGTATAACTCAAAATAACATATATAGAATAGTATATGCACATAACACGAAACAATTAATCAAAATTGAATATTATGAGTTGAGGCTCACCCGAATGATGGCCCAGGGGCTCACCATTCCAAAATCGATGAAATCAATCCTGCAATAACTGAAAATATAAAGTATTTTTGAGTATTTTAACGTCTTCCACAACTCAAACGGTCCAACATTCTACAGCCCAATGAGTCTATCTAATGTCCTAAATCGGGAACGGAGGAGATAAGTGAAGTTCCGTCTCGTATTGGATGAGTCTCCAGCCTCACCATCCCCCTCTTCTACTGTCTACGCTAAAGTTTTCTTCTTTATGCCAAGTACGCCGCCCCCACCCCAAAGACTTTATATTTTGCTATTGAAGTATAGATGAAACTTAAAACGAACAGAAATTAAATAAACAATCAATGTAAACAAACATACAATATATATTAATGTAAATGAATAAAAAAATCTTAAAATGAGCGAAACTTAAATTGAATATGCAAATCAAGTTTGAATCGAATAAAAATAACTACAAACAAGAGTTTGGGTATCGCCTCACTTCAGAAGCCTAAAACCTACTGCGTCATTGGCGCTTCACTGAAAACGAATTACTCGTATATTACCAATTTATTCTTTTTCAGTTCTTACAGCATTAAAAATGAAAACAAAACATACAGTGAAAAAAAAATCTTGAACAGATGGACCCTTCAACAATTAATATCATTATATATCTAATATTCAATTTAATTTTGTTTATAGTTTCCAAGACTGTTCAAGACTCATATAGTTTTGAGTAAGGCGTCAATGACGCAGTAGGTTATAGGCTTCTGCAGTGAGGCAATACCCAAACTCTTGTTTGTAGTTATTTTTATTCGATTAAAACTTGATTTGCATATTCAATTTAAGTTTCACTCGTTTTAAGATTTATTTATTCATTTACATTAATATATATTGTATGTTTGTTCGCATTGATTGTTTACTTAATTTCTGTTCGTTTTAAGTTTCATTTATACTTTAAGAGCAAAGTATTTTTTTTCGTTTTAAGCTTGATTTTCATATTCAATCTAAGCATTACTCGCTTTAAGATCTATTTATTCATTTATATTATTACTTGTTGTATGTTTTTTGCTATGACTGTTTATTTAATTTCTGTTCGTTTTGGGTTTCATTTATTCTTAAATAGTAATTTCTGGTCGTTTTGAGTTTGAATTTTAACAGGTATTTGTATCTCCTGAGCTTAAGTTTAAAATGGCCTTTACTTTTCTTTGAAAAACTTATTTTTCGGAATTTTTTTTTTTGATTAATACCATACAAAGATAAGACCTTTGCTAAAGCTCTTCTATCGGCTGAATCAAACGTTTGCTCATATTTTATAAAAACAGAGGACTAAAGGTGTTTACTGACTCAGATACTTCTTAATCATAAGCAGCGCAGCAGCGCTTGCTCAGTAAAGAGCGATGCGGGCAAAATGTAATATTTTTGTTTCTTTTTTTAGACCAGGGCGCATCGTATAGAAGGAGTTTTCATAAAAACTACGAAAGGAGCTCATTTGATTGGAAATTGAAAGTTCTAGTGGCCTTTAGTAGTCAAAATTGATTAGAAGGCAACCAAGCCCCGCCCCTCGCCTATCGTTTTTCCTAATACATTTAATCAAAATTACGAGATCAAAATTTTGTTCAGCATAGTTGAGAGTTCCAGTATTTGTGTATTTGAGGAAGACAGCCCCCCACAACCCTTAGGGCGAGGGGTTTAAGCTATGCCCTGGAGGCATATAAGGTTCTTATGGAAAGGGTGGTCGTATAACCGTCGGAGGAGGCTCATTATATTGAAAATTAGAAAAAAGTTCTATTGCCCTTTCTAAGAGTCAAAGTGATCGGAGGACAACAGCCCCCCCCCCCATTCACGTCCTATTTTACCCAAGTGTATCCGATAAAATTTTGAGATAGCTAATTGTTCAAAAAATAGTCCAAAGATCACATAACAAGGCTTTTAGGGTTGAAACAAGCCACTAGAGTCCGGGGCAAAGGTGTAAGTTATGCCCTGGGGGCATATAAGATTTTATGGAAGGAACGATCATGTAAACTTTAGAGGAGGCTCATTTGATTGGAAATGTAAAGTTACAGTTCCCTTTTAAGACTGAAAAGCAATGAAGGGCAACTAGCCCCTCCCCTCTGCCGAAACCCTTTGTTTCAAAAACACATCCGATCATAATTGTGAGATAACCATTTTGTTCACAATAGTCCAAAGAACATTTCATGATGACTCCAGGGTGGAAACAACTCCAAAGCACAGGAGAAGGGTTGTAAGTTATTCCCCAGGGCATATAAGCTTATTACGGAGCGGGTGGTCATATAAACCTCGGATGGGGCTCTTTTGATTGGAAGTTGGAAGTTCTAGTGTCCTTTTTAAGAGTCAAAAGTGAATGCCCCTCCCCCCAAGAACATCATTTCCCAAAATAAATCTGATCAAAATAGATATTTTGTTCAGCATTGTTGAAAGGTCCATTAATTATGTCTTTTGGATGTCAACCTCCCAACAGTCTTCAGGGCAAAAACGTATCTATTGGTATTAAAATTCCGTTTTTTAGAGTTTCGGTTACTATTGAACCGGGTCGCTCCTTATTTGTAGTTCATTACCACGAACTGTTTGACAAAATTTGTGTTCTAGTAATGCATGCAGCAGGGACCAATATTTTTCCTGCTTTCTTTATTTGATTTGTTATTTTGTTGCTTTGTCTAAGCGTTTGCTAGCTTATGAGTTTCATTATCTTTGTTTTATGTCTTATCAGACGGTTTGGAAAAAATTCAGTACTCCCACTCCAGCTGTTTTATAACCCAGGCCTGTTCTTCTTAATTCTGGGACCAAGAATCCGGTTAAATAAAAAAAAGTAATAAAATGCAGCTATTTTCCTTGAGAATGAAAACGTGAAAAAACTAACACATTAGGTAAGTTTTTGTGGATGAGAGAGACAGGGAGTAGGGCTCATGATGAATAAGGAAGCTGCTAAGTCTTGTTTAGGCTGGGAAGGTATTAATAATAGAATACTAATTGCTCATTTTATGACTAGAAAGTTCAGGGTTTCAGTTATAGTAGTATACGCCCCTGTAGAACCGACTGACGGAGATACTAGTGACTCAGATGAATTTTACTTACAGTTACAGGAGCAAATAGACAGGGTCCCAGGTAGAAATATGATGTTTTTACTGGGAGATTTTAACGCCTAGGTTGGTAGAAATAGGGATATATGGTATCCTAGCCTAGGTAAATGTAGGTATAACAATCTAGTTATAACCAATACGGTGTTTGGTCATAAAATGACTCATGAGTTAACATGATATTCACGTGATGGTAAGACAGCGAACCTTATTGATTATGTTATAGTAAACCGAAGACTGGCAGGATCAATACAAGATACTAGGGTATATAGGAGTGCTGTTATTGATGTTAAAAGTAAAGATCACCATCTAGTAGTGTCAAGGGCTAATTTAAAGCTGAAATATCGGAAGGGTAACTACCTCCCGGGAAGTTATGATGTTGGTAGACCCCAGGATAAGAATTTGAGAGAAACTTTCCAGGAACAGTTGAATACTAAACTTCAGAGTTTCAAATTTGATAATGTGGAAGATGGTTGGAACAATTTTAGAAAAAATAATTTGTGAAGTTGCTGAAGGTGTCCTAGGGAAGAAAGCTTGGACTGCAGCTAAGAATATCAGTGAAAAAGCTCTATGTTTGATAGAAATGAGAAAGGACTTGTGATAGATCATATGAAAACAAAAGGAATATAAAGAAAGTGGAGAAAGCATTAAAATATGAACTAAAGAGGTGTGAAGTAGAGGCCATGGATAAAATTGCCGAGGATCTGGAAGATACAGCTAGATGGCATAATAGTAAAATACTTTACTGGCATGTTAACAAATTGAGAGGGAGTAGTCAATGCGGACTTGGCCCAGCTAAAGATAGGAATGGGGCCACAATTACCGATAAGGAAAAAACTAAAGAGAGATGGGCCGAACATTTTGAGAATTTGCTTAACCGAGATAGACTCGAAGGAAGAGATATAGAGGAAAATGAAAAAGTTTGTGATACCTTGGATGTGAAGGAAGATTTGTTTTGTGAGGAGGAATTAGTGACAGCACTAAAAGGACTAAAAAATAGTAAGGCTCCAAGTGCTGATAGGGTGGTAAATGAGGTTCTGATATATGATGGCTCTAAGGTTAGAAATAAGTTACTGAAGATTATGAATCTGATTTTTGAAAAAGGGGAAGTACCTAACGATTTTAGGAAAACCTTAATTAAGCCCCTTTACAAGAAAGTTGATAAAAGTGAGTGTGGTAATTATCGAGGGATTAGTCTGGTCTCTGTAGGTAGTAAATTACTTAGTAATATGATACTTTTTAGACTGAGAGATGCCGTAGACAAAGTTTTAAGAGAAGAACAGTGCGGTTTTAGAAAAGATAGAGGATGTGTTGACCAAATTTTCACTCTTAGGTTAATAATTGAGAAGTGCCTGAGTTTTCAAACACCTCTTGTCCTCAGTTCTATAGATTATGAGCAAGCGTTCGATTCTGCTGATAGAAGAGCTTTAGTAAAGGTTTTATCCTTGTATGGTATACCAGACAAATGCAATAAAGTGATTAGTACTATGTACGAGAATAACACTGCTGCGGTTAAGGTAGGAAATGATGTTAGCAGCTGGTTTTGTACTAAATCAGGAGTTAAGCAGGGTTGTGTTCTATCCCCCTTTATATGGATTATTCTGATGGACTTTGTCTTAAGGAGCACAGGAAAGGCAATGGGAGGCCACGGAATCAAATGGGGAGGAAAAAGTCTCCTGGACTTAGATTATGCTGATGATTTAAGCATCCTAGGCGAAAGTGTGAGCAAAATGAATGAGGTTACAGAGGTTTTGCGAGTTCAGGGTGCTAGAATAGGTTTGAAAATTAATGTAAGAAGACTAAGTCACTAAGGCTAGGAATAAGTGAAGATGAAAAGGTGAAGTTGGATAATGAAAAGATTGATCAGGAGGACAGCTTCACTTATCTTGGTATGATTATTAGTAAAGATGGTGGGAGCAGTGAAGATGTCAAAAGTAGAATAGCCAAGGTTCAGGAGTTTTTTTCACAGTTAAAAAAAGTTTAAAAACAAAAAAAAAAATTTTTTTAAACACGAAAAACGGGTTTTAATTTTCTAACAAGCAGTGAACTACAAAACAATTAATTATGCACAAAAGCTCCGAATATTTCGGCCCCACATCCGGGAGCCTTTCTCAACGGAAAAAAAAATAAATAAAAAAAGCAAAAAAAAAAAAAAACAACTTAAATTACATTACAATAAAACATACTAAACACATAAAGAGAACAAAAAGCAAAAACGAAAGAAAAATATAAATAAATAAGAACAAAACTCACATATTAATTAAACACTTCCATGCACTGAATGTCTTTCAACTGGCCTCCTCTCAGTATATAAATGGAAATATATTAAATAAACACTTCCATGTACTGAATGTCTATATTGATTCTACTCGCCTCCTCCCAGTATATAAATTGAAATCTATCAAAAATGAAGAATATATTTATACTTAGACCAAAACAATAAAAGGTCAACTAACCCCCCGGTCCATAACCCTTAATTAAATTTCACAAGTTCATCAACCATTTTATGAATTATAAATTGAATGGATTCGTTTTGTTGCAAGCTTAGCTGCAGTTCGTTTACTTTTCTCATCATTTAACCCATTCTGACCTTTGTTCGCAAGGTCATCTTTCGTTTCAGAAATATTATTAAAATCAGTATTGGTTGAATATCTTGCCTGCATTTTAATTAAACTATTATAAATTGAATTGATCCCAAATTCCCCTTCATCTCTATTGATGCTAGTACCCCCATATATTATCTTTTTTATTTCTATAATTTCCCTGAAGCTTTGTAAAAGTCCTACAGACGTATCTACTATTTTTGTTTGATCAAATAAAATACTGTGATGAGGAAAATTATAAAGATGTTCTGCAACCGCTGACTCAAACGTTTCTGGTGTTTTGTTTTGTTTTAGAGCGTAATCTATTGCATTCTTGTGTTGTTCTAGCCTATTTTCTAAAGTTTGTTGCGTTCTACCCACATAAAATTTTCCACAAGAACATGGAATTTTGTATACTCCCTTTTGCAAATTTCTCGGTATCTTGTCTTTCCCTTTATTTAACAACGAGCTTATATTATGTCCTGATTTAAATGCTGTATTTATATTATGTTTTTTTAATTCTCTTCTTAATTTTTGTGATAAAATTGGTACAAAAGGCAAAGTTATGTAATTTGTTTCTTGATTTGACCCATCTTCTTCTAATATTTTTGGCTCCGTCAACTTTTTTTTCCTCTTTTCAATTATTTGAGAAATCATTTTTTCCGGATAGCCATTACCTATTAGAATATCCTTAATAAAAATTAGTTCATTTCTTATGTATCCTGGTGATGCTAATTTTAATACCCTATCCACTAAAGAAATAACCACACCCCTTTTTACTTGGATCGGGTGATTTGATGTGAAAGACAAATAACGGTTGTTACTAGTCGGTTTACGGTAAATTGAAAATGCTAGTTCATTATTATTTCTATGGATCAAAATATCTAGAAACGGTAACTTATTCTCTGTTTCCTTTTCAATTGTAAAAATTAACTCTCCTCCCAAATTATTTAAATGTTCCAAGAAACCTTCAATTTCTGATTCCCCGTAATTCCAAATAATTAAAATATCATCCATATATCTGCCCCAAAATTTAGGTTTTAAAAAATATGTTTCTATAGCTAAATTTTCAACATACTCTACATAAATGTTTGCTAACAACGGACTTAAAGGCCCTCCCATTGCTAAACCCCTAATTTGATGGTAAAAATTATCTCTAAACTTGAAATAGTTAGTATATCTGCTAGTTATTTTGACTAAATTTAATATAGTTTCCAGTTCAATTCCCGAAGGTAATTCTTCTATCTCATTTTTTCGTTCCTCAAGTTTTTTGGATAAAATACTAAACGATTTATCAAAAGGAATATACGTATACATGGATTTTATATCGAAACTGAACAATCTAGATTCTTCTGATATTTCTACACTTATAAGTTTATTTCTACACTTATAAGTTTTAAACTTTAAGGTAGAAATATCAGAAGAATCTAGATTGTTCAGTTTCGATATAAAATCATGTATACGTATATTCCTTTTGATAAATCGTTTAGTATTTTATCCAAAAACTTGAGGAACGAAAAATGAGATAGAAGAATTACCTTCGGGAATTGAACTGGAAACTATATTAAATTTAGTCAAAATAACTAGCAGATATACTACTATTTCAAGTTTAGAGATAATTTTTACCATCAAATTAGGGGTTTAGCAATGGGAGGGCCTTTAAGTCCGTTGTTAGCAAACATTTATGTAGAGTATGTTGAAAATTTAGCTATAGAAACATATTTTTTAAAACCTAAATTTTGGGGCAGATATATGGATGATATTTTAATTATTTGGAATTACGGGGAATCAGAAATTGAAGGTTTCTTGGAACATTTAAATAATTTGGGAGGAGAGTTAATTTTTACAATTGAAAAGGAAACAGAGAATAAGTTACCGTTTCTAGATATTTTGATCCATAGAAATAATAATGAACTAGCATTTTCAATTTACCGTAAACCGACTAGTAACAACCGTTATTTGTCTTTCACATCAAATCACCCGATCCAAGTAAAAAGGGGTGTGGTTATTTCTTTAGTGGATAGGGTATTAAAATTAGCATCACCAGGATACATAAGAAATGAACTAATTTTTATTAAGGATATTCTAATAGGTAATGGCTATCCGGAAAAAATGATTTCTCAAATAATTGAAAAGAGGAAAAAAAAGTTGACGGAGCCAAAAATATTAGAAGAAGATGGGTCAAATCAAGAAACAAATTACATAACTTTGCCTTTTGTACCAATTTTATCACAAAAATTAAGAAGAGAATTAAAAAAACATAATATAAATACAGCATTTAAATCAGGACATAATATAAGCTCGTTGTTAAATAAAGGGAAAGACAAGATACCGAGAAATTTGCAAAAGGGAGTATACAAAATTCCATGTTCTTGTGGAAAATTTTATGTGGGTAGAACGCAACAAACTTTAGAAAATAGGCTAGAACAACACAAGAATGCAATAGATTACGCTCTAAAACAAAACAAAACACCAGAAACGTTTGAGTCAGCGGTTGCAGAACATCTTTATAATTTTCCTCATCACAGTATTTTATTTGATCAAACAAAAATAGTAGATACGTCTGTAGGACTTTTACAAAGCTTCAGGGAAATTATAGAAATAAAAAAGATAATATATGGGGGTACTAGCATCAATAGAGATGAAGGGGAATTTGGGATCAATTCAATTTATAATAGTTTAATTAAAATGCAGGCAAGATATTCAACCAATACTGATTTTAATAATATTTCTGAAACGAAAGATGACCTTGCGAACAAAGGTCAGAATGGGTTAAATGATGAGAAAAGTAAACGAACTGCAGCTAAGCTTGCAACAAAACGAATCCATTCAATTTATAATTCATAAAATGGTTGATGAACTTGTGAAATTTAATTAAGGGTTATGGACCGGGGGGTTAGTTGACCTTTTATTGTTTTGGTCTAAGTATAAATATATTCTTCATTTTTGATAGATTTCAATTTATATACTGGGAGGAGGCGAGTAGAATCAATATAGACATTCAGTACATGGAAGTGTTTATTTAATATATTTCCATTTATATACTGAGAGGAGGCCAGTTGAAAGACATTCAGTGCATGGAAGTGTTTAATTAATATGTGAGTTTTGTTCTTATTTATTTATATTTTTCTTTCGTTTTTGCTTTTTGTTCTCTTTATGTGTTTAGTATGTTTTATTGTAATGTAATTTAAGTTGTTTTTTTTTTTTTTTGCTTTATTTATTTATTTTTTTTCCGTTAAAAAAAGCTTGGAAGAATAGGAAGATAAGTCTGCAAACCAAGATTCGAATATTAGAAGCTGCAGAAGCTCTGAAGCATGGGCGCCCCGAAAAGCGGATGAAGATTTGCTACGAAAAATGTGGTTCAATACCGCTCTCTAGGGCTATAATGAAAGAAAGGTTGAGGTGGCTAGGGCACTTTGTGCGGATGAAGGATGACAGATTGCCAAAGATTGTTCTTTTCGGCCAACCGTCTAGGGCTAAACGGAAAGCAGGTCGTCCTCGTCTGGGGTCGGAGGACGTCATAAAGAAAGATTTAAAGGCAATGGGAACTTCATGGGCGGGTGTAAAAAGGGAGGCCTTGAATAGATTGGGATGGAGGAGGAGCTTGCGCCGCTGTGTTGGCCTCAGGCGGCTTTGTGCTGCGGTGAGTTGTTAGTAGTAGTGGTAGTAGTAGTAGTGACGAGCACACGTGTTTAGTATTTTTTTTTTTTTTTTTTTTTTTTTTTTTACAGGGTTAACAAAGTATGTGCGAACAAGTTGACCAAAAATTTCTGTTGAGGGATTGATTCCTGTACAAAAAAATATTAGGTACAAGAAGCTATCTTCAATTTTGGGATCGGACTATCTCTGCTAATGATAAAGCCCGCATGTATTAACCAAACAACTCATGATCTGATTCTGATGCTCTTTGTTTGAAAATACACTGAACTTAAAAATATAAAAGGACTCTCTGACGTGTTCACTGTAAACCCAATTGATGTTTAATTAATTCTGCTTTGCATTCTTGTTAAACGAAGCAAATTGTCTGAGACAAATTATAGTTCCGTAAGACCCCAAAGCAAATTTTACACTACGTACGTAATGTTCTATGTTATTATGTGTTTAGGTTACGTTACGTTGAGAATAACCTTTAACCCTTAAACAAGTCCTTTTCACGTTAGGTGTGACAGCCTTGTCACAGACAATCATGCTTTAAGTTATAGCAAGGGCTTTAAGTTATGCCCTGGAGGTATATAAGGTTCTTATGGAAAGTGTGGTCGTATAACCCTCCGAGGAGGCTCATTATATTGAAAATTAGAAAAAAGTTCTATTACCCTTAAACAAGTCCTTTTCACGTTAGGTGTGACAGCCTTTTCACAGACAATCATGCTGATTGTCTAAAATTATCATCCTCATCGTAAGCAAACTATTCAAGAATATTAAACGTTGAATGAAAATAAAAATTCAAGGTCTGAGCAAGCGTGAAAGGTTTTCTTCGAAAAAGTTATTAGTTTATTTTCAAAACTTATTAATTGCTCATTCAGGTTTGAACTTTCCAATGGCATAAACTTACGCAATGTAGAGTTTTAGCAACTCTACATTTTAGCAACTCAAGTCTTCTTAGCACTGGCCGCGTTAAGGGCACAATTTTCCTCGTAAGGTCATACAACATAACTTCGTAAGGTCATACAACCAAACTCATACTTTTATCAGTAAATACAAAATACATTTTTATGTAAGCTACAAAATATAATTTACAACTTCGAAAGGAGGGAGACTGGGCTAAAGTCTCCTCCGAAAGGCCCCTTGAGAGGCTCAACTATCCCGGACCAAGGCTTGGAAGGACTATATGATTCGTTTTTAGTATACAAGAAAACCGCTGAAATCATTACGACGAGCCCTATCTCCCCCGGAAAAAAGTTTGCATCGAAGCACTTTCGAAAAAAATTTGGGTTGTAAGCATATTCCTAATATTTATTGTTATTCGCTTAATTTTTAGGAAGATGTCTGCCACAACCACAGGTAAAAAAAAACAATATAACTGTATTGAAGAAATATTTTTCACATATAAAGAGGCCGCAGCTTTTTTAGGAATCAAAGCTTTTTTTGTAAGTCTTTAAGAAGTCCATGTTTGAATATCTACTTTTTATATTTTTGGGTGTTTCAAGATTTAAAGGACTTGATCGACTCTTAACCTTGTAATAGAAAAATTTATAATTCTTTAAAAAACCAAATGTAAGATCTGTAAAAAAAAATCTATAAATCTATAAAAAACCAAATGTAAAGAAAACATATATAATTGTGGTGGAAATTTTTTTCTTAATTTGATTAAGTAGCAAAAAATGTCTTGTTCCATCAACAGATATTAAAACAGGAGTCAATCAGAAGAAAAAATTAATACGACTTATTTCTTATTTTAATAGATTTATAACTATAACTCGCAAAATTTTCGTTTGCTTTTATTTTTTGCTGTACAAAAAGAATTCCAGTTCAACTTAGTATTATTTTCTGACTTTATGAATAAACTCAGTTCTCATTTATGTTTAGTGTTTTATTTGTGCCTTTAAAGTCCAGTTTTTATGAATATAACGAGGAGAATAAAACTAAACTCTTAAAAGTATATCACGTGGCTAACAGTATTACATGGTAGAGGGTACTGAACGATGAAATTTTTTTTGACGGATACAATATTTGAAAAAGGTTGGGAACCCCTGCTTTAAACCGTTACCTAAAGTATTGCTGTTACGCTCTTATGACAACTTGCATGCTTATAGTGTGTTTTGATTTGGTTAAACTGCCCTATAGACATTCAAGGAAATTTCTACCTTATCACCCTTAGCCTTAGTAGCAGTTATAATAGAAGTAGAAGTTGTAGTAGTAGTAGCAACGATAGTAGAAGTAATATTAGTAATAGTAATCATAGCAGTAGTAGTGGTAGCAGATATACACATTGCCTCTTGGTCAATCTAACATCCCCCTCGTAATTCCCTTAAAGTTTTTTTCCGAATAATTCCCAACTTAATACCCTAAGTGGTTCCTGAGTTGTATGTTTTGATTTAGCTCAACACTCCCCTTAACATTCCCTGAGAGGTTTACCTTAATACCGTTAGTCTTTTGGACACCAAGGATCTAATATGTTCCACTTTTCCATTAAAAAATGCTATATTAAAGCAATGGAGAAATTGCATAACTTGTATCCTTTGCCCCATGCGCTGCGGGGGGTTTTGTCATTCCAACATTCATAGTTATTTGACTTTTCAACTCTTTTGAACAAAATTGCTATCTCAAAATTGTTATCAGATGTCTCTGAGGAAAAAGGGGCTTGGGAAGGGCTGCTTACCCTCCAGTCACTTCTCATTCTTTAAAGAGCACTAGAGCTTTCAATTTCTAATTAGATAAGCCCCCTCCGAAGCTTCTACGACAATTCCGTCCATATAATAATAATTATATTTTATTTATTTCCTGCTAATAAATACCAGAGAAAAAAGAAAGTAAAAAGACATAACAACACAAATACGAAAACTCTATAAATGAATGAAAAGACAGATGAGCCCGTGGTGCGGCCTCAGCTTGCCAGGGGCTGACAGTAGCAGCTTAATGTGAAGTCGCTCAGGCTTATTGGTCACATCAGATGCGCTATAATTATGAATAAGTTTTTGGTTCCGAGTACGTAAAGGCAAATAAAGAAGGAGCTTAAGATTTTGAAAGTAATACGAACGTTGGCGCCTAACATCTTGACATTTTAGCAGACTAAAAACACTAACAGGAAAAATCACATCATGATCACAAAAAGCTGAATATAACTTACATAAAGAATTCCAATTAAGTTTTCCCCTATTTCCCATATTGAAATAGTATTCAGAGAACCCAACCTGAATTTTTTTTTTTTAGATTCATCCGAAAGCTTAGTACGCATATTCATGATGCTTGAACATACAGAAATACCGAGCCCTTTCAAAGAACAAAACAATAGGAACATTGAAATTAAAACATTCCAGCGGGGTGGACTATTTACGGGAATCGACACTTAAAAACTCGCACTGTTTTATATTTAAAGGTTAAACCATTTTGACTATACCATTTGTCCAAAACTTAGGCAGATCATGATTGATGAGCCACATCGTAAATGTTTTCAGTGACACATCGTTAATAGTGGTCAGCGACGGGACACTTATTATTGACGCGACTTCCCCGGTATATAGAAAGCGGGATATAGAAAGCTGACAGCATTACATCATTACGGTCAAGGTCCTTTCAGCTTTGCTAAAAGCAGTCATATTCATATAACTTCGAATCTTCTCCATGGGTACGGTTTCATTCTAGCCACAATTCAACATGCTGAAACTCACAACTAGTGACTAACCGTTCTATTCCATGGGTCCCCTAATTTTTCAAAAAGGCTGTCAAAGGGTGTACTCCAAACGGCTCTTACACGAAAGAGCTAGTTTCCATGCTTGAGTCCATTGAAGGACTGACAATTAACAGTTAAATCCAAAAGAGGTGTCACGTCATCTATACTAATCCCATCAATTATGGATCTGATGAGCTGGCTTCAACAATAATCAGAAGTCTATCCATGCAACAGGTTTATTTGCAACAGTATTTGATCCTTGTTTCCGGCTCAGATACTGCAATGTTAGTGAATCTACTTCTACTGGTACTGCTATCAACTCACTACGGCACCAAGCCACCTGAGGCCAACACAGCTAGGCACGCTCTTCCTCCATCCCAATCTATTCAAAGCCTCCTCCTCTACACCCTCCCAGGAAGTTCCCCTTTCAATTAAATCTTTCCTTAGGATATCCCCCCAACCGAGGATGACCTGCTTTTCGTTTGTCACTGGACAGTTTGCCAAAGAGGACAATCTTTGACAATCCATCATCCTTCATCCACAGAACGTGCCCTGGCTATCTCAACCTTTCTCTCATTTTAGCCATAGAAAGCGGTAATGAGCCATACTGTTCGTACAGCCTATTGTTTGAAATACTGTCAGTCAGTCGGGTACTCGAAACAATCCATAGGCAATTTCTGTGGAAAATATCTAGGTCTGCTTTTCTGAGTGCCCATACCTCAGAATTATACTTGACAGCTGTCATCACTGTAGCTTCCAATATTCAAATCTTGGTTCGCAGACTTATCTACCTATTCTTCCAAACTTTTTTCAACTGTGAAAAAACACACTGGGGCTTGGCTATTCTACTTCCAACATCTTCACTGCACCCACCGTCTTTGCTAAAAATATTAACTTGGTTAGTTAAGCTTCTACTTGACCAATCTTTTTGTTACGTCACATTTTCATCTTCTTTTATTCCTAGCCTTAGCAACATATTCTTCTTAACATTAATTTTCAAATTTAAGGCATCACCCTAAACTCTGAAAACGTCTAAAATTTTCCATTTCCATTGAATCTTTCTTTACAAAATCCTTCCACCCGAACCGAGAACAACCTGTTTTGGTTTATCCCTAGACGACTGGCCGAAAAGGACTATATGTGGCAATTTGACATCCTTCATCCGCAGAACGCACTCTAGCCATCTTAACCTTTCTGTCATTTTAGCACTAGAAAGCGGTATTGAACCACACTTTTTGTACAGCTTGCTGTTTGAAATACTGTCAGTCGGTCGGGTACCCAAAACGATCCGTAGGCAATTTCTCTGGAAAACATCTAGCGAACCTCCCTCCGTTTGTCTGAATGCCCTTGCCTCAGAACCATACTTGACCGCTGTCATCACTCTAGCTTCTACCCTTCAAATCTTGGTTCGTAGACTTATCCACCTATTCTTCCAAATTCTCTTCAACTGTGAAAAAGCACACTGGGCATTGGCTATTCTACTTTCAACATCTTCACTGCACTCAATGTCTTTACTAATAATATTACCCAGACATGTGAAGCTGTCAACTTCACCTATTTTTTTGTTACGTCACACACTCATCTTCTTTTATTCCTAGCCTTAGCAACTTAGTCTACTTAATATTATGTTTCAAACCTATTCTAGAGCCCTAAACTCGCAAAACCTCTAAAAGTTTAAAATTTTTGGTCACACTTTCATCTAGGATCCCTAAATGATCGGCAACATCCAATCCCAGGAAACCTTTACTTCCCCATTTCATCCCGTGTTCTCCCATTGCCTTTGTTGTCCTCCTTAACACAAAGTCCATCAAAACGGTCCATCAAAGGTCCATATTAACAGGGATCCATATTAATGGGAATAGAACACATCCTTGCTTAACTGCTGATTTAAAACGAAACCAGCTACTAACCTGACTGATGGTATACCATACGAAGATAAGACCTTCGCTAACACACTTCTATCGGCTGAATCAAACGTTTGCTCATATATTATACAAACAGAGGACTAAAGGTGTTTACTGTCTCAGATACTTCCTAATTATAAGCAGCGCAACAGCGCTGGCTCAGTAAAGAGCAATGCGGGCAAAAAGTAATATTTTTGTTTCTTTTTTTTTTAGACCAGGGCACATCGTATAGAAGGAGTTATCATAAAAACTACGAAAGTAGCTCATTTGATTGGACATTGAAAGTCCTAGTACTTTTTAATAGTCAAACTTTTTTGGAGGGCAATCAAACCCCGCCCCCACGCCTATCATTTCTCCAAATATATTTAATCGAAATTGTGAGATCGACATTTTGTTCAGCATAGTTGAGAGGTCCAGTATTTGCGTATTTGAGGATGAACCCCCCCCCCCGCCACAACCCTTAGAGCAAGGGCTTTAAGTTATGCCCTGGAGGTATATAAGGTTCTTATGGAAAGTGTGGTCGTATAACCCTCCGAGGAGGCTCATTATATTGAAAATTAGAAAAAAGTTCTATTACCCTTAAACAAGTCCTTTTCACGTTAGGTGTGACAGCCTTTTCACAGACAATCATGCTGATTGTCTAAAATTATCACCATCATCGTAAGGAAACTATTCAAAAATATTAAACGTTGAATGAAAATAAAAAATCAAGGTCTGAGCAAGCGTGAAAGGTTTTCTACGAAAAAGTAGTTAGTTTATTTTCAAAACTTATTAATTGCTCATTCAGGATTTCACTTTCCGCTGGCATAAACTTACGCAATGTAGAGTTTTAAACAGAGCTCAAGTCTACTTAGCACTGGCCACGTTAAGGGCCAAATTCTCTTCGTAAGGTCACGTAATATAACTTATAGTCTTAAGTTTATTCTAGTTTAAAGTGCCTCCAGTGTAGGGTAAAAGAACCTCAAATCTCGTGCAAATTGAATATTTGAATTCAGTATAAGACTAAAAATGTTTTTAGTATATATTTATTCTAAGATTTTTTTTTTATTTTTTTTTTTTTACAGGGCTATTACTGTTGGGATTATCCCGACTGCTACTCAAGCTTTGAGACTTTTGTCAGCTGTAGTGTGGAGCAATTGATAACAAAATTGTCTCAGCTCGCAGTTCTATTTTAGTGTTGGGTGGTTCGATTCAAGAAATATTCCTAACATTTATTGCTATTCGTTTAATTTTTATGAAAATGTCTGCCACAACAACTGGTAAAAAAAACGATATAGAATAAGAAACTTATTTCTGTATATTTGATTGTTTCCATTTCTTGAAAAGATCATGTGTCAATTATACCAAACTCTCACTTTTATCAGTAAATACAAAATACATTTTTATGCAAGCTACAAAATATAAGTTACAACTTCGAAAGGAGGGAGACTGGGCTAAAGTCTCCTCCGAAAGGCCCCTTGAAAGACTCAACTATACCGGACCAAGGCTTGGAAGGACTATATGGTTCGTTTTTAGCATACAAGAAAACCGCTGAAATCATTACGACGAGCCGTATCTCCCCCGGGAAGAAGTTTGCATCGAAGCTGCAAGGCCGCACTTTCGAAAAAATAATTTGGGTTGTAAACATATTCCTACCATTTATTGTTATTCGCTTAATTTTTATGAAGATGTCTGCCACAACCACTGGTAAAAAACCAATATATCTGTATCGAAGAAATATTTTTCACATATAAAGAGGCCGCAGCTTTTTTAGGAATCAAAGTTTTTTTTTTAATCTTTAAGAAGTCCATGTTTGAAAATCTACTTTTTATATTTTTGGGTGTTTCAAGATTTAAAGGACTTGATCGACTCTTAACCTTGTAATGGAAAAATTTATAATTCTTTAAAAAAAAACAAATGTAAAAAATCTATAAATCTATAAAAAACCAAATGTAAAGAAAAAAATTATAATTGTGGTGGAAATGTTTTTCTTAATTTTATTATATAGCAAAAAACATCTTGTTCCAGCAACAGATATTAAAACAGGAGTCAAACAGAAGAAAAAATTAGTACGACATTTTCTGAAATTTCTTCCTTCCCACAAGCAGGATTGAACCGGTATGCCTTTAATCATGAGGCCCCGTCGCAACCATTACTCTGTCGGAAGGTGTGAGAGTAACTTATTTTTCTTAGTAGTTTTTCAGGAACTTTTGATTGAGCAATTTTTTTAAAGTTAATAAATCATATTGACTGAAGAAAATACTACTACAAATAATGTTAAAGAAGCAACATCAAAACTTATAACGAACAGAAACTATTACGTATATGAGGGGGCTGTCACCTCCTCCAAGATTCCTGATCAATGCTGGATAGTCTCTGCTGGTTAATATTAAGACAAAGACGATAAAAAGTAATGCTGAACCAGTATGTAGACCACAGCTTTTTTAGGAATCAAATCTTTTTTTGTAAATCTTTAAGAAGTCCATGTTTGAAAATCTATTTTGGGGAGTTTCAAGTTTTAAAGGAATTGATCGACTCTTAACCTTGAGTCACAGGAAATTCCTGAAAAATAAGTATTTATAGGATTATTTTATGTTAAAAATGTTCTTTCACAAGGAGGAAGCGGTTTTCCCCACAAATCAAAGACTGATTGCCGTGGATGATAATTCCACTAAGTCCACTATGAAACGTATTGAATAGCCTCCTTTATACTCAAGCACCTAAGTAAACACCAAAATAATTCTATAAATATTTCCACGAAAGTCGAAGCCAGCAATCAACTTTCCTTTAGAATCACTGTTACATAATGGCTGAGGGTGACCGAGGGGGATTGACATCTTAACTATTTACATTCAAAACCATATGATCAAGGAGGTTAAGGAAGCGAACCAATTTTGCCCAGCATTGTTGAATTTAATACAATTCTTCCTAAAAAAAAAAAGTTCATAATTAATCCGTTTTACGTGATTTTTTTTGGTAACTTTGGTGCAAATTCCTTTTTTTCAAATTAAACAATATGGCAACACAAGAGTAGGGCAGTTCCATTCTCCGTTCACCTTTCTCTCTAAATATTATATTTTCTACCATGACAGTTGTGTACCAGCCCCCCTCCCTCTTCCCCAGCCCAATACCAGGACGTGGTACTAGGCTATATAAAAAATCTAAAACACAATTACTATGGTATAGAATATTATATTAGGAAAAGAGGTACTTATGTATTAAACGTACTCTTTTACATCCAGTCAGGAAACCAGTCTCGAAAAACCCGCCAGACGGGTCTATCCAGACAATAAACCGCTATAGAGTAATGCAATGCAAAGCGGGGTTTTCATTGTGATTACGATATTTAAACTGTAGTTTGTTTTTTTTTTTTTTTGTGGGGGGGGGGTAGGGGGGAGAAGGTACCTAAGTTAGGTTAGGCTACGCATTTAATATATAGTATGCTTTACCCCCCACCCACCGTGCAAATATATAACCCAAATTTGTTCCTAAACTATTATATATTCATCCTATTTTATTTTAATTGACGTAGCCTTGTTCATTGTTTAGGAAAGAATATTTTAGATCTTACTGTTGTTCAAACAGTTTTTTTTTACGATACGATACGTATTTACTATGTCAAATAATAAGAATTAAATGAGACACAATATAATTTAAATAATCACTCTTCCTTGTCACTTACTTATTAAAATGAGACACAAAATACTGTCAAAAAGACAATATGTTTCGGTTGGTAGATAAGTTACTTAGGCAGCGCGATCGCGCAGCCTAAGTAGAAAATGATGTTGGTACAATGTATTATTATTTTTTTTTTCTCCATACCCTGGCACATCGTATCGAAGGAGTTGTCGTAGAAACTTCGAAAAGGGCTCATTCAATTTTAAATTGGGCTGGCTAGAGCTCTTTTTAATAGTCAAAAGTGATTGGAGGGCAACTATCACCCCCACGCCCATCATTCCCCCAAACACATCCAATCAAAATTTTGAGATAGCCGTTTTGTTCAGCGTAGTTGATTTTCAGATAGAAAATATGTTTTTGAGGAGGACAATCCCCCACAACCCTCAGGGCAAGGGTTTTAAGTTATGCCCTTGGGGCATATAACAACGAGGTTGGCACAATGTATTATTATTTTTTTTTTCCTTTAGAGCAGAGCACTTCGTTTCGAAGAAGTTGTCGTAGAAACTTCGGAAAGGGTCATTCAATTGGAAATTGAAGTGGCTTGTGGCTTTTTTAGTAGTCGAAAGTGATTGGAAGGCAATTAACACCCCTTCTACGCTCACCATTTCCCCAAACACATCCAATAAAAATTTTGAGATAGCCAATTTGTCCCACGCCGTTCAAAGTTCAGGAAATTATACCTTTGAGCAGGACACTCCCCCCACTGTCTTCGGGGCAAGGATTATAAGTTGTGCCCTGGGTTATTGAAATCTTTGTCGTAAAAACTTGAAATAGGGCTTATTCGATTTGAAATTCAAAGGGCTAGTACCCTTTTTAATAGTCGAAAGTGATTTCAGGGCAACTAACCCGCCTCTCACGCCCACCTTTTCCCCAAACACATCCAATCAAAATTTTGAGGTAGCCATTTTGTTCATCTTAGTTGATTTCCAGACAGAAAATATGTTTTTGAGGAGAACACTCCCCCAAAACCCTCGTGGCAATGGTTGTAAGTTATGCCCTGGGGGCATATAAGGTTTTTATAGAACGCGTTGTCATAGATACTTCAAAAAGGGCTCATTCGATTGGAAATTGAAATGGCTAGTGCTCTTTTTAATAGTCGTAAGTGATTTGAGGGCAACTAACCCGCCTCTCACGCCCACCTTTTCTCCCAACACATCCAATCAAAATTTTGAGATAGCCATTTTGTTCAGATTAATTGATTTCCCGATAGAAATTATGTTTTTGAGGAGGACACTCCCTCACAGCCTTCAGGGCAAGGATTGTAAGTTATGCCTTGCGGACATATAAGGTTTTTATAGAACGCGTTGTCATAGATACTTCAAAAAGGGCTCATTCGATTGGAAATTGAAATGGCTAGTGCCCTTTTTATTAGTTGAAAGTTATTGGAAGGCAACTAACACCCCTTCCACGCCAACCATTTTCCAAAACACATCCAATAAAAATATTGAAATAGCCGATTTGTCCCACGACGTTCAAAGTTCAGGAAATTATACCTTTGAGCAGGACCCTCCCCCCACAGTCTTCAGGGCAAGGATTATAAGTTATGCCTGGGGGCATATAAGGCTCTTATTGAAATCTTTGTCGTAGAAACTTAAAAAAAGGGCTCAATCAATTTGAAATTCAAAGTGCTAGTACCCTTTTGAATAGTTGAAAATCATTTGAGGGCAACTAACCCCCCTCAAACGCCCACCTTTTCCCCAAACACATCCAATCAAAATTTTTAGATAGCCATTTTATTCGACGTAGTTGAAAGTTTTGGAAATTAGGTCTTTAAGGATGAAAACCCCTCCATCCACAACCCTCAGGGCAAGGGGTGTAAGTTATGCCCCGGGGGCATATAAAGTTTTTATTGAAAGCGCTGTCGTAGAAACTTCAAAAGGGCTCATTCAATAGGAAATTGAAAGGGCTAGTGCCTTTTTAATAGTTGAAAGTGATTGGATAGCGACTAACGCCCCTCTCACGCCCACCATTTTTCCAAACACATCCAATCAAAATTCTGAGGTATCAATTTTGTTCAACGTAGTTGAAAGTACTTGAAAATAGGTCTTTTAGGATGATAACCCCACAGAGCCCTCAGTGCAAGGGTTGTAAGTTATGCCTTGGGGGCGTATAAAGTTTTTACTGAATTTTTGTCGTAGAAACTGGAAAAAGGGCTCATTCGATTTGAAATTTGAAAGGCTAGTACCCTTTTTAATAGTCGACAGTGATTTGAGGGCAACTAACCCGCCTCTCACGCCCACCTTTTCCCCAAGCACATCCAATCAAAATTTTGTGATAATCATTTTGTTCAGCGTAGTTGATTTCCAGATAGAAAATACGTTTTTGAGGTGGACACTCCCCCAAAACCCTCAGGGCAAGGGTTGTAAGTTATGCCCTGGGGGCATATAAGGTTTTTATAGAACGCGTTGTCGTAGATACTTCAAAAAGGGCTCCTTCGGTTTCATTGAAATCTTTATCGTAGAAGCTTGAAAAAGGGCTCATTCGATTTGAAATTCAAAGTTCTAGCACCCTTTTTAATAGTAGAAAGTGATTTGAGGTCATCTAACCCGCCTCTCACGCCCACCTTTTCCCCAAACACATCCAATCAAAATTTTTAGAAAGCCATTTTATTTAACTTAGTTGAAACTTTTGGGAGTTAGGTTTTTAAGGATGACAACCCCTCCCCCCACAACCCTGAGGGCAAGGGTTATAAGTTATGCCCTGGGGACATATAAAGTTTTTATTGAAAGCACTGTCGTAGAAACTTCAAAAGGGCTCATTCAATTGGAAATTGAAAGGGCTAGTGCCTTTTTTAATAGTTGAAAGTGATTGGATAGCAACTAACGCCCCTCTCACGCCCACCATTTTCCCAAACACATCCAATCAAAATTTTGTGATATCAATTTTGTTTAACGTAGTTAAAAGTTCTGGAAATTAGGTTTTTTAGGATGATAAACCCTCAGAGCCATCAGTGCAAGGGTTGTAAGCTATGCCCTGGGGGCATATAAAATGTTGTCGTAGAAACTTCAAAAGGGCTCTTTCAATTGGAAATTGAAAGGGCTAGTGCCTTTTTTTAATAGTTGAAAATGATTGGATAGTCACTAACACCCCTCTCCCGCCCACCATTTTCCCAAACACATCCAATCAAAATTTTGAGACATCCATTTTGTTCAACGTAGTTTAAAGTTTTGGAAATTAGGTCTTTTAGGATGATAACCCCATCAGAGCCCTCAGTGCAAGGGTTGTAAGTTATGCCCTGGGGTTATATAAGGCTTATATAGAAAGGTGTTTTATAAATCATAGGTGCGATCGCGCTGCCTAAGTAAAGAACGATGTTGGCACAATGTATTATTTATTTATTTATTTTTTCCATACCAGGGCACTTCGTATCGAATGAGTTGTCGTAGAAACTTCGAAAATGGCTCATTCAATAGGAAATTGGAGTGGCTAGTGACCTATTTAATAGTTGAAAGTGATTGAAGGGCAACTAGCCCCCCCCCCACTCCCATCATTCCCCCAAACACATCCAATCAAAATTTTGAGATAGCCTCTTTGTTCAGCGTAATGGATTTCTGCATAGAAAATATGTTTTTGAGGAGGACACTCCCTCACAACCCTCATGGCAAGAGTTTTAAGTTATGCCCTGGGGGCATATAAGAACGATGTTGCCACAATAGTAGAAAGGCCTCAGGAGTCCTGACCCTACACCATATATGGGCATAGAGTCCCTAGGGAGATGGTTTTCTCACTGAGAATAAAAAAACAGAATTTTTCTCACTTGAAAAAATAGGAATTTTCTCACTTTTATGTCTGTTTTATGGTTTTTGTCAGTGAGAATGGAAAAACAGTATTTTTCTCACTTTGATGGATGTTTTCTGGATTATTGAGTCTAACAGATGATGTCATGATTGATTGATTGTCACGAAAGGGGAATTAATTGGTTGTTTCCAAGGAGATTTGATTCACGAAGGGAAAATTGTTTCCAAGAATGTCTCCTGGATGAAGTTTATTAATATCTTTGGAGTTCGACCAGAATTGTTTCCGGGGCAAAGTTTATAAATAACTGACAGGTGATGGCAAGGTTAATTGTAACTCCGGCGAATGTTTTGATCTTAGAGATGCGCGGGAAAAGGTTCCTTAGTAATTTCAAATGTGACAGCACAGAGATGCCAAAAACAAAGGGAACACGATGAAATTATGTTTAGAGATTACTTGGGCGAAACCGTTTTAGACATTTTATGGAATTATTTCGGCGAAACAGTTAGAGACATTTTAAAAGATGATTTTAGAAGATGTTTTAGAAGAGGTTTTGAGTGTGGTCGTTATAATACACAAATTCCATTTGAACAGTGTCGTGAGGTCCCCTACCCCAACCCCAAAGGGCCCCGATCCCCTACCCCGACCCAAAGGGCTCCGATCCCCCTACCCCAACCCCGAAGGAAGCCCCCGGTCCCCAAAGGGCCCCCGGGCCCCCAAAGAGTCCCCTCCATATTTTTTAATACTTTTTTAAGGCTATATTATATCTTTTCAGAACAAGTTCCTTTCTTAATGTCCCTCCTAAACCCATTTTCCAACTTGAAGTACTTATCTTTTTCACCCACAACTATACTTTACAGCTTTTTGGATACCTCAACACCAAGAAATACTTTTCAAAGACCATTTCAGAGCAAGTTACTTTCTTAATGTCCCTCCTAAACCCATTTTCCAACTTGAAGTACTTATCTTTTTCACCCACAACTATACCTTACAGCTTTTGGATACCTCAACACCAAGAAATACTTTTCAAAGACCATTTCAGAGCAAGTTACTTTCTTAATGTCCCTCCTAAACCCATTTTCCAACTTGAAGTACTTATCTTTTTCACCCACAACTATACTTTACAGCTTTTTGGATACCTCAACACCAAGAAATACTTTTCAAAGACCATTTCAGAGCAAGTTACTTTCTTAATGTCCCTCCTAAACCCATTTTCCAACATGAAGTACTTATCTTTTTCACCCACAACTATACTTTACAGCTTTTTGGATACCTCAACACCAAGAAATACTTTTCAAAGACCATTTCAGAGCAAGTTACTTTCTTAATGTCCCTCCTAAACCCATTTTTCAACTTGAAGTACTTATCTTTTTCACCCACAACTATACTTTACAGCTTTTTGGTTACCTCAACACCAAGAAATACTTTTCAAAGACTATTTCAGAGCAAGTTACTTTCTTAATGTCCCTCCTAAACCCATTTTCCAACTTGAAGTACTTATCTTTTTCACCCACAACTATACTTTACAGCTTTTTGGATACCTCAACACCAAGAAATACTTTTCAAAGACCATTTCAGAGCAAGTTCCTTTCTTAATGTCCCTCCTAAACCCATTTTCCAACTTGAAGTACTTATCTTTTTCACCCACAACTATACTTTACAGCTTTTTGGATACCTCAACACCAAGAAATACTTTTCAAAGACCATTTCAGAGCAAGTTACTTTCTTAATGTCCCTCCTAAACCCATTTTCCAACTTGAAGTACTTATCTTTTTCACCCACAACTATACTTTACAGCTTTTTGGTTACCTCAACACCAAGAAATACTTTTCAAAGACCATTTCAGAGCAAGTTACTTTCTTAATGTCCCTCCTAAACCCATTTTCCAACTTGAAGTACTTATCTTTTTCACCCACAACTATACTTTACAGCTTTTTGGATACCTCAACACCAAGAAATACTTTTCAAAGACCATTTCAGAGCAAGTTACTTTCTTAATGTCCCTCCTAAACCCATTTTCCAACTTGAAGTACTTATCTTTTTCACCCACAACTATACTTTACAGCTTTTGGATACCTCAACACCAAGAAATACTTTTCAAAGACCATTTCAGAGCAAGTTACTTTCTTAATGTCCCTCCTAAACCCATTTTCCAACTTGAAGTACTTATCTTTTTCACCCACAACTATACTTTACAGCTTTTTGGATACCTCAACACCAAGAAATACTTTTCAAAGACCATTTCAGAGCAAGTTACTTTCTTAATGTCCCTCCTAAACCCATTTTCCAACTTGAAGTACTTATCTTTTTCACCCACAACTATACTTTACAGCTTTTTGGATACCTCAACACCAAGAAATACTTTTCAAAGACCATTTCAGAGCAAGTTACTTTCTTAATGTCCCTCCTAAACCCATTTTCCAACTTGAAGTACTTATCTTTTTCACCCACAACTATACTTTACAGCTTTTTGGATACCTCAACACCAAGAAATACTTTTCAAAGACCATTTCAGAGCAAGTTACTTTCTTAATGTCCCTCCTAAACCCATTTTCCAACTTGAAGTACTTATCTTTTTCACCACACAACTATACTTTACAGCTTTTTGGATACCTCAACACCAAGAAATACTTTTCAAAGACCATTTCAGAGCAAGTTACTTTCTTAATGTCCCTCCTAAACCCATTTTCCAACTTGAAGTACATATCTTTTTCACACACAACTATACTTTACAGCTTTTTGGATACCTCAACACCAAGAAATACTTTTCAAAGACCATTTCAGAGCAAGTTACTTTCTTAATGTCCCTCCTAAACCCATTTTCCAATTTGAAGTACTTATCTTTTTTCACACACAACTATACTTTACAGCTTTTTGCCCGGAAGAAGAAAAGTTCAACTTCGATTCTGAATTTTCTTAATGAAAATGAAATAAGTTATTGATCAATTCTATTTTCCCAAAATAATATAAAAATTTTCCACTTCAGTTCAGATTTTTTCAAAGAGATGAAAATTTAAAATACTTCCAAATTTTTCATAGAAGATAGAAAAGTTCAAGTTCTCTTCTGAATTTTACCAACGAACACAATTCAATTCTAATTTCTCCAGAGAAAATAAAAAGCTTCCACTTCAGATTTAAGTTCACCAAGACATAAAAATTTAAAGTTCTGTTCTAAATTTTTCCGTAGAAGATAGGAAAAGTTATACTATGATTGTGATTATTTTCCATGAAGATAAAAAGTTTCACTTTAATTCAAATTTTCTTAAATTCAGTTCCGACTTTTCACATAGAGATGAAAAAAATTTAAAGTTCTGTTCCAAATTTTTCATAGCAGATTGGAAAAGTTATACATTGATCGTGAATATTCAAGTTCTCTTCTGAATTTTACCAAAGAACACAATTCAATTCTAATTTCTCCAGAGAAAACAAAAAGCTTCCACTTCAGTTTTAAGTTCACCATGACATAAAAAATTTAAAGTTCAGTTCTAAATTTTTACATAGAAGATAGGAAAAGTTATACTATGATTGTGATTATTTCCTATGAAGATTAAAAGTTTCACTTCAATTTTTAATTTTTCTCAAAGAAGTGAAGAAAAGCAACTTCGATTCTGAATTTTCTCAATGAAAATGAAACAAGCTATTGATCATTTCTATTTTCCCAAAATAATATAAAAATTTTCCACTTCAGTTCAGATTTTTCTCAAACAGATGAAAAAATTTAAAATACTGTTCCAAATTTTCCATAGAAGATAGAAAAGTTCAGGTTCTCTTCTGAATTTTACCAAAGAACATAATTCAATTCTAATTTCTCCAGAGAAAATAAAAAGCTTCCACATCAGTTTTAAGTTCACCAAGACATAAAAATTTAAAGTTCAGTTCCAAATTTTTCCATAGAAGATAGGAAAAGTTATACTATGATTGTGATTATTTTCCATGAAGATAAAAAGTTTCATTTTAATTCTAAATTTTCTTAAATTCAATTCCGACCTTTCTCAAAGAGATGAAAAAATTTAAAGTTCTGTTCCAAATATTTTCCCGGAAAAGAAAAGTTCAACTTCAATTCTGAATTTTCTCAATGAAAATGATATAAGTTATTGATCAATTCTATTTTCCTAAAATAATATAAAATTTTCCACTTCAATTCAGATTTTTCTCAAAGAGATGAAAAAATTTAAAGTTCTGTTCCAAATATTTTCCCGGAAGAAGAAAAGTTCAACTTCGATTCTGAATTTTCTTAATGAAAATGAAATAAGTTATTGATCAATTCTATTTTCCCAAAATAATATAAAAATTTTCCACTTCAGTTCAGATTTTTCTCAAAGAGATGAAAAATTAAAATACTTCCAAATTTTTCATAGAAGATAGAAAAGTTCAAGTTCTCTTCTGAATTTTACCAACGAACACAGTTCAATTCTAATTTCTCAAGAGAAAATAAAAAGCTTCTACTTCAGTTTTAAGTTCACCATGACATAAAAATTTAAAGTTCAGTTCTAAATTTTTACATAGAAGATAGGAAAAGTTATACTATGATTTTGATTATTTCCTATGAAGATTAAAAGTTTCACTTCAATTTTTAATTTTTCTCAAAGAAGTGAAGAAAAGTTCAACTTCGATTCTGAATTTTCTCAATGAAAATGAAATAAGTTATTGATCATTTCTATTTTCCCAAAATAATATAAAAATTTTCCACTTCAGTTCAGATTTTTCTCAAACAGATGAAAAAATTTAAAATACTGTTCCAAATTTTCCATAGAAGATAGAAAAGTTCAAGTTCTCTTCTGAATTTTACCAAAGAACATAATTCAATTCTAATTTCTCCAGAGAAAATAAAAAGCTTCCACATCAGTTTTAAGTTCACCAAGACATAAAAAATTTAAAGTTCAGTTCTAAATTTTTCCATAGAAGATAGGAAAAGTTATACTATGATTGTGATTATTTTCCATGAAGATAAAAAGTTTCATTTTAATTCTAAATTTTCTTAAATTCAATTCCGACCTTTCTCAAAGAGATGAAAAAATTTAAAGTTCTGTTCCAAATATTTTCCTGGAAAAGAAACGTTCAACTTCGATTCTGAATTTTCTCAATGAAAATGAAATAAGTTATTGATCAATTCTATTTTCATAAAATAATATAAAATTTTCCACTTCAATTCAGATTTTTCTCAAAGAGATGACAAAGTTTAAAATATTGTTCCAAATTTTTCATAGAAGATAGAAAAAGTTATACTTTGATTGTGATTATTCTTCATGAAGATATGGAGCTCCACTTTAATTCTAAGTTTTCTCGAAGAAGTGCAAAATGTACAAGTTCTCTTCTGAATTTTCTTAGAGAGGAGAAAAAAAGTTGGCTCAATTCTGAAATTTACCAATGAAAATGAAAAAGCTTCCATTTCAGTTCATAATTTCTCAAAGACATAAAAATTTAAAGTTCAATTCTAGATTTTTCCATAGAAGATAGGAATGGCTATACTATGATTGTGATTATTTACTATGAAGATAAAAAGTTTCACTCTATTTCTAATTTTTCTTAAATTCAGTTCATTCATCTAACCACCAAAAACAATAGGTTAGGTTAGGTATAAATAAATATTAATAAATAATTAGAAACATTTCTTTATGTTTAAGTTAGGCTAGGTTAGGTTAACTTATCATGAGCGCTCATGATAAGCTAACCTAACCTAACTTAAACATGGTAAAAAGATTAAATTAGGTTAGGTTAGGTTAGATTAGGTTAGGTCAGGTTAAGTTAGGTTAGGTTAGGTTAGCCTACGTACGCGCGCGTACGTAGGCTAACCTAACCTAACCTAACCTAACTTGACCTAACTTAATCTAACCTAACCTAACTTAACCTGACCTAACCTGACCTAAGTATTTATCTTTTTCACCCACAACTATACTTTACAGCTTTTTGGATACCTCAACACCAAGAAATACTTTTCAAAGACCATTTCAGAGTAAGTTACTTTCTTAATGTCATTCCTAAACCCATTTTTCAACTTGAAGTACTTATCTTTTTCACCCACAACTATACTTTACAGCTTTTTGGATACCTCAACACCAAGAAATTCTTTTCAAAGACCATTTCAGAGCAAGTTACTTTCTTAATGTCCCTCCTAAACCCATTTTCCAACTTGAAGAACTTATCTTTTTCACCCACAACTATACTTTACAGCTTTTTGGATACCTCAACACCAAGAAATACTTTTCAAAGACCATTTCAGAGCAAGTTACTTTTTTAATGTCCCTCCTAAACCCATTTTCAACATGAAGTACTTATCTTTTTCACCCACAACCATACTTTACAGCTTTTTGGATAACTCAACACCAAGAAATACTTTTCAAAGACCAGTTCAGAGCAAGTTCCTTTCTTAATGTCCCTCCTAAACCCATTTTCCAACATGAAGTACTTATCTTTTTCACCCACAACTATACTTTACAGCTTTTTTGATACCTCAACACCAAGAAATACTTTTCAAAGACCATTTCAGAGCAAGTTACTTTCTTAATGTCCCTCCTAAACCCATTTTCAACTTGAAGTACTTATCTTTTTCACCCACAACTATACTTTACAGCTTTTTGGTTACCTCAACACCAAGAAATACTTTTCAAAGACCATTTCAGAGCAAGTTACTTTCTTAATGTCCCTCCTAAACCCATTTTCCAACTTGAAGTACTTATCTTTTTCATCCACAACTATACTTTACAGCTTTTTGGATACCTCAACACCAAGAAATACTTTTCAAAGACCATTTCAGAGCAAGTTCCTTTCTTAATGTCCCTCCTAAACCCATTTTTCAACTTGAAGTACTTATCTTTTTTACCCACAACTATACTTTACCCATTTTCCAACTTGAAGTACGTACGCGCGCGTACGTAGGCTAACCTAACCTAACTTAACCTGACCTAACTTAATCTAACCTAACCTAACCTAATTTAATCTTTTTACCTTGTTTAAGTTAGGTTAGGTTAGCTTATCATGAGCGCTCATGATAAGTTAACCTAACCTAGCCTAACTTAAACATGGAGAAATGTTTCTAATTATTTATTAATATTTATTTATACCTAACCTAACCTAACCTATTGTTTTTGGTGGTTAGATGAGTGAACTGAATTTAAGAAAAATTAGAAATAGAGTGAAACTTTTTATCTTCATGGTAAATAATCACAATCATAGTATAGCCATTCCTATCTTCTATGGAAAAATCTAGAATTAAACTTTAAATTTTTATGTCTTTGAGAAATTATGAACTGAAATGGAAGCTTTTTCATTTTCATTGGTAAATTTCAGAATTGAGCTAACTTTTTTTCTCCTCTCTAAGAAAATTCAGAAGAGAACTGTACATTTGCACTCTTCGAGAAAACTTAGAATAAAGTGGAGCTCCATATCTTCATGAAGAATTATCACAATCAAAGTATAACTTTTTCTATCTTCTATGAAAAATTTGGAACAATATTTAAATTTTGTCATCTCTTTGAGAAAAATCTGAATTGAAGTGGAAAATTTTATGTTATTTTATGAAAATAGAATTGATCAATAACTTATTTCATTTTCATTGAGAAAATTCAGAATCGAAGTTGAACTTTTCTTTTCCGGGAAAATATTTGGAACAGAACTTTAAATTTTTTCATCTCTTTGAGAAAGGTCGGAATTGAATTTAAGAAAATTTAGAATTAAAATGAAACTTTTTATCTTCATGGAAAATAATCACAATCATAGTATAACTTTTCCTATCTTCTATGGAAAAATTTAGAACTGAACTTTAAATTTTTTATGTCTTGGTGAAGTTAAAACTGATGTGGAAGCTTTTTATTTTCTCTGGAGAAATTAGAATTGAATTATGTTCTTTGGTAAAATTCAGAAGAGAACTTGAACTTTTCTATCTTCTATGGAAAATTTGGAACAGTATTTTAAATTTTTTCATCTGTTTGAGAAAAACCTGAACTGAAGTGGAAAATTTTTATATTATTTTGGGAAAATAGAAATGATCAATAACTTATTTCATTTTCATTGAGAAAATTCAGAATCGAAGTTGAACTTTTCTTCACTTCTTTGAGAAAAATTAAAAATTGAAGTGAAACTTTTAATCTTCATAGGAAATAATCAAAATCATAGTATAACTTTTCCTATCTTCTATGTAAAAATTTAGAACTGAACTTTAAATTTTTTTGTGTCATGGTGAACTTAAAACTGAAGTGGAAGCTTTTTATTTTCTCTGGAGAAATTAGAATTGAATTGTGTTCGTTGGTAAAATTCAGAAGAGAACTTGAACTTTTCTATCTTCTATGAAAAATTTGGAAGTATTTTAAATTTTTCATCTCTTTGAGAAAAATCTGAACTGAAGTGGAAAATTTTTATATTATTTTGGGAAAATAGAATTGATCAATAACTTATTTCATTTTCATTAAGAAAATTCAGAATCGAAGTTGAACTTTTCTTCTTCCGGGAAAATATTTGGAACAGTATTTTAAATTTTTTCATCTCTTTGAGAAAAATCTGAATTGAAGTGGAAAATTTTATGTTATTTTAGGAAAATAGAATTGATCAATAACTTATTTCATTTCATTGAGAAAATTCAGAATCGAAGTTGAACTTTTCTTTTCCGGGAAAATATTTGGAACAGAACTTTAAATTTTTTCATCTCTTTGAGAAAGGTCGGAATTGAATTTAAGAAAATTTAGAATTAAAATGAAACTTTTATCTTCATGGAAAATAATCACAATCATAGTATAACTTTTCCTATCTTCTATGGAAAAATTTCGAACTGAACTTTAAATTTTTTATGTCTTGGTGAACTTAAAACTGATGTGGAAGCTTTTTATTTTCTCTGGAGAAATTAGAATTGAATTATGTTCTTTGGTAAAATTCAGAAGAGAACTTGAACTTTTCTATCTTCTATGGAAAATTTGGAACAGTATTTTAAATTTTTTCATCTGTTTGAGAAAAACCTGAACTGAAGTGGAAAATTTTTATATTATTTTGGGAAAATAGAAATGATCAATAACTTATTTCATTTTCATTGAGAAAATTCAGAATCGAAGTTGAACTTTTCTTCACTTCTTTGAGAAAAATTAAAAATTGAAGTGAAACTTTTAATCTTCATAGGAAATAATCACAATAATAGTATAACTTTTCCTATCTTCTATGTAAAAATTTAGAACTGAACTTTAAATTTTTTTGTGTCATGGTGAACTTAAAACTGAAGTGGAAGCTTTTTATTTTCTCTGGAGAAATTAGAATTGAATTGTGTTCTTTGGTAAATTCAGAAGAGAACTTGAATATTCACGATCAAAGTATAACTTTTCCAATCTTCTATGAAAAATTTGGAACAGAACTTTAAATTTTTTTCATCTCTATGTGAAAAGTCGGAACTGAATTTAAGAAAATTTGAATTAAAGTGAAACTTTTTCTTCATGGAAAATAATCACAATCATAGTATAAGCTTTTCCTATCTTCTACGGAAAAATTTAGAACTGAACTTTAAATTTTTATGTCTTGGTGAACTTAAAACTGAAGTGGAAGCTTTTTATTTTCTCTGGAGAAATTAGAATTGAATTGTGTTCGTTGGTAAAATTCAGAAGAGAACTTGAACTTTTCTATCTTCTATGGAAAAGTTTGGAACAGTATTTTAATTTTTCATCTCGTTTGAGAAAAATCTGAATTGAAGTGGAAAATTTTTATATTATTTTGGGAAAATAGAATTGATCAATAACTTATTTCATTTTCATTAAGAAAATTCAGAATCGAAGTTGGACTTTTCTTATTCCGGGCAAAAAGCTGTAAAGTATAGTTGTGTGTGAAAAAGATAAGTACTTCAAGTTGGAAAATGGGTTTAGGAGGGACATTAAGAAAGTAACTTGCTCTGAAATGGTCTTTGAAAAGTATTTCTTGGTGTTGAGGTATCCAAAAAGCTGTAAAGTATAGTTGTGGGTGAAAAAGATAAGTACTTCAAGTTGGAAAATGGGTTTAGGAGGGACATTAAGAAAGTAACTTGCTCTGAAATGGTCTTTGAAAAGTATTTCTTGGTGTTGAGGTATCCAAAAAGCTGTAAAGTATAGTTGTGGGTGAAAAAGATAAGTACTTCAAGTTGGAAAATGGGTTTAGGAGGGACATTAAGAAAGTAACTTGCTCTGAAATGGTCTTTGAAAAGGATTTCTTGGTGTTGAGGTATCCAAAAAGCTGTAAAGTATAGTTGTGGGTGAAAAAGATAAGTACTTCAAGTTGGAAAATGGGTTTAGGAGGGACATTAAGAAAGTAACTTGCTCTGAAATGGTCTTTGAAAAGTATTTCTTGGTGTTGAGGTATCCAAAAAGCTGTAAAGTATAGTTGTGGGTGAAAAAGATAAGTACTTCAAGTTGGAAAATGGGTTTAGGAGGGACATTAAGAAAGTAACTTGCTCTGAAATGGTCTTTGAAAAGTATTTCTTGGTGTTGAGGTATCCAAAAGCTGTAAAGTATAGTTGTGGGTGAAAAAGATAAGTACTTCAAGTTGGAAAATGGGTTTAGGAGGGACATTAAGAAAGTAACGTGCTCTGAAATGGTCTTTGAAAAGTATTTCTTGGTGTTGAGGTATCCAAAAAGCTGTAAAGTATAGTTGTGGGTGAAAAAGATAAGTACTTCAAGTTGGAAAATGGGTTTAGGAGGGACATTAAGAAAGTAACTTGCTCTGAAATGGTCTTTGAAAAGTATTTCTTGGTGTTGAGGTATCCAAAAAGCTGTAAAGTATAGTTGTGGGTGAAAAAGATAAGTACTTCAAGTTGAAAAATGGGTTTAGGAGGGACATTAAGAAAGTAACTTGCTCTGAAATGGTCTTTGAAAAGTATTTCTTGGTGTTGAGGTATCCAAAAAGCTGTAAAGTATAGTTGTGGGTGAAAAAGATAAGTACTTCAAGTTGAAAAATGGGTTTAGGAGGGACATTAAGAAAGTAACTTGCTCTGAAATGGTCTTTGAAAAGTATTTCTTGGTGTTGAGGTAACCAAAAAGCTGTAAAGTATAGTTGTGGGTGAAAAAGATAAGTACTTCAAGTTGGAAAATGGGTTTAGGAGGGACATTAAGAAAGTAACTTGCTCTGAAATGGTCTTTGAAAAGTATTTCTTGGTGTTGAGGTAACCAAAAAGCTGTAAAGTATAGTTGTGGGTGAAAAAGATAAGTACTTCAAGTTGGAAAATGGGTTTAGGAGGGACATTAAGAAAGGAACTTGCTCTGAAATGGTCTTTGAAAAGTATTTCTTGGTGTTGAGGTAACCAAAAAGCTGTAAAGTATAGTTGTGGGTGAAAAAGATAAGTACTTCAAGTTGGAAAATGGGTTTAGGAGGGACATTAAGAAAGTAACTTGCTCTGAAATGGTCTTTGAAAAGTATTTCTTGGTGTTGAGGTATCCAAAAAGTTGTAAAGTATAGTTGTGGATGAAAAAGATAAGTACTTCAAGTTGGAAAATGGGTTTAGGAGGGACATTAAGAAAGTAACTTGCTCTGAAATGGTCTTTGAAAAGTATTTCTTGGTGTTGAGGTAACCAAAAAGCTGTAAAGTATAGTTGTGGGTGAAAAAGATAAGTACTTCAAGTTGGAAAATGGGTTTAGGAGGGACATTAAGAAAGTAACTTGCTCTGAAATGGTCTTTGAAAAGTATTTCTTGGTGTTGAGGTAACCAAAAAGCTGTAAAGTATAGTTGTGGGTGAAAAAGATAAGTACTTCAAGTTGGAAAATGGGTTTAGGAGGGACATTAAGAAAGTAACTTGCTCTGAAATGGTCTTTGAAAAGTATTTCTTGGTGTTGAGGTATCCAAAAAGCTGTAAAGTATAGTTGTGGGTGAAAAAGATAAGTACTTCAAGTTGAAAAATGGGTTTAGGAGGGACATTAAGAAAGGAACTTGCTCTGAAATGGTCTTTGAAAAGTATTTCTTGGTGTTGAGGTATCCAAAAAGCTGTAAAGTATAGTTGTGGATGAAAAAGATAAGTACTTCAAGTTGGAAAATGGGTTTAGGAGGGACATTAAGAAAGTAACTTGCTCTGAAATGGTCTTTGAAAAGTATTTCTTGGTGTTGAGGTATCCAAAAAGCTGTAAAGTATAGTTGTGGGTGAAAAAGATAAGTACTTCAAGTTGGAAAATGGGTTTAGGAGGGACATTAAGAAAGTAACTTGCTCTGAAATGGTCTTTGAAAAGTATTTCTTGGTGTTGAGGTAACCAAAAAGCTGTAAAGTATAGTTGTGGGTGAAAAAGATAAGTACTTCAAGTTGGAAAATGGGTTTAGGAGGGACATTAAGAAAGTAACTTGCTCTGAAATGGTCTTTGAAAAGTATTTCTTGGTGTTGAGGTATCCAAAAAGCTGTAAAGTATAGTTGTGGGTGAAAAAGATAAGTACTTCAAGTTGGAAAATGGGTTTAGGAGGGACATTAAGAAAGTAACTTGCTCTGAAATGGTCTTTGAAAAGTATTTCTTGGTGTTGAGGTATCCAAAAAGCTGTAAAGTATAGTTGTGGGTGAAAAAGATAAGTACTTCAAGTTGGAAAATGGGTTTAGGAGGGACATTAAGAAAGTAACTTGCTCTGAAATGGTCTTTGAAAAGTATTTCTTGGTGTTGAGGTATCCAAAAAGCTGTAAAGTATAGTTGTGGGTGAAAAAGATAAGTACTTCAAGTTGAAAAATGGGTTTAGGAGGGACATTAAGAAAGTAACTTGCTCTGAAATGGTCTTTGAAAAGTATTTCTTGGTGTTGAGGTATCCAAAAAGCTGTAAAGTATAGTTGTGGGTGAAAAAGATAAGTACTTCAAGTTGAAAATGGTTTAGGAGGGACATTAAGAAAGAACTTGCTCTGAAATGGTCTTTGAAAAGTATTTCTTGGTGTTGAGGTATCCAAAAAGCTGTAAAGTATAGTTGTGGATGAAAAAGATAAGTACTTCAAGTTGGAAAATGGGTTTAGGAGGGACATTAAGAAAGTAACTTGCTCTGAAATGGTCTTTGAAAAGTATTTCTTGGTGTTGAGGTAACCAAAAAGCTGTAAAGTATAGTTGTGGGTGAAAAAAATAAGTACTTCAAGTTGAAAATGGGTTTAGGAGGGACATTAAGAAAGTAACTTGCTCTGAAATGGTCTTTGAAAAGTATTTCTTGGTGTTGAGGTATCCAAAAAGCTGTAAAGTATAGTTGTGGGTGAAAAAGATAAGTACTTCAAGTTGGAAAATGGGTTTAGGAGGGACATTAAGAAAGGAACTTGCTCTGAAATGGTCTTTGAAAAGTATTTCTTGGTGTTGAGGTATCCAAAAAGCTGTAAAGTATAGTTGTGGGTGAAAAAGATAAGTACTTCAAGTTGGAAAATGGGTTTAGGAGGGACATTAAGAAAGTAACTTGCTCTGAAATGGTCTTTGAAAAGTATTTCTTGGTGTTGAGGTATCCAAAAAGCTGTAAAGTATAGTTGTGGGTGAAAAAGATAAGTACTTCAAGTTGGAAAATGGGTTTAGGAGGGACATTAAGAAAGTAACTTGCTCTGAAATGGTCTTTGAAAAGTATTTCTTGGTGTTGAGGTATCCAAAAAGCTGTAAAGTATAGTTGTGGGTGAAAAAGATAAGTACTTCAAGTTGGAAAATGGGTTTAGGAGGGACATTAAGAAAGTAACTTGCTCTGAAATGGTCTTTGAAAAGTATTTCTTGGTGTTGAGGTATCCAAAAAGCTGTAAAGTATAGTTGTGGGTGAAAAAGATAAGTACTTTGAAAAGTCTTTGAAAAGTATTTCTTGGTGTTGAGGTATCCAAAAAGCTGTAAAGTATAGTTGTGGATGAAAAAGATAAGTACTTCAAGTTGGAAAATGGGTTGAGGAGGGACATTAAGAAAGTAACTTGCTCTGAAATGGTCTTTGAAAAGTATTTCTTGGTGTTGAGGTAACCAAAAAGCTGTAAAGTATAGTTGTGGGTGAAAAAGATAAGTACTTCAAGTTGAAAAATGGGTTTAGGAGGGACATTAAGAAAGGAACTTGCTCTGAAATGGTCTTTGAAAAATATTTCTTGGTGTTGAGGTATCCAAAAAGCTGTAAAGTATAGTTGTGGATGAAAAAGATAAGTACTTCAAGTTGGAAAATGGGTTTAGGAGGGACATTAAGAAAGTAACTTGCTCTGAAATGGTCTTTGAAAAGTATTTCTTGGTGTTGAGGTAACCAAAAAGCTGTAAAGTATAGTTGTGGGTGAAAAAGATAAGTACTTCAAGTTGAAAAATGGGTTTAGGAGGGACATTAAGAAAGTAACTTGCTCTGAAATGGTCTTTGAAAAGTATTTCTTGGTGTTGAGGTATCCAAAAAGCTGTAAAGTATAGTTGTGGGTGAAAAAGATAAGTACTTCAAGTTGGAAAATGGGTTTAGGAGGGACATTAAGAAAGTAACTTGCTCTGAAATGGTCTTTGAAAAGTATTTCTTGGTGTTGAGGTATCCAAAAAGCTGTAAAGTATAGTTGTGGGTGAAAAAGATAAGTACTTCAAGTTGGAAAATGGGTTTAGGAGGGACATTAAGAAAGTAACTTGCTCTGAAATGGTCTTTGAAAAGTATTTCTTGGTGTTGAGGTATCCAAAAAGCTGTAAAGTATAGTTGTGGGTGAAAAAGATAAGTACTTCAAGTTGGAAAATGGGTTTAGGAGGGACATTAAGAAAGTAACTTGCTCTGAAATGGTCTTTGAAAAGTATTTCTTGGTGTTGAGGTATCCAAAAAGCTGTAAAGTATAGTTGTGGGTGAAAAAGATAAGTACTTCAAGTTGGAAAATGGGTTTAGGAGGGACATTCAGAAAGTAACTTGCTCTGAAATGGTCTTTGAAAAGTATTTCTTGGTGTTGAGGTATTCAAAAAGCTGTAAAGTATAGTTGTGGGTGAAAAAGATAAGTACTTCAAGTTGGAAAATGGGTTTAGAAGGGACATTAAGAAAGTAACTTGCTCTGAAATGGTCTTTGAAAAGTATTTCTTGGTGTTGAGGTATCCAAAAAGCTGTAAAGTATAGTTGTGGGTGAAAAAGATAAGTACTTCAAGTTGGAAAATGGGTTTAGGAGGGACATTAAGAAAGGAACTTGTTCTGAAAAGATATAATATAGCCTTAAAAAAGTATCAAAAAATATGGAGGGGACTCTTTGGGGGCCCGGGGGCCCTTTGGGGACCGGGGGCTTCCTTCAGGTTTGGGTAGAGGATCAGAGCCGTTCGGGTCGGGTAGGGGGATCGGGGCCCTTTGGGGTTGGGGTAGGGGACCTCACGACACTGTTCAAATGGAACTTGTGTATTATAACGACCACACTCAAAACCTCTTCTAAAACATCGTCTAAAATCATCTTTTAAAATGTCTCTAACTGTTTCGCCGAAATAATTCCCTAAAATGTCTAAAACGGTTTCGCCCAAATAATCTCTAAACGTAATTTCATCGTGTTCCCTTTGTTTTTGGCATCTCTGCGCTGTCACATTTGAAATTACTAAGAAACCTTTTCCCGCGCATCTCTAAGATCAAAACATTCGCCGGAGTTACAATTAACCTTGCCATCACCTGTCAGTTATTTATAAACTTTGCCCCGGAAACAATTCTGGTCGAACTCCAAAGATATTAATAAACTTCATCCAGGAGACAATTCTCCTTGGAAACAATAAATTAATTCCCCTTTCGTGAATCAATAATTCCCTTAGAAACAACAAATTAATTCCCCTTTCGTGACAATCAATCAATCATGACATCATCTGTTAGACTCAATAATCCAGAAAACATCCATCAAAGTGAGAAAATACTGTTTTTCCATTCTCACTGACAAAAACCATAAAACAGACATAAAAGTGAGAAAATTCCTATTTTTTCAAGTGAGAAAAATTCTGTTTTTTTATTCTCAGTGAGAAAACCATCTCCCTAGGGACTCTATGCCCATATATGGTGTAGGGTCAGGACCTCCTGATGCCTTTCTACTCACAATGTATTATTTATTAATTTTTTCCTTTAGAGCAGGGCACTTGGTATCGAAGAAGTTGTCGTAGAAACTTCGAAAAGGGCTCATTCAATCGGAAATTGGAGTGGCTTGTGCCCTTTTTAATAGTCAAAAGTGATTGGAAGGTGACTAACACCTCTTCCACGCCCACCATTTCCCAAAACACATCAAATCAAAATTTTCAGAGAGCCATTTTGTTCAGTGTAGTGGATTTCCAGATAGAAATTATGTTTTTGAGGAGGACAGTCCCCCACAGCCCTTAGGGTAAGGGTTGTAATTTATACCCCGGGAGCATATAAGGTTTTTTATAGAAGGCATTGTCGTATAAACTTTAAAAAGGCTCCTTCGATTGGATATTCAAAGGGTTAGTGCCCTTTTTAATAGTCGAAAATGATAAAAAGGAAACTAACCCGCCTCTCACGCCCATCTTTTCCCCAAACACATCTAATCAAAACTTTGAGATAGCCGTTTTGTTCAACGTAGTTCTAAGTTCGGGAAATTAGGTCTTTGAGGATGACAACCCCCTCCCCACGGCCCTCAGGGCAAGGGTCGTAAATTGTGCCCAGGGGGCATATAAGGTTTTTATAGAACGCGTTGTCGTAGAAACTTCAAAAAGGGCTCATTCGATTGGAAATTGAAATGGCTAGTGCCCTTTTTAATAGTCGAAAGTGATTGGAAAGCAACTAACACCCCTTCCACGCCCACCATTTCCCCAAACACATCCAATAAAGATTTTGAGATAGCCATTTTGTTCCACGCAGTTCAAAGTTTAGGAAATTATAACTTTGAGCAGGACACTCCCCCCACAGTCTTCAGGGCAAGGGTTATAAGTTATGCCCTTTGGGCATATAAGGTTTTTATTGAATTTTTGTCTTAGAAACTTGAAAAAGGGCTCATTCGATTGGAAATTCAAAGGGCTAAGGCCCTTTTTAATAGTCGAAAGTGATTTGAGGGCAACTAAACCCCCTCTCAAACCCATCTTTTCCTGAAACACATCCAATCAATATTTTAGATAGTCATTTTATTCAACGTAGTTGAAAGTTTTGGAAATTAGGTCTTTAAGGATGACAACCCCACCCCTCACAGCCCTCAGGGCAAGGGTTGTAAGTTATGCCCTGGGGGAATATGAGGCTTTTATTGAGAGCTTAGAAACTTCAAAAGGGCTCATTCAATTGGAAATTGAAAGGGCTAGTGCCTTTTTAAATAGTTGAAAGTGATTGGGGAGCGACTAACGCCCCTCTCAAGCCGACTATTTTCCCAAACCCATCCAATCAAAATTTGAGATATCCATTTTGTTAAACGTAGTTGAACGTTTTTGAAATAAGATCTTTTACAATGACAATCCCCTCAGGGCCCTCAGTGCAAGGGTTGTAAGTAATGCCCTGGGGGCATATAAATTTTATATAAAAAGTTACCCCCCCCCCAGAGCCCCAAGGGCAAAGGTTGTAAGTTCTGCCCTGGGGGCATATAAAGTTTTAATAGATAGAGTTGTCGTAAAACTTCAAAAGAGGCTCATTCAATTGGAAATTCAGAGGGCTAGTGCTCTTTATGATAGTCGAAAATGACTGGAGGGTAACTAACCCCCCTCTCACGCCCTCCATTCCTCCAAACACATCCAATCAAAATTTTCAGATAGCCATTTTGTTCAACGTAGTAGAAAGTTCTGAAAATTACGTCTTTGAGAATGACCCCCCCCCCAGCACTCAGGGCAAGGGTTTTAAGTTATGCCCTGGGGGCATACAAGATTTTTATTGAAAGTTTTGTCGTAGAAGCTTCAAAAAGGGCTCATTTGATTGGAAATTGAAAGGGCTAGGGCCATTTTTAATAGTTGAAGTTGATTGGAGAGCGACTACCACCCCTCTCACGCCCACCATTTCCACAAACACATCCAATCAAAATTTTGAGATTTTGTTTGCCATTTTGTTTAACGTAGTTGAAAAATCTGAAAATTCTTTCTTAGAGGATGACAACCACCCTAACAGACCTTAGGGTAAGGGTTGTAATTTATGCCCTGGGGGTATATAAGGTGTTTATAGAAAGCGTTGTCGTTTCAAAAAGGGCTTATTCGATTGGAAATCGAAAGGCATGGTGCCCTTTTAACAGTCGAAAGTGATTGGAAGGCTTGACATTTTTATAGTATCGATCGATGTGGGTATAATGTATTTTTTTTGTTATTGTTTAGACCAGGGCACTTCGGATCGAAGGCGTTGTCGTGGGAACTTCGAAAAGGGCTCATTCGATTGGAAATTGGAGTGGCTAGTGCCCTTTTTAATAGTCGAAAATGATTGGAGGGCAACTAATCCCCCTCTCACTCCCACCTTCCTACTCCCACCCTCCCATTTGCCCATTATGTTTAAAAATTAAATGTTGCCTTAAGATTAAATCAAAATGCACTGTGTTAATGCTAATTCCCAATAAAGCATCTCAGCAGTATCCCAAGAACGACTGAGGGTATTATGTTCAAACTTTCGGGGCTACTTCTGCTCTTAAAATTTAACCAAATCAAAATAGCGTAAGTGTATCCAAGCTATCAAAGAGAGCAAATAGATTTGTTTGCGAATTGTATCAAGTTTTTTATCTCAGGTCAACTAGAGGATGAAACTAAATTAAACAGTACTATTTGCGTCCAGATTTTTAAAAGGGTGTATGTTGTTAAAAATTGCTGAAAATGTTTCTCCAGCATATAAATAGCAGGCCAAATTGTAAAGTCTTAAAAAAAGAAAGGATTTAAAGTATTATTTTCTTTTTCCCTGAAAAGACTATGTCAATATAAAACAAACAGAAATTAATTAAAAAAAACTTTTTCCACAAAATAAGTTTTTCAAATAAAAGTAAAGAACTCCATTAAACAAAAAATAAGCAAAAATAAAATCAAATAATCTACCAAGCGTGAAACTACCACAAATCAGCATCGATACATAAATGAAACCCAAAACGAACAGAAATTGCAGTAAATAACCGAGTAAAACTCAAAACGAGCAGAAATTAACATAAGTGGGGTGAAAAACCCCTATGCCTTCCCGAGGCCAGAACAAAATTTGCACTTTACTGAAAAAATACAAATGAATGTGCAATGCCAGTTTAATATAAATATACTGATATTTAGTAATCAAAATGTTAGTATTATTTGATTTATTAAAGTTATAAAAGCAAAAACATTTATATTTTTTTCAGTAAAGTGCAAATTATGTTCTGGCTTTTGGAAGGCATAGGGGTTTTTGAGCACAACTTTGGAAGGCATAGGGGTTCTTGATTACTAAATATCAGTATATGTATATTAAACTGACAATCCACATTCATTTGTATTTTTTCAGTAAAGTGCAAATTTTGTTCTGGCCTTGGGAAGGCATAGGGGTTTTTCACCCAACTCATGTTAATTTCTGCTCGTTTTGAGTTTGACTCGGTTATTTATTGTTATTTCTGTTTGTTTTGGGTTTCATTTATTTATCAATGCTGATTTGTGGTAGTTCCACGCTTGGTAGAATATTTGATTTTATTTTTGCTCATTTTTGGTTTAATGGAGCTCTTTACTTTTCTTTGAAAAACTTATTTTGTGGAAAAAGTTTTTTTAATTAATCTTTAAGAAGTCCATGTTTGAAAATCTACTTTTTATATTTTGGGGACCTTCAAGTTTTAAAGGACTTGATCGACTCTTAACCTTGAGTCACAAGAAATTCCTGAAAAATAAGTATTTATAGGATTATTTTATATTAAAAATGTTCTTTTACAAGCAGTAAGCGGTTTTCCCCACAAATCACTGACTAATTACCGTTGATGATAATTACACTAAGTTAACTATGAAAAGTGTTGAATAGCCTCCTTTATTATACTCAAGCACCTAAGTAAACACCAAAATAATTCTACAAATATTTCCACGAAAGTCGAAGCCAGTAATCAACTTTCCTTTAGAATCACTGTTACATAATGGCCGAGGGGGACCGAAGGGGATTGACATCTTAACTATTTATATTCAAAACCATATGATCAAGGAGGTTAAGGAAGCGAACCAATTTTGCCCAGCATTATCGAATTTAATACAACTCTTCCTAAAAAAAAAGTTCATAATTAATCCGTTTTAGGTGGGTTTTTTTTTTTGGTAACTTTGGTGCAAATTCCTTTTTTTTCAAATTAAACAATATGGCAACACAAGAGTAAGGCAGTTCCATTCTCCGTTCACTTTTCTCTCTAAATATTATATTTTTATACCATGACAGTTGTGTCCCAGCCCCCCCCCCCTCCGTCTTCCCCAGCCCAATACCAGGACGTGGCACTAGGCTATATAAAAATCTGAAACACAATTGCTATAGTATCGAATATTATATTAGGAAAAGAGGTACTTATATATTAAACGTACTCTTTTATATCCAGTCACGAAACCAGTCTCGAAAAATCCGCCAGACGGGTCTATCCAGACAATAGACCACTATAGAATAATGCAATGCAAAGCGTGGTTTTCATTGTGATTACGATATTTAAACTGTTTTTTTTTGGGGGGGGGGGGTTTAGGGGGGAAGGTACCTAGGTTAGGTTATTTTACGTATTTAATATATAGTATGTTTTACCCCCACCCTCCCCTAATGTGCAAATATATAACCCAAATTTTTTCCTAAACTATTTTATATTCATCCTATTTTATTTTATTTCATTAGCATTAACCAAACTTAACTTCTTTAGCAGTATATAAAAGAGTACGTTTAATACATAAATATCGGAAAAAGATCTTGGCTGAGAAATCGAATTGTATTACTCTTTTGTTATTATAGTTTACTAAAAAAGGAATTTTGTATCACAATTACCTTTTTTTGTTATTTTGAGTTTTGGTTCCACAAAAATTTCGGTATTATCCTGACTTTTTGGCATTTCCGAGATATAAGTTATTATTCCTTCCACCCGTATGGATTACATGTCAAGTTAAGAGTGGATGCAGTTCTGGTTAAGATTCGTTTGGTGAGTTTCATTTTCATTGAAAAAACTGATTTCTCTATTTTTGAGTTTATACAGAAAGTCAAATTAATCGGTATATTGCTTGACCTAAATTTACTTTTTGAAATGTTATCAGAAAGATGAATACTTTTTGTTTCTCAGCCAATAGTCACTAATCGATTTTTTTTCCATTAGCAATCATCTATCTCTACTCAAATCACGTCTAAGTATATTGCTTCAGGTATTTTTACGGTGGAAAACATTTACTGATTCAAAGTCAACAGTTCTAATTCACCATTTGAGCTCAAAGGAAAAATATTATGGAAAATTCTCTAGAGCAATACTAATGAGAAACGAAGGATCACTTATCAGAAGGAAAAGTGCTCTTTGAAAAGCTGTGTTCACTTTTGGTAAGGAAAAAACGAGCCATTTGATCCATCTCCTACTTTATCAATTACAGTTACAACGCAAAAAAAAAAGCCGGTTCATCAGCAAAGTATTTCAAAGACAAATTTCCCCCTTTTGCTAAATAAGTTATGACGTGCAAGAGATCTTGATTTTCGGTAAAATCAGAACCTTTGGCACCCAGGGCATTGCTCTTTAGGATCTAAGGTTTGGGCTGCAGCTAACTTATTTCGGGACCTAAAAGCATCTCAAGTCATGATAGCAACATTCTGATTCTGGTACCCTAGGAAAACGAATAAATAAAATAGATTACATGATGAATATCTCCCAGACATAATGTACGGCAACCATGGATACTTTCTTGCAAAAATAAATTTTTAATTCTGACGAGTGCGTACTTTTAGTTATCGAAGAAAGAAAGGGGGCTAGAGGTAGTATACAATTTGTCGCAATTTTTGTCAGGTCATGATTATACAACACTCTTTTTGTCATTGCGACAATGACAAAAAACAATTTTTTTGACAATTTTTGTCATTACGACAATACCTAATGACAAAAAATTGTCATTACGACAATTGTTGTAATGATTTTAGAAAACAATTTGTCCCAGTTGTTTGTCACACGTAATGATTTTAGCAAGCAGTAATCACACGGGGATCCGTACTTTTGGAGATTAAGCTACTATCTACATTACTTTTTAATTTTCTCGAGAGTCCAAATTTTCAATCGGTATCCAGAATTTCAGATTCTATATTTTTTTAATTTCTTAGGTATCAAAATTAGCAAGCTTCTACTCTGACCTTATATCCAATGAAGACCAACTATCTAGAGTTTTGTAAATACCTCTTTATTGCTAGTTTTTATGTTATCCATGATTTACAAACTCTAAATAAACGGTGTTGTTGTTATGTATGTTAATGGACTTTGTTAGCAGTCATGGATACTTTGTTCTTTTTACAAAGTGCGCAGAAAACGCATTTTTATCGGCTAGGATTGCTTCAAACTGGTATCAAAATTAGCAAGCTGCTACTCTGACCTTATATCCAATGAAAACCAACTATCTAGAGTTTTGTAAATACCTCTTTATTGCTAGTTTTTATGTTATCCATGATTTAAAAACTCTTTAAATAAATGGTGTTGTTGTTATGTATGTTAATGAAGAATTTGAAGAATTTTGGAAAATTTGGAACAATGTGAATTCCCTCAGAAGGTCATGAATGAAATGTTATTATTCAGAGAAGTTTCGTGATAAAAACGGTGATGTTAAGGGAACTTGGCAAGTGATAAATGAGGCACTACGTGGTAATAACACTATAGACCCAGTGGATGAACTTGTAGTCGGTGAAAAACAAGTTAAAGGTAAGAAAGGTGTTAGTTATGAGTTTTGTAAATATTTTTCAAATGTTGGAAATGATGTTAAAAATGATGTTGCTGACCATGGGTATAAAAATGAGCTGTTTATTGATGACTCTTGGGAAGGTCGTTCCATGAAATTCGTAAAGGGCACTCAGTCTGATCTCGAGGACGCATTGGAAACAATAAAATCGAATTCAGCAGGAATTGACGGACTTAACCTTAAGGCATTTAAGGCTGTCGCCACTTACCTTTTGCCTTGTCTTCTATGCTGGGTGAACCTATCTATGGAAAAAGGTCAGTTCCCAGATGCTTTAAAACAAGCAAAAATTATACCTTTACATAAAGGTGGTGACAAAAGAGAGATTTCAAACTGGAGACCTATATCGATTCTGCCACTGTTCTCAAAAATATTTAAAAAGGTTGTTCATAAGAAGCTATATTCCTACCTTAATTCTCTTGGGTTTTTATGTGACACGCAATTTGGATTCCGAAAATCTCATTCTACTAGTCATGCAGTGCACCATCTTCTTGATGTTTTAAACAATGTATTCGAGAGCGGCTTTACTCCTTTAACTATTTTTATTGATTTTAAGAAACCTTTTGATATTGTTGATTTTGAGCTGTTGTTAGATAGGATGTCACATTTAGGGATAAAAAAAATTGGATTGATTGGTTTCGTTCGTATTTATATGGTAGATCAATGCGTGTAGTAGTGGGGGATATTGTCAGTTCACCTCGTCCTGTACTATGTGGAGTACCGCAAGGTTCTATGTTAGGTCCGCTTTTACATTTAATTTATGTTGACACATTACGGTTCTACATTCCTGATGCCGACATAACATCCTTTGCAGATGACACAGCTATAACGATTGCTGGAAAGGCTTTGAGTGAGCTTGTTTCAAAAGCAAATAAAGTGCTACTTAACCTGCATATTTTTACTAGTCTTAGTTGCTTAGCAGTGAATGCGAGTAAAACTAATTACATGATTTTTAGTCGTACTGGAGTTATTGATAATGTTTTCGGTTTAGGTAATTTTAATGGTACGGAGATTAAGCATATATTTGATACAAGAATATCTTGGTTTTCAGATTGATTGTAATTTAAATTGGAAAAAACATGGTGAAATTGTATCGGTGAAATTTGCGCGGGGCTTAGGGCTGATTCGTAGATTTAAACATGTTTTTCCTGTTTCAGTTTTGAAAATTTTATATAATTCACTTATTCATCCTTACATTGTATATGGTTGTTCTTTATGGGCTAGTAATTTTGTTGTAAATTTTAATCGGATACAAGTTGTGCAGAATAAAGCACTGCGCCTGCTCGGTGATTTTGAAAATTGTGAACGTACAATGGATTGTTATCTCCATTTTGATATTTTAAATGTTGGGCAGTTGAGGGATTATCAGGCCGGTATTTTTGTGTATCAGTGTTTAAATAAATTAGCACCTAATTATTTTTGTGATGTTTTATCATCGAATTCTGCGTACCATTCTTATGATACAAGGAATTCTGCGGACCTAGTACATGAGAGACGACACACTGCTAGGTCTAGTTTTGTATTTAGGCATGTGGGTGTTTCGGTATGGAACAATCTTCCGAAAAGCACTAGGGTGGCTGAGAGTGTGTCCTCTTTTAAAAATAGGTTAAAGAATTTCTTAATGAATAAGGATGAGTGAGGGGGGGCTGTATTCTGTCTTCTAACTTGTGTAAGTATTGGTTCGCAGTTCCCATGAGGTTTATTTCTTATTTATTTATGTGATTGCATTTTTTTTTCGATATATATGTAGTAAGTGAGTAAAATAGTGAGTTCTGCCACAAACAAATCTGTATAGGTTTTCACGTGGTAGGTCTGTTTGATATATTTTTTTTGTGAATATTGGTCTTTGATAAAAATGAATTTTCTCTCTTCTCTCTCTAATGGATTTTGTTAGCAGTCATGGATACTTTGTTCATTTTGCAAAGTTTTGCATTTTGCAAAACGCATTTTTATTATCTAGGATTGCTTCAGACTGGTATCAAAATTAGCAAGCTGCTACTCTGACCTTATATCCAATGAAAACCCACTATCTAGTGATTTAAAAATACCTCTTTATTGCTAGTTTTTATATTATCCATGATTTACAAACTCTTTAAATAAATGGTGTTGTTGTTATGGATGTTAATAGTTTTTGTTAGCAGTCATGGATACTTTGTTCTTTTTACAAAGTGCACCAAAACGCATTTTTATCGGCTAGGATTGCTTCAAACTGCTTCAGAAGAAATTCTAAGACTTATAAGTAAAGCATGCATGGTATAAAAAGAAAAAAAAATGGAAAACAGAATCTCAGTTTTATGAGAAGTTCGGATTCACTATTGTCATGTACCCTTAAAGATTCTTGAATTTGGACCCCAGCTATCTAGAAATATCAAGTGTAGCCACAGAAATAAACAAGATTGTTGTTTTTCTTTGTTTATAAAATTTTTAGTTTTTCAGCAAATTCCAACCCGTTTCCACTGTTAACCTTCTTACAATAATTCTGGAAATAGTTTGCAAGATGGAACTAAACAACACACAGACTGACCCTAAGCAAAAGATAGCATGCAAGTATCCCGTATCAAAAACAGAAAAAAAGGAAATGAGAAGAGACAAAATCCAGAAGTCATGCAACATTTTCTGGCCAGTGGAATTAATCCATTTATATTTCAGTTTTGCAACGAATGGTTGGGAGGTTGTGAGCTTTAAGCACCTCAGCCCTGGGAAGACCGTTTCTTCTTTTTATCAAATTAGAAAGTTTTGGAAAGACTAACAGGTAGAAAAGAGTATCTGCACTGAAGTTTTAAAAACTGCCTCACGTGGTGAGAGCATTAAATCATATCTGTGTCTCTCAGCGCATTAAAGCTTCCTTTTGTTTTTCTCTTATTAGTATTATTCTTTTCAATATTTGCCCTCATTATAAAATGGCAGGCAAAACCTTTTTGGCCTACATTTAATCATGTAGAATTTTCTTTGCAGGGCCATCAAGTGATAGATATGCCATTAGTTATTTGGCAGCAATCACCAAATGGCTTAGATGGAATGTAATGAGATGTGGTGGCAGGCGGAAGGGGACCCAAAAGAGGTTGAATAGATGGACTGGTAAAAGATAGACGTTAGCACTTGATCAAGCCTTGCCTTTAAAGGCAGTAGATGGTAACATGCAGTGGCACGAAATATAACTTTGAATTTTTTTCCAAACTTGTTCATTTGACTAGTCAATTTCCTAATTTGTAGATCCTATTTCTTCAGATTGTGGTTGATGCATGTTTAGTCCTCTTGAAGCAGGTTTATACTAATTTAACATTGTGGTAAAAAATGATCTTTTAGCATTTTTAGTAGTCTCACAGATCACAATAAAAAATGACCTTATCTCGATGCTATTTTTTAATATTTCCGCAAATTAGAATATCTATGATTTACCTAAATAGCGTGTACTAGAGGTTAGATTACCTTACTCTTGAATAGAATATTCTGTATTGATCTAGCTATGGATCCTTTCGTAAGTTTCCAAGTCAAAATTTATTTGTGCAGGTCAGATATCACAAATCGCTTTTCCTAAGCCAGATTTTATATAAAAAAAGACGAATTTCAAGAATACAGAACTCGCATATAGTTGATTCTAAAAATTTTCATTTTAATCAGTGTTCAAGGGTGGAATCCTATATTACAGGTGCTATGAGAAATCACTGATACTGGAAAATGACTTAAAGTTTTCAATTTTTGAAGGTTAATGAGCATCTAAAATTTTTATTCAATAAAATCAACTTGATACATTTATTCATAATAATAATAATTTGACATTCTATTATCCATGTAAATTTCTTCTTGAAAAGCAATGATTTTAATACAATTGGCATTTTTGGTAAGATGTAATGTCAAAGAAATGAAAAATTGTTCGTAACGTAAAATTCTATCACATAATATATCCACAAAACTATTTATTTTTAAGTTTGAACAAGAAACAAAATTTTCAACATTCTATCAGAATAAAACCAACCATCTTAAAATCTGAGAAGAGCTAATAAAATGCAATTGTCAATACAAGCTCGAATTCCGTCTTAGCTTGAATCTCCAATCTACAGTCTCATGCTATTAAACTCAGCGTTATATTTATTGGGCGTGGGTGCCCTCAGGAATAAGTTTCGGAAGAATCCAGAAAGAAGAATAATAGGCTCAATTGATGGTTATTTATATATTCCTTAGAATACAAAATTGTCTGCAGACTTTACCTAATATTGGTCTTGTAAGAGGATGGGAAACCTGGTTCAACCACTTTTGAAGGAACCCTAATCATGTACCTTTAGCGTACCAGCTAGCATTCAAATAAAGTTTTTAATGTTTCAAATTTGTTCTTTTTTTAATTTAATGGGTGCTTCAGAACTGGAATTATAAGTGAATATCAGAAATTTATTCCGCGCCACGCTACTAGCTAAATTTAATCAGTTTCTTAACTGAAGACATAAATTTAACGCTTCATTTCTTCACTCAACTTTTTAGGGTGCTGTACCAACCTCTCCCCCCCCCCTTTCTAATGGACCTACTATGTAGTTATAGTTGTATAGAATAGCTATATGATTATAGCATCTTCCGAAATTCAAGTTCCTAAGAGCACAAGAAGAGCAAGAAAATTAAAAGATTTTAACTGTATTTTATTTTCTAGTGGTTGTATGAAAATGTTAGTTTTTTTAATCCCTTATCCCTTTACCCTTTTTAATATGTTTGCTGCATAGTTACTATGGTTTTGATATAGAACTATGAAAGAAATCTTTTTAATTATGAGTGTTTTTTTATGAGTTAAGAGCTTTCAAATATACTATTAAATGGTTTTTATTTAGTAAGTGACAAATGCTTTTAAGACTTTTTTGAAAGTAAGGAGCGACATTAAAATTTAAAACGAACAGAAATTATTCCGTATATGAAAGGGGCTGTCCCCTCCTCAACGCTTTGCTCTTTACGCTAAGTTTTTTTATTGTTTTAAAAAATAAAGTTATGAGACAGAGTCAAACTTTAGCGTAAAGAGTGAGGTGTTGAGGAGGGGACAGCCCCTTTCATATACGGAATAATTTCTGTTCGTTTTAAGTTTTAATGTCGCTCCTTACTTTCAGTTTAAAAAACTTGTTTTTTTTATTTAATTTCTGATCGTTTTTTAGTTAAGGCAGCTTTTATTTTGGCTCACCGTCATTGAATAAGTAAACAAAATTTGCATAAAAATTTTACTTTTCTTTTGCTAAATGGATGTCTCTAAATTTGGTTATGACGTAATTTACAAATTAACTTACGTAACTAACTTCTATATTCGTATATTTTACTTCTGGCGAAAAATACAAAGTAGCAGATTTTTGCAGATATGAGCTTGAAACCTATGTAATAGAGTTTTCTGATACGCTGAATCTGACGGTGTGATTTTCATTAAAATTCTTTCACTAGTAGGGGATGTTTCCCCCCTCTTTAAAAAATCGGGTAAATTTTCTCAGGCTCGTAGCCTTTGATGAGTAATACTAAACTTAATAAAATTTATATATTTAGAATCAGCATTATAAACCCATTCTTTTGATACATTTATTGACATCAAAATTCCATTTTTAAAAGTTTCGATCACTATTGAGCCGTATCGCTGGTTTTTTTATTGTCTTTTTTCATTACGTATATGTTATTACGTATATGAGGGGGTTCTCCCCTTAGTAAATACCACGCTCTTTACGTTAAAAGTTAAAAAAAAAATTAATTCACAAACCCCTGAATCACAAAGGCCGTTTAGTTGGAATAGATAGCTCTTTTGAAAGCACTAAAAAAAACTGTAGCGTAAAGAGTGAGGTATTGACTTGGGGGAGAACCCCCTCATATACGTTATAATTTCTGTTCGTTTTAAGTTCTAATGTTGCTTCTTATTTTCAGTTGAAAAAAAACTTGTTTTTTTTTAATTTAATTTCTGATCGTTTTTTAAATAATGCTTGGAAATCCGGCGCCCCCTACATAGAAATGTCCCCTGCGCCAAAGAAACATCCTCCACGGAAAGATTCTCCTGAGTAACCCCCTCCTCCAGCCCCACCCTCCAGAAAAAAAATCCTTCCTGAAAATGTCTGTATACTTCCCAATACCTAAAAAATAATGCTGGCAAGTCCGGCGCCCCCTTCATGGCAATTTCCCTTCCCCCATGAAAACTTCCTTCATGGACAGATCCCAAAGTAACCCCCGACCCACCCACCCCCCCCCCCCACTACCTCCTGAAAAAGTACTGAAAAAAACCCTCCTGAAAACGTCTGTACTTCCCAAAACCAATTACTATATGTTAACATTGGGTAAAGTTCATAACTTTTAGCACTCCCCCCGGGGACTTCTGGATAAGTCATCCTAAAAGAATAGTTATATATTTTCGACCATGCATGAAACCAAAATTGGCTATCTCAAAATTGGATCGGGTGACTTTGGGGGAAAAAATGAGCGTGGGAGGGGGCCCATTAGTTGGCCCTCCATTTTTTTGGTCACTTAAAAGGGCACTAGAACTTTTATTTTCGTTTCCAATGAGCCCTCCCACGATTATTATAGGACCACCTGGTTGATACGATTACCCCTGGGAAAAAAAAAAAAAACAAAAAAACAAATAAACACGCATCCTTGATCTTTCTTCTGGCAAAAAATGCGAAAAATTCTATTGTAGAATAGGAGCTTAAACCTCTACAGTAGGGTTCTCTGATACGCTGAATATGATGGCGTGATTTCATTAAGGTCTATAACTTTTAGGGGGTCTTTCACCCTTTTTTGAAAATCAGCCAACGTTTTCTTAGGCGGTAAACTTTTGATGAGTAGCACTAAACTTGATGAAAGTTATATATTTGAAATCAGGCATTGAAAATCAATTCTTTTGATGTATCTATTGGTATCAAAAACCCGTTTTCTAGAGTTTCGGTTACCATTGAGCCGGGTCGCTCCTTACTTACAGTTCGTTACCACGAACTGTTTGACAATGCCTATCACTACGACAGTGCCGACTCCAACGGTCGTACGTTTTGCAAGGAATTTTCTGCCAGCAGTTTTTTCCCACTAATTAGAAATACCTAATGGTGCGTTTTAGGAAATTTATATAAGCACTAGAGGAGAATTTTCCTCGTTGAGTGGCTTAAAAAACCCTTAACAGTAAAATTTTAACCACCTTCGGCTATTGTTAAGAATTAATTTTTCCACGAAAAATTTCAAGTTTTTCATCTGAACTAAAACAGATTGAAAAGTTAGACCGACTACATATCAGCCTACATAAGATATCAAACTCAAAACAAACATAAATCTTCTGGTTAAATTATACTTTTAATTGGCGACCGCCACAAGAAATTCTCTTGTCATAAATTTAGTTCAGTCGTCATTTGGGGTCTGACTTTGGCAAAACCAAACTTCAGTTTAGCCCAAGTCAGGTTCACGAAAATATTGTGTCAAACAATCTAATTCAGTCAGTTCATTAATAAAGATTAAAGAGAATAAATACCCCTAAATTAAAACAATAAAGCCCAAGAAATTAAAGTTTCAGGGGACTGTATTGTAAAATTATATCTAAATAAAAATACACGCACATGACTAATCTAACAGAAGAGAAGTAAAAATAAGAGAAGATAAATGTTCAGGTAACCATTTAGATACTACTACTACTACTAACAATAACTCATCGCAGCATCAGGCGCCTGAGGCCAAGACAGCTACACACGCTCTTCCTCGATCCTAATCTATACGAAGGCTCCCTCTTTACATCCTCCCAGAAAGTTCCATTTCCCTTAAATCCTTCCTTACGACATCCTCCCACCCCAACTGAGGACAACCTGCTTTTTGTTTAGCCGAAGACGGTTGGCCGGAAAGAGAATTTTTTGGTAATCTGTCATCCTACATCCGTAGAATCTGTCCCAGCCATTACAATATTTTTTTCATAATAGCCATAGAAAGCGGGATTGAGCCATACTTTTCGGACAACACTGTTTGAAATACAAGTTAGATAAGGCAATCAAACAGTTCGTGGTAACGAACTGTAAGTAAGGAGCGACCCGGATCAATAGTAACCAAAACTCTAAAAAACGGGATTTTGATACCAATATATACATCAAAAGAATTAAATTTTAATACTGATTTCAAATATATAAGATTCATCACGTTTAGTTCTCCCCATCAAAAGTTACGCGCCTGAAAAAATTTGGCTGATTTTCAAAAAAAGGAGGCCCCCTAAAAGCTATAGAACCTAAATGAAAATCACACCATCAGATTCAGCGTATCAGAGAACCCAACTATAGAGGTTTCAAGCTCCTAGCTGCAAAAATGTGGAATTTTGTTTTTTTGCCAGAAGAAAGATCACGGATGCGTGTTTATTTGTTTTTTTGTTTTTTAATGTTTTTTCCCAGGGGTGATCGCATCAACCCAGTGGTCCTATAATATCGTCGGAGGGCTCATTCGAAAGTAAATTAAAAGTTCTAGTGCCCTTTTTAAGTGACCATAAAAATGGAGGGCAACTAGGCCCCCTCTCACGCTCCTTTTTTCCCAAAGTCACCCGATCAAAATTTTGAGATCGCCATTTTGTTCAGCATGGTCGAAAATTTAATAAATACGTCTTTTAGCATGACTTAATCCCCAAAAGTCCCTGGGGAGAGGGCTGAAAGTTATGAACTTTACCCAATGTTTACATATAATTTTGGTTATTGGGAAATATACAGACATTTTCAAGAGGGATTTTTTTCTGGTAGCGGGGGGGGGGGTCGGGGGTTATATGGGAGGATCTTTCCATGGAAGAAGTTTTCATGGGGGAAGTGACATTGCTATGAACGGGGCGCCGGATTTCCCAGCATTGTTTAAAAAAAACGATCAGAAATTAAATAAAAAAATAAACAAGTTTTTCAACTGAAAGTAAGGAGTAACATCAAAACTTAAAACGAACAGAAATTATTAAGTATATGATTGGGTTCGCCTCCTAGTCAATACCTTGCTCTTTAAGCCAAAGATTTTGTTAGTACTTTCGTAAGTGCTATTTATTCTAATTAACGGCCTTTGTGATTAAGGGGTCATTTTTAAAGAATTGGAAGAAAATTCGAACTTTAGCATAAAGAGCGAGATATTGACTAGGGGGTGGACCCCCTAATATACGTATTAAAAATATATGGATATAGAAGTTCGTTGCGTAAGTTAATTCGTAAGTTACGCATATTTATTACTAATAAAAACGTTCTTAAATAAAATTAAACAACTTTCGAGAAAGCCATTTAAGCAAATAAAAGTAAAATAAAAATGCAATTTTTTTTTAATTATTCATGTACGGTGAGCCAAAATCAAAACCTTCATTAATTCAAAAACCTTCAAAAATTAAATAAAAAAACAAGTTTTTTTTTTAACTGAAAGTAAGGAGCGACATTAAAACTTAAAAAGAACAGGGGGCTGAAACGGACTGTCCCCTCCTCAACTTCTCGCTCTTTACGCTAAAGTTAGACTCTTTCTCACAACTCTATTTTTTAAAACAATAAAAAAAAAATAGCGTAAAGAGCGAGGTGTTGAGGAGGGGACATCCCCTTTCATATACGGAATAATTTCTGTTCGTTTTAAGTTTTAATGTTGTTCCTTACTTTCAGTTAAAAAAACTTGTTTTTTTTTATTTAATTAGAGTAAAGGAAAGAGGTATGTGACTATATATAGTGCTCCATAACTATATTGCTTGATAAACAGTACAAACAGTGTCTTAGGCGCAAAGGACAAGTTCTGTCTAGTTCAAATTCAATTGATTTAACACTTTTTTTGGGCTGCTAATGGCATTTTTTTTTTTTAAGTGTTTTTTGCCCTCCACATGCTTGTTTAGCTTGTCTCTATAGTCAACAGGGTTTTGTGATCATTTGTGTTTATGCTAATTTGTGTTATATTATGTAAAGATTCAGAATTTTGAAATGAAGACTTTAAAAGGTATAAAAGTTAAAAAATGTGTTCTTTTAATTAAATATACTAATATATACGTCTCTAACCAAATAATAGCTAAATAGTATTGGATTGTTTAGGTCCAGGACTACCTAAATTTTTACCACGTTGCAGAAACCTGAAAATTATATGCACTTGCTTTGGGTACTTCTCAAAACGTTCTTGCTAAATATGACTACCCTCGTTTTTGTACCACTGACCCCAAACTACCCTAAAGTATGAGAAGTTACAAGTACGTTCTTTTTGGGTTATCTAATGGCTAATTATATACAAAAGGATGTCATTTATGACTGCAATGCCTAAAAAACGGCTTGAGTTCACTCCCCCGAAAGAGAATCCTGAAAAAGACCTTGCTAACAACATATCCTTTTTATAGTTTCAATTATATTCACAAATTAATAGTCTACAAAAAGCTATAGAAATAGCTGTACTAGTTATTTAAAAGAAAGAATACTAACCTTCCATAAGTAGAAATATTAATGAAATACACGATAAAATCAAATTGGTTTGTATCTTTGGTCGCATTTTGTGTCAAATCAATATAAGGGCATCACTTTTTTAACTAAATATGACTAGTTTTATCCCATAGATTACTCACAAATTTGTTTTTTAATGTGCATTTCAGAACTTAAAAGGGGACACTTTTTCCACGGCTTTCTAATTACGACTGCCGAAACAAGAACCTACGAAGCATGTACAGAGAGTATATTAAAGAGCGCAGGTTTCAGCTTTTTTATTGGTGAATTGCTTATTAATAAGTGGACATAGTCCTTTATTAAGTTGATACTTTTGTAAATACTCTTAAGGTTTGACTGTTCCTTAACATATTAAATAAAAAAAAACAAGTTTTTTAAACTGAAAGTAAGGAGCGACAATAAAACTTAAAACGAACAGAAATTATTCCGTATATGAAAGGGACTGTCCCCTCCTCAACGCCTCGCTCTTTACGCTAAAGTTTTTTATTGTTTTAAAAAAAAAAGTTGTGAGACAGAGTCAAACTTTAGCGTAAAGAGCGAGGCGTTGAGGAGGGGACAGCCCCTTTCATATACGGAATAATTTCTGTTCGTTTTAAGTTTTATTGTCGCTCCTTACTTTCAGTTTAAAAAACTTGTTTTTTTTATTTAATTTTTGAACGTTTTTGAATAAATGCAGGTTTTGATCTTGGCTCACCGTACATGAATAATTAAAACAAAATTTTCATATTAATTTACTTTTATTTAGTTAAATGGCTTTCTCGAAACTTGTTTAATTACATTTACGAACGTTTTTATTAGTAATAAATATACGTAACTTACGAATTAACTGACGTAACGAACTTCTATATTCATATATTTTTAATTTGTTTATTAGGGGGTTCGCCCCCTAGTCAATACCTTGCTCTTTAAGCGAAAGTTCGAATTTTGTTCCAATTCTTTAAAATGACCGCTTAATCACAAAGGCCGTTAATTAGAATAAATAGCTCTTATGAAAGTACTAAAAAATCTTTGGCTTAAAGAGCGAGGTATTGACTACGGGGTGAACCCAATCATATATGTAATATTTTCTGTTCGTTTGAAGTTTCGATGTTGCTGCTATTGCAGTTGAAATAGTTGTTTTTTTTATATTAAATTTCTGATCTTGCTTTAAATAATGCTGGGAAGTCCGGCGTCCCCTTCATAGCAATGTCCCTTCCCCCATGAAAACTTCCTTCATGGAAAGATCCTCCCACATAACCCCCGAACCACCACCCCCCCCCCCCCCCACTACCAGGAAAAATCTCCCCTGAAAACGTCTGTATACTTCCAAATAACCAATACTATATGTTAACATTGGGTAAAGTTTATAACTTTCAGCCCTCCCCCCAGGAATTTGGGGGATTAAGTCATCCTAAAAGACATACTTATTATATTTTCGAACATGTTGAACAAAATGGCTATCTCAAAATTTTGATCAGGTGACTTTGGGAAAAAAATGAGCGTGGGAGGGGGCCTAGTTGCCCTCCATTTTTTTTGGTCACTTAAAAAGGGCACTAGAACTTTTAATTTCCATTCCAATGAGCCCTCCCACGATATTCTAGGACAACTGGGTCGATACGATCACCCCTGGGAAAAAAAAAACAAATAAACACGCACCCGTGATCTTTCTTCTGGCAAAAAATACAAAATTCCACATTTTTGTAGATGGGAGCTTGAAACCTCTACAGTAGGGTTCTCTGATACGCTGAATATGATGGTGTGATTTTCATTAAGGTTCTATAACTTTTAGGGGGTCTTTCCTCCTTTTTTCAAAAATCAGCCAAATTTTCTCAGGCGCCTAACTTTTGATGGGTACAATTAAACTTAATGAAACTTATAGATTTGAAATCAGCATTAAAATCTGATTCTTTTGATGTATCTATTTGTATCAAAATACCGTTTTCTAGAGTTTCGGTTACCATTGAGCCGGGTCGCTCCTTACTTACAGTTCGTTACCACGAACTGTTTGATAAGTATCTGATTATAGTCCAGCAGTGTTGGGCAGCGCTATAGCACTGCCTAAGGCTTCAATTTGTTATTTATTTTTCAATTATACTTTTCCCCGGGCCACTTCGTACATGAGGACTTGTCGTAGAAACTTTGAAGGGGGCTCTTTCGGTCGGAAATAGAAATTTTTTGTGCTCCTTTTAGAGTCTAAATTTCCTGGAGGGAAAACCAGCCCCCTCCCTTGCTCTTATTGTCTGTCTTATCCCAAATGATATCCATTCAAAATTTTATGGTAGCAATTTTGTTTAATAGGGTTGATTATGCAAGTACACTAGCTATTCCTTCAAGGTTGACATGACACCTCACGCCCCTAAGGCAAGGGCTGTATGTTATGCAAGTTGCCTATTGTTTACATATGGGTTTTGTTATTGGTAAAGGGGAACATGAATGATCCTCCATCCTCAAAAGGCTGAGGGCATTAAGGTAATACTTTATTACTGATGGGGATTAAATAAAAAAAACAGGTTTTTTTTTAACTGAAAGTAAGGAACTACGTTAAAACTTAAAACGAACAGAAATTATTCCGCATATGAAAGGGGCTGTCCTCTCCTCAACGCCTCGCTCTTTACGCTAAAGTTTCACTTTCTCACAACTCTATTTTTTTAAACAATAAAAGACTTTAGCGTAAAGAGCGAGGCTTTGAGGAGGGGACAGGCCCTTTCATATACGGAATAATTTCTGTTTGTTTTAAGTTTTAATGTTGTTCCTTACTTTCAGTTAAAAAAAACCTGTTTTTTTTTTATTTAATTTTGAACGTTTTGAATTAATGCAGGTTTTGATTTTGGCTCACCATACATGCATAATTAAAACAAAATTTGCATATTAATTTTACTTTTAAATGGCTAAATGGCTTTCTCGAAACTTGTTTAATTTTATTTACGAACTTTTTTATTAGTAATAATTATACGTAACTTACGAATTAACTAACAGAACGAACTTCTATATTCATAAATTTTTAAAAGGTATATTAAGGGATTCACCCCCTAGTCATTACCTTGCTCTTTAAGCTTAATTTCGAATTTTGTTCCAATTTTTTTAAAATGACCCCTTAATCACAAAGGCCGTTAATTAGAATAAATAGCTCTTATGAAAGTACTAAACAATCTTTGGCTTAAAGAGCGAGGTATTGACTAGGGGGTGAACCCAATCATATACGTAATATTTTCTGCTCGTTTTAAGTTTTGATGTTGCTCCTTACTTTCAGTTGAAAAACTTGTTGTTTTTTTTTATTTAATTTCTGATCTTTTTCTTTGATAAAGCTGGGAAATCCGGCGCTTCCTTCATAGCAATGTCCCTTCCCCCATGAAAACTTCCTTCATGGAAAGATCCTCCCATATAAACCCCGACCTACCCTCCCCCTCCCCACCTACCAGAAAAAATCCCCGCTGAAAACGTCTGTATACTTCCCAATAACCAATACTATATGTTAACATTGGGTAAAGTTCGCAACCTTCAGCCCTCTCCCCGAGGACTTCGGGGGATTAAGTCATCTTGAAAGACATAGTTATCATATTTTTGACCATGCTGAACAAAACAGCTATCTCAAAATTTTGATCGGATGACTTTGGGAAAAAAAAAGCGTGGGAGGGGGCCTAGTTGTCCTCCATTTTTTGGTCACTTAAAAAGGGCACTAGAACTCTTAATTTCAGTTCTAATGAGCCCTTCCACAATATTCTAGGACCACTGGGTCGATACGATCACCCCTGGAGAAAATAAAAAAAAAATAATAAAAAAAAAACACACATCCGTGATCTTTCTTCTTGCCAAAAATGCAAAATTCCACATTTTTGTAGATAGGTGCTTGAAACCTCTACATCTCTGATACGCTGAATATGATGGTGTGATTTTCATTAAGGTTCTATATTTTTTAGGGGGTCTTTCCCCTTTTTTTCTAAAATCACCCAAATTTTCTCAGGCGCGTAACTTTTGATGAGTAGAACTAAACTTAATGAAACTTAAATATTTGAAATCAGTATTAAAATCTGATTCTATCGATGTATCTATTGGTATCAAAATTCCGTTCTTTAGAGTTTCGGTTACCATTGAGCCGGGTCGCTCCTTACTTACAGTTCGTTACCACGAACTGTTTGATATATGTTCGTTTTACGCTTCACCTATTATTTGACTTTACTTTTTCTCTTTTAGTGCTTAATTTTTCTCTTTACTGTTCTTTTTTGTTTTATTTTTTTACTTTACGTTACTTTTTTATTGATTTCTGGTCGTTTTAAATTGACAGATTTTTTTTGTCATTATTTTATATTCTTATCATTTGCAATAATAGTCGTAGTGGTAGTGGTAGTAATAGAAGTCGTAGTAGTAGCCACGGTAGCAGTAATTGCAGTAGTAGTAATTTTCTGCGGGAGGGAATTTTCCGGAGGGACGCCTAGGTAAATATACCCAAATATACCAAACTAAACTTGGCGGTATTTAACCGCAGCTTTTTGCTATACACCAGTGTTAGACCTGCTTTACGCTGTGTGCGTCAAATGGCAAAGAGAAAGGAAATTTTAATAGTCCGATGAGCTGGAACTGTAGTGGTACGCCAAGCACTAGTGGGGAAACTTAGAGTCCATGCCTACTTGAAATCCCGAGACGCTTCATCAGTATTTTTGCTTCTTTCGAGGCATCTACCCCCTCCCCCTTCAAAATGTCAGACTTCCTCTGAAATAACTTCCCACTCTTCAATAAAAAAGTTGCCAATTCGCTGTTTTATGGTGCATCAAATTAAACGCAAAAAAATACTTTATTACTACCTTATTACTACCTTATTACTACCTTATTACCTTATTACTACCTTATTATTACCTTATTACTACCTTATTAAGAATTTGTAATCCTCGTAATAAATGTCAGAAATTGTTTAAACAAGCGAGGGAATTTACTAGCCCAGCCATGTTATCCACCTTTGCTGGCAATATTTAAAAAAGAAAAGTGTGGGCATCCTGCGTTAGGTGTGCCCGCTGTTGAGTTTTCCCAGAATTTATATCATATCTTGGATATGATATATCATGTACCATACATGGGATGTATTATATCATAGATATATCAAAGGAATCGGCTTATCATGCTGACTCCATATACACAAGATTCATTAGATTTATTGCTACCCATCAAAAGCTAAGAGCCTGAGAAAATTTGCCTGATATTTAAAAAAGGGGAAAACACCCCTAACATTCAAGGAATCTTAATTCAAATCATACAATCAGATCCAGCGTATCCAAGAACCTTATTTTGGAAGTGTCAGGCTCCCTAATGCAAAAATATATGCTCATTTGCTTGTATCCTCCAGGAGTAATCGCATCGAACCAAGAGTTCTAGTATATCGGGAAAGGGCTCATTTGACCGAAAATTAAAAGTTCCATTGCCCTTCCTAAATGGCCAAAAAGATTGAAGGAAAACTAGCCCCCCTCCCACGCCCCTAATTTTCCCAAAATCGTCTGATCGAAATATTGAGATAGCCATTTTGAGAAGTCCCAAAACATATTTGAGAAGTCCCAAAACTATGCCTTATGAGATGACCTGACCCACCAGCCCCTGGGTATAGGTCTTAAAGTTATTAAATTTGCCCGTTGTTTACGTCTAGTATTTGTTATTGGGAAGTATGCAGACATTTTTAAGGAGGGGGGGGGGGATTTTGTGCTTGGGATGGGTTTCCTTGGAAATAATTTTCCGTACTGAGGGAAATTTCTGGGGGTGAACTTTCATGGGAAATTCTACACTGGGGGGATTTGACGGAATTCCTATACGAAATTTTATTTGTCTTACTTTCTCTTTGCCTACTCAATTTGGATTGTAGAGATGTTCCGTGGGAAATTTTCAGCGTGTTTGGATTTCGGGAAATAATTTCTACGTAAGGCGGGATTTCCAAAGTAATCAGAAAAACAATTAGAATTTAAGTCTTTGTTCAAATGAAAGTGGGCTGAGGAGAATTTTCAGGCTGAATCTTCTGCAAGAAATTTGACGGTGGGGAGAGGATTTTCAGTGAGGATCGTATTGTCCAGAATTAATTTTACAGATGGGGGTTATTTTACATGGGAGGAACTTTTTACGGAGTGGTTTCCCGAGAGGGGAGGGAATGTTTCCTGGAGGCCTGATTTACCGGCATTATTTGAAAAACGATCAGCTATCAAATAAAAAACAAGAAGTTTTTCCAACTAGAAGTAAGGAGCAATAATAAAACTCAAATGAAGGGGTTGCCCCTCCCCTCAATACCTTTCTCTTTACGCTAAATTTTGACTGTTTGTCCCAGTTTCTTAAGAACGACTCCTGAAACACAAGGGTCGTTTATTTACAATGAAGTTTTCAGAAGTGCTAACAATTTTAGAGTGAAGAGCTAGGTATTGAGGAGGGGGACAACCCTTTCATATACGGAATAATTTTTCTCTGTTTTGAGTTTTAATGGTGCTCCTTACTTTCAGTTGAAAAAAATTGTTTTTTTCAACTGAACATAGGCAGCGCTAATGCGCTGCCTATGAAAACTAGGTTTCAAACACAAAGAGACTTTTCTTAAGTAAAAACTACGTTTCCCGCTGTTATAGCTGACTATTGAAAAATGGTTAAGAATACATATTCTACTTGAAGAACAAAATGTGAAATATATATATATATATATATATATATATAATATATATATATATATATATATATATATATATATATATATATATATATATATATATATATATATATATATATATATATTATATATATATATATATATATATATATATATATATATATATATATATATATATATATATATGTATATATATATATATATATATATATATTATATTATATATATATATATATATGTATATATATATATATATATATATATATATATATATATATATATATATATATATATATATATATATATATATATATATATATATATATATATATAGATATATATATATATATATATATATATATATATATATATATATATACATATATATATATATATATATATATATATATATATCTATATATATATATATATATATATATATATATATATATATGTATATATATATATATATATATAGATATATATATATATATATATATATATATATATATTATATATATATAATATATATATATAATATATATATATATATATATATATATATATATATATATATATAATATATATAAATATATATATATATATATATATCATATATTTAGTTAAAATATTATTGCCTGGTAAAAGCTTCACAAGAGACACTGCTACTGCAACTAATATACGAATAATTTATTGCGGCAAACAAGTCACCTGAGGCCAACACATCTGCGCACACTCCTCCTGTGCCCCAAATCTATTCAAAGCTTCACTGTTTATCCTCTCCTATATTGCTCCTATTTCCTTATGACCTCTTCCTAGTGTATTCGGTGACAACCTGTTGTTCATTATCGTGCCAGATGAGTGGTCAAAAAGCAAATTCTTTTAAAATCTGCCATCCTTTCATTCATAAAACGTGGTATAGCCACCTTAACCTTTCTTTGAAACTAGCTCTACAGTAGAAACCTAAACAGTTCCTTTTGAAAATATTTAATAAATCTTTCTCTGTCTTCTGAAGCGCCCACGTTTCAGACCCAGGGTTGCTACCAGCTCAAAAAATAAATAACGATTTTTCTTCTAAAAAAACTCCCGAAAAATCCCGGAACACGGTTTTTAGACTATACAACATAGGGCTGCACAGTGATGATGTAAAAATCAAAACGCGTAATTCAAAGTACGGTGAAACGTGGTTTTTAGTTGTAACTAATAACTGATTGTCCATAGTCCTAGTATTATTTTTTGTGAAAACGTTCTGGTGGATTAGTAGGATCTACGACAAATATTTTAGGCCAAAGCAGTTCACCAAAGTTCCGAGAAAACGTGTCGACGCATCCACGTTTCATCGTTATTTGAATTTCCCGCCCATGTATTGACGTCACGCTTCGCAGCCATATAGTGCGTCCAGACTATCCAATTTCTGGAAAATCGGACGGAAATCTGGAAAAAGGGATAGTCGTCCAGACTCGGCGGTTTTTTAAAAAACTTGGTGGTTTTTTCAGAAGATATCTGTACATATTTATCGGCAATATCCTCATCAGATCTTTTTTTCTGAGCCAAAGCTTATAGAAAACAAATTTAGAGCCTCAGTTAGACAATTTACCTTTTTTCTATTCAAAACCATCTTAGACAACTATTTTTATTTATTACTTATCGTGTCTAATCGCCTCCTTCTTCTGGCATTTTTTTTCCAAATAAGCTGTCCACACTACCACTCCCGTCCCATTTTTCCATTTTCTGACCATCTGATTCTTCCTGCCCAGAAAACATAAAAATGGGACGGGAGACCTGTCTACATTCCAAGATTTCCTTCCCATTTTTCCAGAAAATGGATTGTCTGGACGCGCTAATATTCTATATGGCTTGGCAAGCGGTAAAAAGTTTGCCTTTTATCACGTCTTCACACGCCCCTTTCCCTTTTACCATACCTGGTTTTCTGTTTAGCAAAAGTCTCGCCAATGCAGAAGCGGACAGCGGAACTATCATTCGTCTTACAAAAGCATTCTTTTGAAATAAGTATCCTTTTGAATAGAATAAGTATAATGCCGTACGCTTTTTAATTACCTTTTCTGAGATTAACATTGCCCGAGGCATTACACAGGGCAAAATGAACTACAAAGACAAGAAAAGAAAATCCTCGCTGTTTTTGTTTTGAATTTGCCGCTCTTCGTCACATTGGAGCCGAATTTTCAAAAGTCAAATCCCGAACCAAAAAATCGTTGCCCCAGTGTACAAGCGCAAATCCAGAGGGAAAAAACAAAAACAGAAAATATTCGTGATATTGTACAGAAAAAAATAGTCGAGTATCAGTCAAAGTCGTTGAAAATCTCTTTCTAATCAAAAAATCCTGGTTTTTAGCAAAAATCCCGTTTTTTTTACGTAAAGTCCCGAAAATCCCGGACACCAAAAAAATCTCGGACTGCAAAAAAAAAAAAATCCCGGAAAACCGGGACTAATCCCGGACGGTGACAACCCTGTTCAGACCATACTCATACTGGTTTGGTTCTTTCAAGAGGCACTGCTCAATATCCACCAAAATAATCAGTTATGTCGATAACTCCCAGCCAATCACTAATCTTCAGCTATGCAAATAATTGCGAGACGTTGTACTTTAGGTGCGTAAGGCCTGAAGCAAAGCGAACATTTCAAACAGTTTGTGGTAACGAATTTCAAACAGTTTGTGGTAACGCGCTGTAAGTAAGGAGTGACTCGGGCCATTAGTAACCGAAACTCTAAGAAAAGGAATTTTGATAACAGTCAAGAGATAAAATAAATTGGTTATTCATGCTGATTAAATATATGTAATTCCTTAAGCTTAATGTTACCCATCAAAAGCTAAGAGCCTGAGAAAGTTCGCCTGATTTTCGAAAAAGGAAGAAAACATCCCCAAAAAGGTAAGTTATCGAAATGAAAACAGTTAGATTCAGCATATCAGAAAACACAACTGTAGAAGTTTCAAGCTCCTATGTACAAAAATGTGGAATTTTGCAACTTTTCCCAAAAGAAAGATCACAGACAAGCGTTTCTTTATTTGTTAGTTTTGTTTGTTTTTTTCCGGATTGAGAGTATTGAACCAATGGTCTAAGAAGATCAGGAATTTTGTTCATTTGAACAAAAAATAAAAGTTTTAGTTCTCATTTTCAGTGACCAAAAAGATTAAGCCATTGAAAAATGATGTTTTCTGTCCTTTTGTTGCACTAAATTATGATTTTGCCCCTAAGAGGACCAAGCTACTATCGACTAAAGATTCTGAGACGCACTGCAGAAAAATGTTTCCGACATTTACTTTAAAGCTTCACTTAACTGATTTGCTTCATATTTAAAAGCAGTATATACAAAGATATGTAAGTGTGTATCAGCTGTTATGAAGGAGGGGTTTTGTTTAGGTGGAGGGGGGTAGATGCCTCAAAGAGTGTATTTTAAGGCAAAAATAATCTAACTGGACCTTCAGATACGTATATGTAAAGTGAGTATTGGGGGAAGATTAGGTGATAGAAATTGATATCCACTCTCTCTTGAATCCCAGGACCATTTTGGTCTACATCTTTATTATTGGCGCTGGGGGGGGGGATAGTCCTCCTCTCACTATGACAATCTTTTATGTATGGCATAAAGTTTTATATTTACATGCCTACCTGCATTTTCCACCTTAAAATTTTCTGGGAAGGCAAGTGTTACTAGGAGCTTTATTTTCAGGGATTTCAAAAGGTTTTCTCTCTATTTTTCCATGTATTTAAACATATGTATAGTACCCATCAAATCATCAGAGAACCCTATTGTATTAATGTTGATGTCTTCAGTCGTGAAGTAACGAACGAAGGGTTGAGGAGGGGGCAGCCCCTCATAAACGATATAATTTCGGTTTGTCTTAATCTTTGATGTTGCTCCTTACTTCCAGATGAAAAGTCTGTGTTTTTTATTTAATGTTATTATTCTCTTGGTTTGGTTGGTCAGTTGGTTTAATTAAAACGGTGACAAATCTTATACGTATTTTTACTAAATCTATCCCATTTAGTCGCAAGGGTGTTATGACCAAGAAGAAATTTTCATGTGAATTTTTGGGGATGTGGGGGAGGGGGCTAAGGGGACTACAAATCTTCTTTTTAGCGGAAGGGTTCAAAACATTTTTCTCCAGTTATTACCGAAGACTTTAGGTTACGGTTTCTTTAGGCCTGTCGTCCCCCAGACTCTTTGACTTGTTATGAAACATAAATATGTAAATTTGCATCTTAAGTTTTGGCAAAAGCAAACAAAAGTGCAATCTTTTCTCTTGTGTGCCCTGCAAACAGCCTTACTGAATTAAAATGAAAGATATTTGTGTTGACTTTCCCTATAAATTTCCCGAGAAGCGTTTTACTTGATTTAGTTCTGTAAACAACATTAGACTACTTGCACTCAGGAGATTATAAATTTAATAAAACTTCCATGAATGTTTTAGTTTTGAAGATGATAAATATGGCAAATTAGAAAGTCTTACCAGGAAAGTATCCTAAGACATTCATTATTCTCTGACTTATCTACATAAACAGACCAATTTTGTTCGGGCATTTGGTCACTGGGATAAGTAGTTGTAAACAGCCAAAAGAAATTAAAAATTAAACAATGATAACAAGGTAGAAAGTAATAAATATTAGCTGTTGCTAATTTTATGATCCTGCAAATACTAAAAAATCCACCAGCAAATACTGCAAATGTAAAAGAATAAATAAGTTTAAAAAAATAAAGAATTTTTTGCACCCAAATTTTCTTTGTACTTCACGCAATCGGCTTTTAGATTATAAGTGTATTAATGTCTTACAACTTATTAAAATACAATATGTACTTACTAGCCACTAGTACTAGAATCAGAATATATAAGCTCTTTATCTCTCCCTGGCGATATCATTTGACCATCTATTGAGTGTCAAATTCCCCAGTATTCTGCGTGTGGAGCAGTGATCACCAATCATTACTTATCCCATCTTCATTGGAAATCCCCCGTTAGTTTTAGGTTCGCCTTCTATTGTGTTGATGCATGTGTTCCGTTGTGCTCTCTAGTTCTTCTAATACGTAAGGGACTTATAATGTTTTGTGATGGAGCTATCTGGCTTCTAACAACCACGACCTAACCAAGTCAGGCACGCTTCGTAACAAATGCACTGACGTTATGCTTTTGGCGACAGTTTACAGCATTGCTGACTCTATGAGTAGGACTGATGTTGAGCTTCTCTCAGAAAGAGATGTCAAGTGCATTGACAATATACATATCTGTTTCTTTCAGGGGCTGAGCCTTCTTTTTCTGGACCTTTATCAGAGTCAACGCTGTAGTGTTGCCTATAGTAAAGGCCACACGGCTCCAACGTTTTATTATTTATTAATATTTTTTTTTTCCCAGAGGCACTTCATATGGAAGGGGTCATCGTAGAAACTTCAAAGAGGGTTCATTTGATAGGAAATTGAGAGTTCTAGTGCCCTTTTTAATATTCGAAAGTGATCGGAGGCCCTCACGCCCATCATTCCCCCAAACACCTCCAATCAAAATTTGGGGATAGCCATTTTGTTCAGCGTAGCTGATTTCCAGATAGAAAATATGTTTTTGAGGAGGAAAATCCCCCACAACCCTCTGGGCAAGGGTTTTAAGTTATGCCCTGGGAGCATATAAGATTTTTATAGAAGGCGTTGTCGTAGAAACTTCAAAAAAGGCTCATTCGATTGGAAATTCAAAGGGCTAGTCCCCTTTTTAATAGTCGAAAGTGATTGGAGGGCAACTAACCCCCCCCCCCCCCTCCCACGCCCATCAATCCCCCAAACACATCCAATCAAAATTTTCAGACAGCCATTTTATTAAACGTAGTTTTAAGTTCTGGAAATTAGGTCTTTGAGGATGACAACTCTCCCACAGCCCTCAGGGCAAGGGTTTTCAGTTATGCCCTGGGGGCATATAAGGTTTTGTATAGACAGCGTTGTCGTAGAAACTTCAGAAAGGGATCATTCGATTGGAAATTTAAATGGCTAGTTCCCTTTTTAATAGTCGAAAGTGATTCTAAGGCAACTGAAACCCTTCCACGCCCACCACTTCCCCAAACACATCAAATCAAAATTTTTATATAGCCATTTAGTTCAACGTAGTTGAAAGTTCTGGAAATTATATGTTTGAGCACGACACTCCCCCCACAGTCTTCAGGGGCAACGGTTATAAATCTATGCCCTGGGGGCGTATATGGTTGTTATGGAAGGAATGCTCGTATAAACTTTAGAGAGGGCTCATTTGATTGGAAATTGAAAGTTCTAGTTCACTTTTTAAGCGTCAAAAGATATCGGAGGGTAACCATATCCCCCCCCCAAACCCTTTTTTCCCAAAAGCATCCAATAAAAATTTTAAGATAGCTATTTTGTTAAAAATAGTTCAAAGATCATGTAATAAAAATTCCGGTGTTGACACAACCCACCAGGGCCCGTGGGCAGGCGTTGTAAGTTATGCCCTGGGGGCATATATGGGTCTAATGGAAGGGATGATCGTATTAACTTCAAAGAGGGATCATTTGACTGAAAACTGAAAGTTCTATTTCAGTTTTTAAGAGTCAAAAGAGATTGGAGGGCATCTAGCCCCCCCCCCCCTCCTCCACGCCCTTTTTTCTCAAAACCAACCGATAAGAACTTTGAGATAGATTTTTTTTTAATAGTTCAAAGACCATATAACGAAAACTAAGGGGTCAACACAGCCCCCTAGGGCCCGAGGGCAGGTGTTGTAAATTATGCCCTGGGAGAATATATGGTTCTTATTGAAGGGAAGCTCGTACAAAATTCAGAGGTGGCTCATTTGATTGGAAAGTAAAAGTTCTAGTTAAGTGTTTTAGAGTCAAAAGAGATTGGAGGTCAACTAGCCCCCCCCCCACGCCCCTTTTCCCTAAATGCGTCCAATAAAATTTTGAGATAGCCATTAAGTTAAAAATTGCTCCAAAGTCAGATAAAAAAAACTCAGGTGTCGTCACAACCCCCCAGGGCCCAGGGGCAGGCGTTGTAAGTTATGCCTTGAGGCATACATGGTTCTTATGAAAGGGATGCTCGTACAAACTTCAGGGAGAGCTCATTTGATTTGATATTGAAAGTTCGAGCTCACTTTTAATAGTCAAAATAGATCTGAGGGCTGCTAACCCCCCCCCCCTTCTTTTTCCAAACCCATCTGATGAAAATTTTGAGATAGACATTTTGTTAGAAATAGTTCAAAGGTTGTATAAGAAAAACTCCAGTGTCAATATCCCCCTAGGGCCCAGGGGAAGGCGTTCGAAGTTATGCCCTAAGGGCATGTATGGTTCTTATGAAAGGGATGCTCGTATAAACTTCATACAGGGCTTATTTGATTAGAAATTGAAAGTTCTAGTTCACTTTTTAAGAGTCAACAGAGTTAAGGGCAACTAGCCCCTCTCGCCCTTTTTCCCCAAACCCATCCGCTACAAATTTGAGATAGCCAGTTTTTGGAAATTGTTTAAAAATTAGATAACGAAAGCTCCCCGTGTAAGTATTGTCCTGGGGGCATATATGGTTCTTATGAAAGGGATGCTCGTATAAACTTCAGAGAGGGCTCAGCTGATTGGAAATTGAAAGTTCTAGTTCAATTTTTAAGAGTCAAAAAATATCCGAGCGCAACTTGGCCCCCCCCCCCCCACACACACACACACACCCTTTTCCCCAAGCCCATCCGATAAAGCTTTTATAATAGCCATTTCGTTAAAAATAGTTCAAAGGTCAGATAAGAAAAATTCCTGTGTCGACACAACCCCCCAGGGTCCAGAGGCACGCGTTTTGAGTAATGCTCTAGGGGCATATATAGTTCTTATGGAAGGGTAGCCATTTTGTTAAAAAAAAAAAAAGTTCAAAGGCCAGATAACGAAAACTCTGGGGTCGACACAAGCTGTACAAACATGATATTTGCAATATAATTCGTTTTATAACTAATTAATCATTAGTTACAATAATTATATATACTAACTAATCACAAGTTATACCCGGGGGGCATATATAGCTGTTTTGGAAGGAATTCTCGTATAAACTTCAGAGAGGGCTCATTTGATTGGAAATTGGAAGTTCTAGTTCAATTTTTAAGAGTCAAAGGTGATCGAAGGGCAACTAACCCCTCCCTCAGGCCCTTTTCCCCCAAATACATCAGATAAAATTTTGAGGTAGCCATTTTGTTAAAAAAAAATCAAAGGTCAGTTAACAAAAACTCCGGGGTCGACACATGTTGTACAAACATAATATGTGTAATATAATTCGTTTCATATCTAATTAATCATTTGAAAAAATAAGTTATTTAAAATCAATGAATCAATAAAAATGTAGAGCATTGATCTGTGACAATCTGTTAAGAAAATATTGAAAAAGTAGTCAATGACAAACATTCACGCCAAAACCTTATTTCGTTTCAGACGGATGGATAAACCCATCTGATAAAAATTTGAGGTGACCATTTTGTTAAAAATAGTTCAACCATCAGATATTAAAACTCCAGGGTCGGCACAACCCCCCAGGGCCCAGAGACAGGCGTTGTAAGTTATACTCTGGGGATATATATGGTTCTTATAGAAGGGATATACGTATAAATGTCAGAGAGGGCTCATTTGATTAAAAATGGAAAGTTCTAGTTTACTTTTAAAGAGTCAAAAGAGACCAAAGCTTAATTAGTCCCCACACGCCCTTTTTCCCCAAACCCATCCGATAAAAGTTTGGAGATAGCAATTTTGTTAAAGATAGTTCAAACATCAGATAATGAAACTCCAAGGTTGACAAAAACCCATTTTTTCACTTTAATATTGTTACTTTGATACCAGTTTTGATACTTTGATGAATATTCGATTTTTTTTTAAGTTTGATTTTGAAATAAGGAATTTTTAAAAACTTGAAATTTTTTGCAATCAAAAACGAACAAAAATTAATTAAAAAAACTTTCCGAAAAATAAGTTTTTCAAAGAAAAGTAAAGGCAATTTTAAACTTAAGCTCAGCAGATACAAATACCTTTTAAAATTCACACACAAAACGACCAGAAATTACTATTAAAGAATAAATGAAACCCAAAACGAACAGAAATTAAATAAACAATCATAGCAAAAATATACAACAAGTAATAATATAAATGAATAAATAGATCTTAAAGCGAGTAATGCTTAGATTGAATATGAAAATCTTGCTTAAAACGAAAAAAAATATTTTCCTATTGAAGAATAAATGATACTTAAAACGAACAGAAGTTAAATAAAGAATCAATGCAAACAAACATGCAGTAGGTATTAATGTAAGTTAATAAATAAATCTTAAAACGAGTGAACCTTAAATTTAATATGCAAATCAAGCTTGAAACGAACAAAAATCACTACAAACAAGAGTTTGGGTATGACCTCCTTTTCTCACTGTAAAAGTCTAAAACCTACTGCGTCATTGGCGCTTTACTGAAAACTATATGCGTCTTTAACAGTCTTGGAAAGTATAAATAACATCACATTGAATATTTGATGCATAATGATATTAATTGTTGAAAGATCCATCAGTTCCAGAATTTATCTCACTGTAACTGTATTTTTATTTTCAATGCTGTAAGAACTGGAAAAGACAATATTTGTAGTATAATTCGTTTTCAGTTAAGCGCCAATTACGCAGTAGGCTTTTGGCTTTTATTTACAGTTAGGAAAGGAGGCAGTATCCAAACACTTGTTTGTAGTGAAACTATATTTGTCTTTAACAACTTCTAAAAGAGCTAATAAATAAAACTGAATATTTCATGTATAATGATATTAATTGCTGAAAGCTCATCAGTTCAAAATGTTACTATAATTTTAATGTTTATTTTCAATATTAAGTAAAAAAGAAAATATTTGTCATAAAATTGGTTTTCAGTAAAGCTCCAATGACGCAATAAGCTTTAGACTTTTACAGTGACAGAAGGAGGTAATACCCAAACTCTTGTTTGTAGTGATTTTTGTTCGTTTCAAGCTTGATTTGCATATTCAGTTTAAGTTTCACTCGTTTTAATATTTATTTATTAATTTACATTAATATCTATTGTATGTTTGTTTACATTGATTGTTTATTTAATTTCTGTTCGTTTTAAGTTTCATTTATACTTCAATAGGAAAATATTTTTTTCGTTTTAAGCTTGATTTTCATATTCAATCTAAGCATTACTCGCTTTAAGATCTATTTTTTCATTTATATTATTACTTGTTGTATGTTTTGCTATGATGTTTTATTTAATTTCTGTTCGTTTTGGGTTTCATTTATTGTTTAATAGTAATTTCTGGTCGTTTTGAGTTTGAATTTAAACGGTATTTGTATCCGCTGAGCTTAAGTTTAAAATGGCCTTTACTTTTCTTTGAAAACTTATTTTTCGGAATTTTTTTTTAATTAATCCTTAAAAAACACATCTATGCTTCCATAGGATATTCCTCCATTGAGTAAAAACTGCAAATATAGAAAATGGTCTACACTAAGCCTCTTTACTGAAGAAACTGGGTATTTAGGTGACAGACCAATATAATCTAAGTCGATCAACTACCAAAAAAGAATATTATCGAGAGAAATGCCTTTTTGCAGTACATCTTCAATGTTTATCAGGATTTTGGTTTTTTCTCTATTGATCTTCAGCCCCACCATAGTAGTTATGGCGTTAAATACTATTTGAACATCAACTGGACTGTTTACCAACACAAGGTCTCTGATAGAAAATTTAGGACTGATATCCACAGCTCAATTAGTAAATATACCAGGCTTTCTTATCCACTCAAGAATAAAATTGAATAGCATTTGCGATAATGTGTTAAAATTGAACAAACTTTTAATTGCAAATAGGAAAAAAAACGGACAGAAAATGAGGGTAGAACTATCACTAGAATTGACAGTCATTTTTCAACAATAAGTCATTCAACAATTTAATGCCTACTTCTTACTAATACCATTCACAGAACAACTAAGAAATACATCTTTGACTTTCATAAGACTCCTTGACCCATGTTAAGGCTGGTGGTTAGCTGTATAATATCAGGGCTGGACACACTAAAAGACACTAAAAGTTCCATATCTGGTGCTTAGACAAGAACACAATGATATTACCTGGGCCAATAAAGCTATTGAAGAAAATAGTCAGATTTTCTTAAACATCACAGAGATTTTAGGCATACCTATACGTACTTTTTTTCTTTTTTTTATTTTGGATCTGTTGAAACAATAAAGATTCATCTTAAGGAAAATAAGTTTCACTAAGGGAACCGAGGCACCTTGTAATAACGCAGCTATGTTATAGGCTACAGTCAATTCATTAATGCTGATGTGGGATAAACTGATTATTATCATAGGAAAGTCATTTTGTTGCTATGCCTCCCATGTGGTCGACGCTGCACAAGTACTCCTGGACTATACGTCTCCTTCTTTCTCTTGTCTTGCTTACGTGTCACAGTACAAACAAATACATAAAATAAAATAAAAACTTATAGATGTGGCACTACGTTCAGCGGATGAGTTGTCATCCTTTATAAGGTGGGTAATAGCGATCTCGAGCAGGGAGCTAATGTTCTAATATTTCTCGAGAATGTTCGATGAATTTTACGGCAATTCATTTGTTTGGCACCTCTCTCCCTCCCTAGGGGTACCACTAAGGGGGTGCTCTCCCCCTAAAGGTCCTTAGACAGGATTTTTTGTCGGGTGAAACCCGACAAAAGTCACTATCTTTCGGCGCAAAGTGAAGCTTCTGGAAGGGCTTTCGTCGGGCAAAGCCCGAAGAAACTTACTACTGCATGTGCGTGAATTCAACAGAAATCAATTGGCCCCCTAAAAAAACGTCCAGTTGAGCTATACCCTAGGCTACAAAACTTGGTATTTTGTCGGTCCAATATAATGTCATAAAAGACTTTCATCCGGCGAAGAACAACAAAATTTACTGCTTCATCTGCACAAAATTGACAAAAAACAAATTGTCTCCCTAGAAAACGATTTGTTGGGCCAAATCCTACAAAACTTGATATACAGTCGGTCGAATCTAATGTCATTAAACACTTCCATCGGGCGAAGGACTACGAAATTTATTGCTTCATCTGCGCACAGTAAAAAAAAACTTAATATTTTGTCAGTCCATTACTATGTCATAAAAGACTTCCGTAGGGCAAAGACGACGAAATTGACTGCTCTACCTGCGCGAACTTGACAGAAACCAATTCACCACCTAGAAAACGACTTGTCGGGTGGAGTCTGGCAAAACTTGATATATTTGAAACGTGTCGGTTAGCCGGGACAATTCTTGTGGCTCTACTGAGAATAAAAATGTTGGGAAATATTGTTGTTTCTTCTCAATATATCGAAAACAGCTAACATATTTTGTCAATACATGAGCCCATAGAATTGCAAGGTATTGCTATGCCTATTTAGAACTAGACCTCTTTCGCTCGTTCTCAAAAGCCCTCTAACAAATCATATAACCGAGGGTATAAAGAATTAAAATTGCAAGGGAAAAAGACAATATTTAATTCTATATTCAAAAATTTTGCTGCTTGGCGACATTATACTTATTTTAAGACTTGATGTAACAATAAAAAGAAAAAAATGAAAAAAAAAAGTAGGAAGCCCAGTAACCTGCATTGTACTGCTACTCCAAAAGAAAATTCAGCAATGCATACACACGTCGAAATAAACTCAACCAAATCGGTTGGTCAAGAGTGAGGAAAGTTTACAGGGAATTAAGTTTCTCAGCGACCTAGGAACTGCAATTTGAATCGGTGTGATTCTACTTTTGAACCTAAAGAGACGCTTGAAGCACTATCTTATTTATTTAAATCTTCAGGACATGAAAATGTTTGCAGAACAAAGGAAAGCACCCAGAACTAGAATAAAGCTTTGTATTAAGTTCTTTTCAAAGAAAGAAAGATGAAAGGTATTACGAATTTGACTCTGATTATTGAGCTATTCGTATTGTAAAGCATCATAGTGAGGAACGGAAAAACGGTACCGAAGTGAAGATTAGGCAAAATATTGTGCAAAAGACTACTTTATTTAGTATTCCAAAATGGTTACAGCCAGGAAGCTCCAAGAATACAGTAGGAGGGCCTGTCACAAGCAAACTTCATCTCGAAGAGCAAGATAGCTTAGTGCAATTTAAGTCAACAGAAGGCTTAGAGTCTGTCTTCAGTGATACCTCTTGTTTTAGTGGTACGCAGTCGAAACCACCTTGCTTCTCACATTCTGACACTGCTAAAGATGTTTATCACGAAAGTTCAGAAGATGTCCTAGTTGTAAGTTCACGATTAGATAGGTTGGACTCCCAAAGTCTGGGCAGAATTTCACTTTTAAGGGGAAAATTTAATCAACGTGTGTCAGTTAAAGGGTAGTAAACGTAAAAAAATTTGATTGAAACAATCAATAATTTGTTATTGATAAACGAGGAAATGAATATGAGATTAGGGATAATTAAAAAATCTTTCCTTAATTTTTAATTAAATATGATAAAAAGATGAGTTATCCTTAAGGGCGGTGAACATGTCCTTTTAATATGCAAACTTCTTGTATTTTTACCTAATTTAATTTAGTTTTTGTGAGTTAGAGGACAGTCCTGATAAGTTGTCTTTCCTACAGGATTAGAGCGTTGGAGCCGCGTGAGTCTTAGAGATATTGGGCTATAGTTAAATATATATGAATATATATATACATACATATATATATATATATATATATATATATATATATATATATATATATATATATATATATATATATATATATATATATATATATATATATATATATATATATATATATATATATATATATATATTTATTATTTATTTATTTGTTTATTGAAAAACCCATCACATCAACACACAAAAAGACGGAGCACTTAAAAAAAAGAATAAAAAAGACACAAACTACAACAAACTGAACCAACAATGAAAACGAATCACTGAATCACTGAATGAGCAGATGGGACCATTCGTGTAGATTTCGGCGTATTTTTCTATTATGCTTCGCTATTCGTCTAGCGACGGCAACGTCAGGGTCTGCTACTTTAAATTTTTCAATTACATGCGAATTCCTATACCACGGAGGTAGACGAAGCAAATACTTCGCAAAACGAAAATACATCGCTCTGATTGTATTCTGGTCAGTTTTAGTGAGAAGTTTCCAGAAGGGGGTGGCATATAAAATGTGAGCAAGAGCGATTGCGTTGTACAAGCTTGGTAGAAGCAGCCGGTTGAATCGGACTTTGCACGATACAATTGAAGCGTAAGACGCTGAAATTCATCGTTTAAGCTGCTCGAGGAGAATTTTCGGGTGTGGCGGATAGACGAACCTATGGGTAAATCTAGATAAACGAGATGATCCACTGGCTGGACAGAGCTAGAACCAAGGGTAATGGTAGGAACACAAAAATCAGTTTTCCAATTGAATAGGACGATTTCCGATTTTGAAGAGTTGAACTTAAGTCAAACTTTAAAATATTCGGCTTCAAGGATTTCGAAGATATCAATTATCCACTGAAGGGTTAGGCTAAGATTCAGGATGTCGTCCGCGTAACATACCAAAGACAAGTTAGCAGATGATAGAATCAGTGAAGATGGTCATTGATCTTGTGCATCAAGGACACAGTTATTGAAAAGGTCAAGAGAGGTGACTGCTCCTTGACGCACTCCTTTCTGGACTGGAACTAGTCGGGTCACAGAATTGGGGTCAAACCCTTGTCAGGAGGTAGTTTGAGTCGGATCCGTAATCTAGAATACCGATTCCTGAGAGAACGAATGACAGCTAGATTCAACTCACGTTTACCGGCCTTCAGAAGTATCGCAGCATGGATTAGAGAGTCGAAAGTGCGTCTAATGTCGTGTCCTGCCAAATAAAAGCTCTCTCTAGAAGATTCGGTATCTATCAAGACATTAGCAACGACTGTTAAGGCATCAGCACATCCAGTTCCTCGCTTGAAGCCGAACTGATGCAGAGTAGTGTAGCATACTTTTTAGAATTCATGTATAAACAGTAACTCGAAGAGCTTGCACAGTGACGTAGCTACAGTTATCGGACGGAATGCTGTACGTTGAATTTCAGATTTTCCCTTTTAGAAATAGGAGTCAGATCTCTGATGCAGAAAACGCAGGAACAATCCCTTGAGAGAAAATCATCTGCATAAACAGAGAGAGATGTGCCGCGAGAAGTTTACCTCCGTGTTTCAAGTGGATCGCACTGACTTCGTCAATGCCCAATGAGCCTTTTCATTTGAGTCTACGGATGGCATCTTCAACAGAGCGGGTACTGACGATAAAATCTTCGTTGGGATGAGAAGATAGAAACTGATCTAAGGAAGCCTCGTAAGATTGTTCGATGGAGGGGTCAGGGGCTGAGAAATCCGATTCGTAATGGAGCATACCATTCATCTTCAGGGATGTCGGCTGGGGATGGTGAGCCATAATTTGTTGCAGAACGAGAGACAAACTTGAATACCATATTTCTATCTTGTTTGGCACGGGCAGAATAACGATTGACTAGATTTTTCCGATGCCGAGCCAGGGCATTAGAAAACATTCGCTTCGTGAAAATCCGTATGCTGTTCAGAAGACCCATATTCGGACGTCCACACTCTTTCCATACTGAAAACCAAAATTTTGCTTGACTACATGAAATGACAAGATCTGGATTTGACGACTACCCGGGAATGATTCCTTTACGAATTCGTTGCAAGTGCAAAGTGAAAATTTGCACTTTACTGAAAAAATATAAATGTTTTTACTTTTATAACTTTAATAAATAAAATAATATTAATATTTTTATTACCAAATATCAGTATATACATATTGAACTGACAATGCACATTCATTTGTATTTTTTAAAAAAAATCAATAAAAACCTTATATGCCCCTAGGGTATAACTTCCAACCCTTGCCGTGAGGGCTGTGGGGGGGGGGAGGGGTTGTCATCCTTAAAGACCTAATTTCCAAAACTTTCAACTATGTTGAATAAAATCGCTATCTAAAATATTGATTCGATGTTCGGAGAAAAGATGGGCGTTAAAGGCGGGTTAGTTGCCCTTAAATCACTTTCGACTATTTGAAAGGGCACTAGCCCTTTGAATTTCCAATCGAATGAGCCCTTTTTCAAGTTTTTACGACAAAGCTTTCAATAAAACCTTATATCACCCCAGGGTATAACTTATAACCCTTTCGCTGAAGACTGTTTGGGGAGTGTCATGCTCAAAGGTATAATTTCCTGAACTTTGAACTGCGTAGAACAAAATGGTTATCTCAAAATCTTTATTGGATGTGTTTGGGGAAATTGTGGGCGTGGATAGGGTGTTAGTTGCTTTCCAATCACTTTCGACTATTAAAAAGGGTACTAGCATTTCCAATCGAATGAGCCCTTTTTGAAGTTTCCACGACAATGCGTTATAAAAAAAAACCTTATATGCCTCCTGGGCATAATTTACAACCCTTGCCCTAAGGGTTGTGGGGGACTGTCCTCAAAAACATAATTTCTATCTGGAAATCAACTACGCTGAAGAAAAAGGCTATCTCAAAATTTGGATTGGATGTGTTTCGGAAAATAGTAGGCGTGGAAGGGGTGTTAGTCGCCTTCCAATCACTTTTGACTATTAAAAAGGGCACTAGCCATTTCAATTTCCAATCGAATGAGCCCTTTTTTAAGTTTCTACGACAACGCGCTATATAAAAACCTTATATTGCCCCTGGGCATAATTTACAACCCTTGCCCTGAGGGCTGTGGGGGGTTGTCATGCTCAAAGACCTAATTTCCAGAACTTAAAACTACGTTGAATAAAATGGCTATCTCAAAGTTTTGATTAGCTGTGTTTGGGGAAAAGGTGGGCGTAAGAGGCGGGTTAGTTGCCCTCTAAACAATTTTGACTATTAAAGGGCACTAGTCCTTTAAATTTCCAATGGAATGAGCCTTTTTTGAAGTTTCTATGACACCACTTTCTACAAAAAACCTTATATGCCCCCAGGGCATAACTTACAACCCTTGCCCAAAACATAATTTCTAACTGGAAATCAACTACCCTGAACAAAATTGCTATGTCAAAATTTTGATTGGATGTGTTTTTGGAAATGATGGGAATGGAAGGGGTATTGGTTGCCTTCCAATCTCTTTCGACTATTAAAAAGTGGCACAAGCCACTCCAGTTTCCAATTGAATCAGCCCTTTTCGAAGTTTCTACTTTGAAAACCAACATCGTTCTTATATACCCCCAGGCCATAGCTTAAAACCCTTGCCCTGAGCGTTGTGGGGGAGTGTCCTCCTCTTTACTTAGTCCCCGTTTCTTGTCTCGTTCTCGAGTGTCCCCCTTCTTTACTTAGGCAGCGTGATCGAGCTGCCTATGATTTATGCAACAACTTTCTATATAAACCTTATATGTCCCCAGGGCATAACTTACAACCCTTGCACTGAGGGCTCTAAGGGGGTTATTATCCTAAAAGATCTAATTTCCAGAGCTTTCAACCACGTTGAACAAAATGGATATCTCAAAATTTTGATTGCATGTGATAGGGAAAATGGTGGGCGTGAGAGGGGCGTTAGTCGCTATCCAATCACTTTCAACTATTAAAAAAGGCACTAGCCCTTCCAATTTCCAATTGAATGAGCCCTTTTGAAGTTTCTACGACAGTGTTATCAATAAAAACTTTATATGCCCTCAGGGTATAACTTACAACCCTTGCCCTGAGGGGTGGAGGGGTTTTCATCCTTAAAAACGTAATTTCCAAAACTTTCAATTACGTTGAATACAATGAAAAAAATTTGATTGCATATGTTTGGGAAAAGGCGGGCATGAGAGGGGGGTTAGTTGCCCTCAAACAACTTTCGACTATTAAAAAGGGTACGAGCCCTTTGAATTTCAAATCGAATGAGCCCTTATTCAAGTTTTTACGACAAAGATTTCAATGAAAACCTTATATGCCCCCAGGGCATAACTTATAATCTTTGCCCTGAGGGTTGTTGGGGGTGTATCCAGCTCAAAAACATTTTTTCTAGCTGGAAATCAACTACGCTGAACAAAATGGCTATCTCAAAGTTTTTATTGGGTGTGTGGGGAATGATCGGCGTGGGGGGGGCTACTTCCCCTCCAATGACTTTCGACTATTAAAAAGGGCACTAGCCCTTCAGATTTTCAGTCAAATGAGCTTTTTTGGAAGTTTCTACGACAAAGCCTTCTATAAAAACCTTATATGCCCCCGGGGCATAACTTACAACCCTTGCCCTGGGGGTTGTGGGGGAGTATCCGCCTAAAAAACATGGTTCCTATATGGAAATCATCTCCGCTGAACAAAATGGCTATCTCAAAATTTTCATTGGATGTGTTTGGGGGAATGATGGGCGTGGATGGGGCCAATTGCCCTCCAATCATTTTCGACTATTAAAAAGGGGAACTAGCCCTTTGAATTTCCAATCGAATGAGCCTCTTTTGAAGTTTCTACGAAAACGCCTTCTATAAAAAACCTTATATGCTCCCAGGGCATAACTTAAAACCCTTGCTCTGAGGGTTGTGGGGGAGTGTCCTCCTCAGAAACGTATTTTGTATTTGGAAATCAACTACGCTGAACAACATGGCCATCTAAAAATTTTGATTGGATGTGTTGGGGGAATGATGGGCGTGGGGGGGCTAGTTGCCCTCCAATCACTTTCGACTATTAAAAAGGGCACTAGAACTTTCGATTTCCAATCGAATGAGCCCCTTTTGAAGTTTCTAGACGCCCCTTCCATATGAATTTTCCTGCTCTAAAGGAAAAAAATAATAAATTATACATTGTGCCAACATCGTTCTTATATGCCCTCAGGGCATAACTTAAAACCCTTGCCCCGAAGGTTGTGGGGGTGTGTCCTCCTCAAAAAGATATTTTCTATCTGGAAATAAACTACGCTGAACAAAATTGCTATCTCAAAATTTTGATTGGATGTGTTTGGGGGAATGACGGGTATGGGGGGGGGGCTAGTTGCCTTCCAATCACTTTCGACTATTAAAAAGGACACTGGCCACTCAAATTTCCAATTGAATGAGCCCTTTTTGCAGTTTCTAGGACATCTCTTTCGATACAAAATGCCCAGGTATGGATAAAAAAAAAATAATACATTGTGCTTACATCGTTCTTTACTTAGGCAGCGCTATCATGCTGCCTATGATTGGAGTCTGAATACAAGAAGATACGACTGGAAAAATCGAAGGTACCTATCCTCTCAGGTCTGAAACTGTGGAATCTGCTGAAAGAAAAAAAAAAACATTGGAAGAAGTTCGCTGAACTTGAGATATCCATTTTTTTCAAATTATTTGATAGGTCTTTTCGGATGATAGCCCCCTCAGAGCCCTCAGTGCAAGGGTTTGTAAGTTATGCCCTGGGGGCATATAAGGTTTATATAGAAAGTTGTTGCATAAATCATTTACAGCACGATCGCGATGCCTAAGTAAAGAACGGGGACACTCTAGAACGAGACAAGAAACGGGGACTGAGTAAAGAGGAGGACACTCCCCCACAACCCTCAGGGCAAGGGTTTTAAGTTATGGCCTGGGGGCATATAAGGTTTTTATAGGAAGGGTTGTCGTAGAAACTTCAAAACAGGCTCATTCGATTGGAAATTTGAAGGGCTAGTACCCTTTTTTAATTATCGAAAATGATTGGAGGGCAACTCGCCCCCCCACGCCCATCATTCGCCCAAACACATCCAATCAAAATTTTGAGATAGCCATTTTGTTCAGCGTAGTTGATTTCCAGATAGAAAATATGTTTTTGAGGAGAAACTTCGAAAAGGGCTCATTCAATTGGAAACTGGAGTGGCTTGTGCCACTTTTTAATAGTCGAAAGTGATTGAAAGGCGACTAACACCCCTTCCACGCCCACCATTTCCCGAAACACATCCAATCAAAATCTTAAGATTATCATTTTGTTCAGCGTAGTTGATTTCCAGATAGAAATTATGTTTTCGAGGACAGTCCCCGACAGCCCCTAGGGCAAGGGTTGTAAGTTATGCCCTTGGGGTATATAAGGATTCTTACAGAAGGTGTTGTCATAGAAACTTCAAAAAAGGCTCATTCGATTGGAAATTCAAAGAGCTAGTGTTCTTTTTAATTGTCGAAATTGATTAGAGGGCAACTAACCCGCCTCTCACGCCCACCTTTTTCCCAAACACATCTAATAAAAACTTTGAGATAGCCATTTTATTCAACGTAGTTTTAAGTTCTGGGAATTAGGTTTTTGAGGATGACAACCCCCCACAGCCCTAAGGGTAAGGGCTGTAAAGTATGCCCAGGGGGCATATGAGGTTTTTATATAACGCGTTGTCGTAGAAGCTTCAAAAAGGGCTCATTCGCTTGGAAATTGAAATGGCTAGTGCATTTTTTAATAGTCAAAAGGGATGGGAAGGCGACAAACACCCCTTCTACGCCCACCATTTTCAGAAACACATCCAATCAAAATTTTAGATAGCCATTTTGTTCAGCATAGTTGATTTCCAGATAGAAATTATGTTTTGAGGACAGTTCACCACAGCCCTTAGGGCAAGGGTTGTAAATTGTGCCCAGGGGGTATATAAGGTTTTTATATAACGCATTGTCGTAGAAACTTCAAAAAGGGCTCATTCGATTGGAAATTGAAATAGATAGTACCCTTTTTAATAGTCGAAGTTCTGGAAATTAGGTCTTTGAGGATGACAACCCCCCCACAGCCCTCAGGGCAAGGGCTGTAAATTATGCCCAGGGGGCATATAAGGTTTTTATATAACGAGTTGTCGTAGAAACTTCAAAAAGGGCTCATTCGATTGGATATTGAAATGGCTAGTGCCCTTTTTAATAGTCAAATGTGATTGGAAGGCGACTAACACCCCTTCCACACCCACCATTTTCTGAAACACGTCCAATCCGAATTTTGAGATAGCCATTTTGTTCAGCGTCGTTGATTTCCAGATAGAAATTATGTTTTTGAGGACAATCCCCCACACTCCTTAGGGAAAGAGTGTAAATTATGCCCAGGGGGCATATAAGGTTTCGATTGGAAATTGAAATGGCTAGTGCCCTTTTTAATAGTCGAAAGTGATTGGAAAGCAACTAACACCCTATCCACGCCCACTATTTCCCCAAACACATCCAATAATGATTTTGAGATAGCCATTTTGTTCTACGCAGTTCAAATCTCAGGAAATTATACCTTTGAGCACGACACTCCCCCCTCATTCTTCAGGGCAAGGGTTATAAGTTATGCCCTGGGGGATATAAGGTTTTATTGAAATTTTTGTCGTAGAAACTTGAAAAAAGGGCTCATTCGATTGGAAATTCAAAGAGCTAGTGCCCTTTCTAATAATCGAAAGTTATTTAAGGGCAACTAACCCGCCTCTCACGCCCATCTTTTCTCCAAAGACATCCAACCAATATTTTAGATAGCCATTTTATTCAACGTAGTTGAAAGTTTTTGAAATTAGGTCTTTAAGGATGACAACCCCTCTCCCCCCCACAGCCCTCAGGGCAAGGGTTGTAAGTTATGCCCTGGGGGCATATAAGGTTTTTATTGAAAGCGTAGAAACTTCAAAAAGGCTCATTCAATTTGTAATTGAAAGGGTTAGTGCCTTTTTTAATGGTTGAAAGTGATTGGAGAGCGACTAAAGCCCCTCTCACGCCCACTATTTTCCCAAACACATCCAATCAAAATTTTGAAATATCCATTTCGTTCAACGAAGTTGAAAGTTCTTGAAATTAGGTCTTTTAGGATGACAACCCCCTCAGAACCCTCAGTGCAAGGGTTGTAAGCTATGCACTGGGGGCATATAAAGTTTATATAGAAAGTTGTTATAGAAATTTGAAAAAGGGCTCATTTGATTGGAAATTCAAATTGCCCTTTTTAATAGTCGAAATTGAGTGAAGAGTAATTAACCCTCTTACGCCCACCATATCCACAAAAACATTAAATCAAAGTTTAGAGATAGCCATTTTGTTCAACGTAGTTGAAAGTTCTGGAAATTATATATTTAAGGATGATAAACCCCCCAGAGCCCAAGGGCAAAGGTTGTAAGTTCTGCCCTGGGGGCATATAAGGTTTTTATTGATAGAGTTGTCGTAAAACTTCAAAAGGGGCTCATTCAATTCAAAATTAAGAGGGCTATTGCCCTTTGTAATAGTCAAAAGTGATGGGAGGGTAACTAGCCCCCCTCTCACGCCAACCATTCCTCCAAACACATCCAATCCAAATTTTCAGATTTCAAATTTTCAGGGCAAAGGTTGTAAGTTCTGCCCTGGGGGCAAATAAGGTTTTAATAAATAGAGTTGTCGTAAAACTTCAAAAGAGGCTCATTCAATTGGAAATTCAGAGGGCTAGTGCTCTTTATAATAGTCGAAAACGACTGGAGGTTAACTAACCCCCCTCTCACGCCCTCCATTTTTCCAAACACATCCAATCTAAATTTTCAGATAGCCATTTTGTTCAACATAGTAGAAAGTTCTGGAAATTAGGTCTTTAAGAATGACACCCCCCCCCAGCACTCAGGGCAAGGGTTGTAAGTTATACCCTGGGGGTATATAAGATTTTTATGGAAATTTTTGTCGTAGAAACTTCGAAAAGGCTCATTTGATTGGAAATTGAAAGGGCTAGGGCCATTTTTAATAGCTGAAAGGGATTAGCCAGGGATTACCACCCCTCCCACGCCCACCATTTCCCCAAACACATCCAATCAAAATTTTGAGATTGCTATTTTGTTTAACGTAGTTGAAAGTTATGGAAATTCGGTCTTAGAAGATGACAACCACCCTAACAGACCTTAGGGTAAGGGTTGTAGTTTATGCCCTGGGGGTGTATAAGGTGTTTATAGATGGCGTTGTCGTTTACAAAAGGGCTCATTCAATGGAAATCGAAAGGCCTAGTTCCCTTTTTAATAGTCGAAAGTGAAGAAGGAAGGCTTGACATTTTTATAGTAAAGATCGATGTGGGTATAATGTATTATTTTTGTTGTTGTTGTTGTTTAGACCAGGGCACTTCGTATCGAAGGAGTTGTCGTAGGAACTTCGAAAAGCACTCATTCGATTGAAAATAGAAAGGGCTGATGCCCTTTTTAATAGTAAAAACTGATTGGAGGGCAGGTAATCCCCATTCCACTCTCACCCTCGCCACGCCCATCCTCCCATTTGCCCAATATGTTTAAAAACTAAATGTTGCCTTAAGATTAAGTCAAAATGCACTGTGATAATGCTAATTCCCAATGAGGCACCTCAGCAGTATCCTAAGAACGACTGAGGGTATTATGTTCAAACTTTCGGGGCTACTTCTGCTCTTAAAATTTAACCACATCAAAATAGCGTAAATGTATCCAAGCTATCAAAGAAAGTAAAAAAAAAATTTTTTTGCGAATGGTATCAAGTTTTCCATTTCAGGTCAACTAGAGGAGGTATTGAACTATATTAAACAGTATTATTTGAGTCCAGATTTTTAAAAGGGCGTATGTTGTTAAAATTTGCTGAAAAATGTTCTTCAGCATACAAATAGCACGCCAAACTATTAAAGTCTTAAAAAACGAAAAGATTTAAAGTATTATTTTCTTTTCCCTGAAAAGACTATGTCAATATAAAACGAACAGAAATTAATTGAAAAAACTTTTTGTACAAAATAAGTTTTTCAAAGAAAAGTAAAGAACTTCTTTCTCCTTTTTATACCATGGATGCTTTACTTATAAATCTTAAAATATCTTCTGAAGCCGTTTGAAGCAGTCCTAGCCGATAAAAATGCATTTTGGGCATACTTTGTAAAAAAGAACAAAGTAAACATGACTGCTAACAAAATCCATTAACATACATAACAACAACAACATTGATTTAAAGAGTTTGCGAATCTTGGATAACATAAAAAGTAGTAATAAAGAGGTATTTACAAATCTCTAGATAGTTGGTCATTATTGGATTAATTAAAAAACTTTTCCACATAAGTTTTTCAAAGAAAAGTAATGAACTCCATTAAACAAAAAATGAGCAAAAATAAAATCAAATAATCTACCAAGCGTGAAACTACCAGAAATCAGCATCGATGAATAAATGAAACCCAAAACGAACTGAAATTACAATAAATAATCGAGTCAAACTCAAAACGAGCAGAAATTAACATAAGTTGGGCGCAAAACCCCTATGCCTTCCCAAGGTCAGAACAAAATTTGAACTTAATTTAAAAAATGTAAATATTTTTACTTTTATAACTGAAAAAATACAAATGAATGTGCATTGTCAGTTTAATATACATATACTGATATTTAGTAATCAAGATGTTAATATTATTTTATTTATTAAAGTTATAAAAGTAAAAACATTTATATTTTTTCAGTAAAGTGCAAATTTTCACTTTGCACTTTAGCAAAATATATATATATATATATATATATATATATATATATATATATATATATATATATATATATATATATATATATATATATATATATATATATATATTATATATATATATATATATATATATATATATATATATATATATATATATATATATATATATATATAATATATATATATATATATATATAATATATATATATATATATATATATATATCTATATATATATATATAATATATATATATATATATGATATATATATATATATATATATATATATATATAGATATATATATATATAATATATTATATATATATATATATATATATATATATATATATATATATATATATATATATATATATATATATATATATATATATATATACTATATATACATATATATATATATATATATATATATATATAATATATATATATATATATCATATATATATGATATATATATATTATATCTATATATATATTATATATATATATATATATATATATATATATATAATATATATATATAATAATATATATATATATATATATATATATATATATATATATATATATATATATATATATATATATATAATATATATATTATATATATATATATATATATATATATATATATATATATATATATATATATATATATATATATATATATATATATATATATATATATATATATATATATATATATATATATATATATATATATATATATATATATATATATATATATATATAATATATATATATATATATATATATATATATATATATATATATATATATATATATAGTATATATAAATAGGGAAAGGGTCACTACTCGTGACCCTACATAATGTATTCATGGATTATTGATCCACTAACGGGTCAATGACACCATTTTCAAGGTCAATCAGGGGGGCTGTTTCTAAGTGTATTGACTCAGGGACGAAGTTCACGCATGCGCACTGAATTCTAACGGGGCAATGTATTGATGCGCTAACGAGACAAGATCACGTCTCTCTGTCTAGGCCAATCAGGGGCTTTTTCTAAATTTATTGATCCGCTAACGGGACAGAATCACGTGTCTCTTTCTAGGTTAATCGGGGAGTTACGTAAGGTTTCCTTACATCACAATTTGCCCTTGAGATTTTGTTTATAATGGACATGCGTTGAGGTTAAATTATCATACAGTCTCAAGCCACCATGGAGAGTACATCTGATATTATTGATTTGGAAACTTTAGCTACATCGATTTATAATTTGAGTTCTATTTAGTAGATTTTCTTAGGTTATTTCCAAATAAAATTATTTTTGTAGTCCTCCTTCAGTATATTCAAATTCAGGGTATACCCTCCCCCAATAAAAACTTCATTATGTAATGTTTATAGTCGTTAGAAAGCGTAAAATATGCTCTTTTTCACTATGTAAACCCCCCACTGTTAACGATCTTAATTCTTTCATTGGAAATAATTTTCTTTTTCGACAAATTCATTTAATTTTCATGCTTTCTCTATCCTAGCAAAAGTGACAACTTACTTGCGTCAACTCTTAGTTATACCGACTCCCACTATGACATTAAGCCACTAAGATTTAAATAGTGATAATTATTGACACCCGTCAAGTGTGCATCCTGTGTGCTAATTCTCATGAAGCATCTTAGCAAAGGTTTCGCTGAAAAAACATACTTTTTCCCAATTAAAAACAGTAAATTCTTTGAGTTGCAAAGAGGGGATGGGTGTTAGTTATGATAAATAGTTTCATATAGTATTTGTTTTCCATTTTGAGTACTCAGTGTTTATATGGGGGTGGGGGGGGGGAGTAAGGGGATGGATTCATTGTGCAGACATGTACCCCCTTTTGACAAGAAAACTAATGTAGCCTTTCCTACACGCAACTCTTAAGTTTAGTGTTTGGTTTGCTTTTAATTATACCATATTTTGTCTTCTGTATTTATGGCTGGCTATTTTGAGATCTATATTTTAAATCATTGGCTTGGATTTGATACACCTTTTGGCCCTAAAGAGTAATGCTAGTTTTTTTTTAACTTTAAACACACCTTAGCTGTTTTTGCTTTAAATTATATGTTGTTTTATTTTCTAAATGGTAAAAATAGGAGTTCTATGCTTTTCGGCTTTATTTCCAACACGGAGTGTATTTAATTTTTTCCCTAAATGGTAGAAACATTGATTTCTATCCTAAGGCTAATCAGACTACTGTTTGTCAGGGTTTATTTCTCACAAGTTGTGTAATAAAAACGTTTGATTTCTAAGTCTAGCTTCTTCCTCGCAAATTTTTAATTTTTGCTTTGCTGAAAAAAGGGGGGAGGGGCTTCTTTGAGACAAAATGCTTTCTAGACAAAATTATGCCTGATAATAAATTCTATTTTTCTTCTTTAAAGGGGAGTCGTTATTTTATACTAAATTTTCTCATCTTTCAAGTACAATTTTGAGAAATACCCGCCTCCTTCTGAAAAGAGAGCTAGGAACACCGAGCCAACCCCGGTGCAACGAACGGAGATAGCTGGCACATCAAAAGCCACACACATCCCTTCCAGACCTGTCCATGCTCCATCCACACCAGCCCCTATGCAGCCAGGTAGAAAGATAAAGATAGAGTAGGCGGGTAACTACAAAATGATGAACCCCACTGCTCCAACCCCCCAAGCCGGTGACATCGCTGCACCGAGGGCACAACCCAATTTCAATTCTGGCCCGGCTGCGCAAGAAACGGACGTCACCGTCCCGTCCATCCCCCATCATGCTTTGCCAGGACCATCCGGCACTCAAGTGCAGCCAGAATTGGAAATGTAAGTTTAAATTTTATTTCTTGCTATTTTTCTCCCAAGGGAAATGTTGCGTTGTCCTTTTGAATCATAACAAGTGCATGCATTCAACCTGTCGAATTAGGTTAGCGAAGCCAAAAAAGCACTATATCCCAGCCATAGTAAGTAGCAAAATCTTTGCAATATAATGCTTGCTTCTGCAAATATTATAAAAATAACTTTCTATCGGAATGAGTTGTGTATCAAGTGTTTTGGCTATCCATTTCAAACCAAGTAAAGACATCAGTTTTTTTTCAAAGCAGATAAAGAGTATTAATATGAAATTTTTGGGGGAGTTGTTTGAACAAAATCAAAACCTACTAAGTCATGTTTCAGATTGTAAATATCTTATATTAAGTTGGAACTTTCAGAATACATAGAGTAGTGAATTAACCAAATGCTACTACTACTAAGCGTTTCTTTCAGCACATGTAAATAATAATCCAATTTTAAAAATAGGGTGATTTAGACACTTTGAAAATAAGCTATTTTCTTTTATAGATTGCATTGGTTCCATATTCATTGTCAGCCCCCTCATCATTTGAAGAAGAAGAACTCGCATCTATGGAGTTTATTCACGACAATTCACCAATCAACGAATGATATGGTAATTCCATTGAAATACCTGACAATATTGATGATTTACTAAGTAACTATTTTAATGTAGATAGTAGCACAGTTGAGCAGTGGGACTTGCCATTGCTAAGTCCAAATGCTTTACAACTTTTAGATGATTTTGTCAATGAATTAACCGAGAATCCTCCCCCTACTAATTTAATAGACATAGTTCCAGTTCAAACAACTGAAATGACTTCTCACAGCCCTATTCTTGAACAGAGTTGGGTTGGACGAGGGGATAATATACAAGAGGGGGAAGCTAACAATACATAATTTAAAATACCCCCAGAATTCTATCAAACAAATTCAATATAAAATACAATAGTCGTCTACACCGCAACCTTTGGGGATCCCTGTAATTCGCTTATGCGAGGGGAATTTTATATTTGACCCTATAGATATTGTTCATGAATATGTAGATAAAATTCGTGCACTGTTAGAAAACCAGATTCAGTTGTGTGTGTGTGGGGGGGGGGGGGGGGTAGGGACGCTATTAAGGTTTCAATGGTTTTAAAGGTATTTTATTTAAATGAGGGTAAAAGTGAGGTATGTGACCATTATGTACATACCGAGATGCTAGTGGTCTACCCAAATTTGGAAAATTATGAAACAGTTCTTATGCAATGGGTTGACCAAATTATTACGCATCTCGAAAATTATAATGAGAATGGAAGTGGGTCTGTAGTTTTATTTATTGAAAATTTAAGTGTTAATATTTGTAAATTAAAAAAAGATTTTAATTTAAGAGGGGAGTATGGGGGAGGGAGGGCAATTGAATTAAAATATCATCCCGATTTAAGGGTTGCAAGGGCGTTCAACGAATTCGTTTTGAAACAGGTCAAAAATGTTTCATGTACGCTTTCCTCATATCAGCATTCGTGCCTCTAGCAGGTGACGCTTCAAAGAAAAATTTAAAATACTGGGCTGTACATGGGAAGGTGGGCTCTGATTTTCCTCTGTAGATTTCACTTGTTTAGAGGAAAAATTCCCAGTAACGCTAAGGTCAATTGATATTTTTGAAAGGGCCAATGCCCATTTAAATATTGGCGTTACTGTGATCCAGTATGAAACTGAATTTGAGGATGGGGCTCGTTCTAATAAAACGGGGGTGTTGTTCAAAGTAAGGGGCCCGTCAATTGAATTGGTGAAGCACTGGGTTTGGTTGTTGTACACACCACCTAGTGAACCCAATGCAATTGACCATTTTAACCCAATTACAGACATCAGTAGAGTTCTGGGAGGGGTAAGAATATGGGGGTATGGTTCTACTGTCCAACATGCCTGTCTCGATTTTATAGTAATTTAAAACTACAGAATCATATGAAGCATTGTAGACGGCATGGCTACCAATCAGTGGAAACAGTTTCGGGTGATAGGGCCATTTTAAGATTTAAAAATTTCCAAAATACCCTCCTCCAAAGCAATAAAATCTCTTTGGATTGTGAAGATAGGCTAGTGGATGTGAACGATCATCGATTTCCGAATCGAATCAAAGAACATCAAGCCATAGCGGTTTCCTATACCCACGCGCAAAGAGACAGTTCTTACAGAATGCAGTTAGTAGAAATAGTCGAGACGTTGGATGAGAACGAGTTCATGATCAAGGCATTAACTAAATTAATTGTCACTGCAAATGGAGCTATTTCTCGTTTGAGAAATACACATTACCCAATGTTGTTATCCGTAGAGGATCGTCTAGCAATTAAAAATAAAAAAATATGCTGGGTTTATAAGGGAGAATTTGAAGAGGGGACTAAGGGGAAAAGAGGGGGAAGGGGAAAGTGCGTGAACATAATCACTTGTGGCCGGAAATATTGTCAAGGGGTAGTAATTTTCGACGTGTAGTACATCAGTCGTGCAATGTGAATGTAAGCCAGCAGTTTTTTATACCGGTTTTCATTCACAATTCAAATTATGATTTAAAATTTATGTTACCGGCTTTGGCACGTATGCACAGGAAGAGAAGGGGAGTAGATAGTCCATGGGTAGACAATTCATTTACCTAAAATATTATCCCCAAATCAGCTGAGAAGCTGGTGCTTCTCGAGTTGAAATGGCAGGCGGAGGATAAGGGGCATACGTGTTGGAATAAAGTCAGGTTTTTAGATTCATTTAGTTTTTTCCCCAAGGCATAGAGTCAATTGATTCAAGTGCAGAAAAGTGACAATTTTGATAATTTTCCTTTGCTTAAACAGCAATTTCCAGACAGTGAAATGTATGACCTACTGACCTGTAAGGGCGTATATGCATACGACTATTACTGTTCTGGCGCTCGGTTAAGCGAGGTGAAACTACCTCCAATTGATGCTTTCTATAATTCACTCACCAATAGTGAATGCACTGCCGAGGAATATCAATTTGCCAAGAGGGTCTGGGATAAGGGTAATTGTAAAAATGGGTGGGGTTATTGTAGACTGTACTTGGCCAGTGACGTTTTAACTCTGTTAGATATTGTCTGTAAAAACACAGACCAAATTTATTCAAAGTTTGGACTAGATATGGGTTATTATTATTTCCACACCACATTTGGTGATGGACTTGATTTTAAAAATTAATAGGGAGGAAATAGGGTTGACCACTGATGTGGATCAACACCTTCTTTTAGAAAGATCGATGAGGGGGAGTATGTTTTTCATGGAGATGCGTTTTAACAACACATCCAAGTGGACAAGACACTGGTGTAAAGTCCAATTCAGTTTTCCTTGATATGAACTCTCTTTACCCCTCGGCAATGTCTCACTACTCTTTGCCGTGTGGAAACTATAAATGGCTTGAGAATCCTTGTGAGTTCCCCGAAATTCACACCGTCGAGGACAATGGGCCACAAGGATAGTTCTTTGAAATTGACGGGCATATTCCATTGGCGCTTCATGATTCTGTCAAGAATTTTGTATTCCCCTGTATCAATCGACCAGTGACCAAGGAATCGCTGAGCCCATACAATCGATCATTGGTCGATGATATGGGCATGCACTGGACTCCCTCCAAGCAGAAACTGATTGCAGATTCAGACCCTAAACAGAATATCGTTGTTCACCATGTGCTTGTGCGCTGGATGGTGAAAAATGGTTTCAAGATCACAAAAATACATAGGTTCCTGCAATTCAGCCAAAAACCTTATTTGAAGACGTTTATTGATACCTTTGTCGATAAACCTTCTCGGACAAAAGTAAAGTAGAAAAAGAAATGTACAAGCTCATTGTAAATTCAGCGTTTTGAAAAATGTGTGAAAGCGTACGGAACAGATCCCCTTGTGACGTCCTGACTGACCCCCAAGAATGTGCACGAATTATTGCCGACCCTAATTTCCCATCGTTCACGAGCATAGAGGCAAACATGGTTCTTCTACACAGAAGAAAAGAAATTTGGTACTGAAAAAGAATATAGCGGGAGGTAGTTCAGTACTTGAAATCTCCAAAAAGCTCACGTTGTCGTTTTTTTACAATGTGTGCAAGGTACAATGGCCAAGGGAAGGGGAGGTTCAAGTTTATTATGGGCATACAGATTCTCTGCTATTAAAAGTTAAAACCGGGGATTTATTAAATGATTTCGAAAAATGGGGAACACATCAGCTCGCGGATGGATTTCACTAACTGGAATGCATCCCTCTACCCCGAGTTGGTGAAACGTCAGGCCCCCAATCAGCTACTAATGTTAAAATCAGAGACGGGGAGCGATTTAATATCCAATGGGGTGTTCCCCGGTCCAAAAGTTTATTGCGTAGAAACCCACAACAAAGATGTAAAACAGGCGTGTAAAGGGGTGCCTACACATTTAAAAAAAATAATTTCAACATGAGTGTCTACAGAAACTGTGTAGAAAGTAGTCTAGTGCCGAGAGCACAAGTGCTTGCAATTCGCTCTCTGTAGTATAAAAATTATACTTTTAGAGTTGAAAAGAATGCCATGTCTTGTATATCTGACAAAATCTTTGCGCTCGAGAATGGTGTAAAAGTACTCCCCATGGCCACTATCGAATTTCAGACCGGTTTGAATGTGTAGACTATCGCAACTAACTCGGTCTTGATAAATTAGATTAACCTAACCCGACCTAACCTAACCTGATAAATTAACTTAAATGCCCACGCCTAACCCAACCTAACCTAACCTGATAAATTAACTTAAATGCTCAAATGCAGCAGCGACGGCTATTGTATAAAGTTTTTCTCGTGACCCCCTGGGGGGGGGGATCCCGCCCACGGCCGGACTTCGGCCGCGGCTCCCACCCGCGGCTGGCCTTCGGCCCGCGGCTCCCGGGGGATTCTCATTTTTTCTTAGTGTTCAACTGTGCTATTGTTCGTGTTTTTTTATGTTAATATGTTGTTGTATAAACAGTGCTATTCGTGCTGTTGTAAAAAATTGTGTGTGTACTATTCTTGTTGTACAAATATTGTTGTTCTTGCTCTACAAGAAGTGTTTTTGTCAATAAGTGAAAAAAGGTTGTTGTACAAATATTATGTGTTGTTCTTGTTGAACAAAAAAAAGTGTTTTTGATAATAAATATTGTTGTTGTTCTTGTTAATAAATATTGTTGTTCTTGCTGTACAAAAAAGTGTTTATGATAATAAATGTTCTTCTTGAACAAATAGTGTGTGTTATTCATGTTGTACAAGTGTTGATGTTAATAAATGAAAGAAATATTGTTTTGCTGTTCTTGTAATACATAGATCTATGGGAAAATTATTATTTATTCATTGGACAAGTATGGTTTACACTTAGTTGTAGTCCGACTGTTGTCAACAGCAGCAGTATGTATCAATTTAAAACACCATTCAGGTCGTTTCTGTGTGGCCCATTAATGTCTGGGAAAACGACACTTTTAGCTCAAATAATTCAAAATTGTAATAAAAGGTTTATGGAAAAACCAAAGAAAATTTATTATTGCTATAGTATTTTGCAGGAGTCTTACGAACAAATAAAAGCTACTGCCACATCCATGCCAATATAATTCATACGGGGATTCGATGTTTTCAATAGTATTGAACCAAACTCATGGTTGATTATTGACGATTTGGCTGAATCTATTGAACATTTCTCAGAGGAAATTCTACAGCTGTTTACCGTTCGCTCTCATCATGAACACATTTCCATAACCCTAGTTCTACACAATCTGTTTCATCATAGCAAATTTATGAGAACCCTTGCTTTGAATTGCACCATCTATATTATCTACCGAGTTGTTCGTGATTCTAGCTCGCTAATAACTCTCAATAAGCAAATATATCCAGGTGCTCCAAAATTTCTACTGTCAGCGTACACTCTGGCGACAAATAAGCCTTACGGGTACATTTTGCTAGATCTTATTCAGAATACACCCGAGGATCTAAGTGTAGTCACAGATATTTTCGACAAAGAAATTACAGTATATCTTCCTGTGAAGAGTAGAAAAAGCTATTAGTTGCAATCATGACACTGAAGAAACTACACGAACAACGGCATTTATTTTCCGTTTTAGGCACTTCAAAACCTCCACTCAGGAAGGCCATACTCAAACATGGTGTTGACAATGATTTTATTAATCTAATATCCGAACTTTGTTTAAATTTAAATGAGGGCAATGTACACTTGTCAGAAGATGTTAGACAACAGACAAAGCAACATCGTTCCACTGTACGTGCCTTGGCTTGCAAAAACAAGGGAAAATTTTTTTAAAGAAAACGTCTCCTTCAAACGGGAGGTAGATTTTTTACACTTTTACTGCCAATAATTGCAGGACTTAATTCTCTTGATGGCTAAACCCTACAAATTGACGCCATTTGAACTTGTCCTCTCGCCCGTGGAACATTTTGAAGACAATCTAAGCCAATTCATTAATGATGAAAATATTGCCGATGATAAAAAGCTAGTTTTACTTCAAGATGCATTGCGACGTGTGGACAAACATAGACTTTATCGTGAGATCCCGTCACCGTCACCGATCCCCCTAAACAGGAAACATCTCCTCAAGATTCTGCACAATGAAAGGAGAAGGAATTGAATTCCATAGTGACATCAATTGGAAACCCATTGCCAGTGACCTATTGAGAACAGAGTAAAAGAGTATTAGCATATATCATTTTGGAAACTGGTGATCAAGTTCAGGTTGATAGCACAGGGAAACGAATTATAATTTAGGGGAAAAGTTATAATCTAGTTGATTTAATTTGTGATATGGTGACGAATCGTAAAGGACTTTTATCATTTGATAATAATCTATACACCTTTCTAAATGCATCAAACTTCCCAAAAAGTCTTATTGGTAATAAGCAAATTCTAAAGAAACTAAGAGAATACAGTCCTCCAACAACGCCAACACCATTTAAAAAAGATTCAATATTGTAAAATACTAGCAGCAGCAGCAGCATTGATTTTATAACACCAGTGGCTGCTAGTCAAAAGCGACGACGTATTGATTCATCCTCCAGTGTGCAAAAGGGGAGTGGACATTACACTACGTGTTTTTGTTCAAAATGGATGAAATTCTGAAATATGTCTATGAAAATATTGGTGAAGCGGGAAGTCTAAGTTCCCCCACAACGCTTTCTAAAGTTGCCTCTGACATAGATGGCAGCACATTAAAAAAATCAAAAGAGTATCTAGAAAATGAACCGAGTTACACACTGCATCGGAATCGCAGGCTTCGTGGCAAACAATATCGACAAATTAAAGCCTTTTTCCCTCTGCATATAATTCAAACTGATCTTTTAACTTTAGACGCGATTCAACGGCGTCACAACACACCCTACAAATATATTCTAGTGGCAATCAGCGTCTTTAGTCGCTATGCCTATGCCATTCCTTTGCAATCAAAGATAGGTGTTGAAGTTGCTCATGCTTTAGAAATTATTCTTGAACAGGATTGCTATAAGAAAATTCAATCGGATCGTGGTAGCGAATTTGTTAATCCTCATGTGCAAAAGGTTCTATTGAAATATAATACAACGCTCTATCATAGTCACAGCCTGATAAAGGCTGAATTGGCTGAACGATTGATAAGAACGATTCGTCTATCAATTTCAAGATATTGTACGCTGAAAAATACTGCTGCTTTTATTCATGATTTAGGTAAAATCATGCAAATATACAACCAACGACCACATCGATCCCTGTCCAATGTAAGCCCTCGGGACGTTCATTGCAGTGAAAATACATTTGATGCTTTTCTAAAGCAATATTCCAGTGAAAAAAAATCTGAAGAAGAAATTCAATGTTGGTGATACTGTTCGAATTAATATAACCACATAACTTAAAATCCTTGCCCCGAGGGTTTTGGGGGATTGTCCTCCTCAAAAAGATATTTTCTATCTGGAAATCAACTACGCTGAACAAAATGAGTCAGAGTCAGAAAAAGAAAAGGAAAGAGGGCTTTGCACTATTATACATGTTGCTAGATGTTACCATCACTCTAGATAAACAAGGGCTGGCATTTCGAGGGAACAATATGACGGGAAAAAATCACGTTGAGCTAGCCAATCTTCTTTCAAGACATAAAGTCGAAATGGACCGTAGAGTGAAAAACCAGATGAAGCCGAATGTCACCAGCTATCTATCTGGTAGTAGCGAAAATAAATTAATTGAGATTGTTCGAACAGGGCTAGTTCAAAAATTTCAGTAGAAGTTAATGAAGCTTTCTTTGGCATCTTCGCAGACAACATATCCGCTTCCAGCTATGTAGAGTGTTTGGCTCTAGGTGTACGGTGCATTGATAGAGAGGGAGCCGTCAAAGTGCGTTTATCCGTGATTGTAGATTCTAAGTCAAAGAAAGGAGCCGATATAGCAGAAGAAATTCTATGAGTTTTGCGAAAGCCTCGTATCAATGTATGAAAACTAGTATTTCAATACTACGGTTTAGCAAGTAACACGAGTGGGCGCTTCGATGTAACACAGTTCACATTTCCAAGAAGTTAAGAAGAAATAACCAATACCTAAGATGCCTAGCCCACAGAGGGAACATTAAGTTTCTTTTTGCAGAGATTTACAAAAGCGCTGGAAGTATCATTGAGTTTGCCGGGTTGTTTGGTCTAGTGGAAGAGAAGAGACAAGGGTTTTTTTTAGTTTACAGAGCATTCACTTTTGCAAAACCTATTGCAGTGACATTGACCGAAGGTGAACGAATATTTAGCAAGATGAAAACCGTCAATAACAGATTAGGTCAACTATGAGAAACGATCAAATTGACCATCATATGCTCATGATGTCAGAAAAAGACCTACTGGAAAAAATTGACCTCATCCTACTTGTGGAAAATTGGAAAGTGTAAAAGCCGCGCAGCCTTAAATTTTAGCTTATTTTCTTTGTCTTGATTTTGCTTTTATACCTGAGTTTTTCTCTACATTATACAATCTTCCGCAAATAATAAACCTTATTTTAACACCTAAAAAACGAAGTAACAAATGTCGGTTGTCATCGCCACCTACCCAAATTCTTCGGGACATTTCGGACCTCCCTCCCCCTTAAAGGTAAAAGGCTAGTGACGCCCCTGCCCCTCCCACCAGATACTTCCTGGGAACTGCTCTTATTTCAGAGTTAAAAATTTGCTTAGTCTTGGTTTTAAAATAATAGTGTTATACACGTGCCTTAAACACGGACGCAGGAATTTCTTTTGGGGGGGGGGGGAGAATAGGCAAAAATAATTTTTAATTGACGATTTGAAAAGAATACCCAGATTTACATCAAGTATGACAATAAATAGGCTAATAGCAATTTATGTTTTCATTACCCCCAATAGTTAAAACAAAGATTACTAAAGGTACTATTTCAAGTATCAAGCATAAATTCAAATTAATATTTGTTTATTCACAAAAAGGGTACAATAACTAAAATCTCTGAAACATAAGAGTGTTTAACGGAAAAAAAAATCTGGAGGACCTGACAATTTAGTTTAACAAATTCTTGTTAATTTATATCTCAATAGGTAACATGAATGCCAATCATTCTCCATAAATTACTCTTCTCATCATCCTGTTAACGGCGATGATTTGATTCCCAGTTTTCAGGGCTATAAAATACAAATGAAATATTATAAGAACTTGTATGCACATAAAATAAAAAACTCATCTATTTTTATAAGAACATTGTAGGCCTATATATAAATTGCAGAGAAGTATGTTTAATATAATTACCGTTTCGTGAGGAATACCGAGCGCTATCAAGGTAACTGGATTAGAGTATTAAGTATTGGATGCGAGACAAAATATCCAGAAACCACATCATTTTAATCCATGTAAGAAACAACAGGAAAAATTCAGTAAAAGATTTTATTTAAGTTTAAATGCTAGTAACCCAGGAATTTTTAGCCTTTGCCTATTACAGTCATAGTCAAAATATCTGGAAAATTGTATTTAACATTTGCAAAGTTTGCGTTACATTTTATCATTGCTCCACCCTCGCATCGCAGGTTATGCTGATTAATTCAATTATGGTACTTAAGTGCATTGTTAGTATGATTAAGTTATCTGTTACAAACGAATTTGTTGAGAATGTGCTTAAGCAAGCTGTTACAGAAAAGTGCTACCAAAGGACTTTGCCAAATTGTTTGAACAAAACCTAAAGAGATTTTGGAAGTTACAAAGTTTATCTTTTTTATCTTATGAATTTTCTTCATTAGGTTTATTAACTTGAGCATAAAGAGCAATGAATAGGATGAAAAAAGTAAAATTTTTAGTTGAAACGTTCTGAAAGACAATAGGTAAATAATCGCGCAATTGCAAACCTATCATTGCTTTCATGGAAAACACTTCTTTAAATTTAAGTTAAGTTATTTTTTATTAAATAGCACAGAATGCTTAATAATTTTTCTAAGTTCAATACTCACACCACGAGGGAGTGGACCGTTGGAAACTGGCAGATTTCTATAAGTTTTGTATTCAGAGTGCCCGTTGCTAGTATCTTTTCAATCCTTTTCCCTAACATTTATAGATACCTTTCTTTCTCTTGACAAAAATCTATCAAATAAAAAAAATGCCGGAGTATAGCTATCAGTCAAGAGTATTACAACTCAATTCAATCTTGTAAAATGCACCGGCCTTTATACAAATTAAATAAAAAAAAACAAGTTTTTTAAACTGAAAGTAAGGAGCGACATTAAAACTTAAAACGAACAGAAATTATTCCGTATATGAAAGGGGCTGGCCCCTCCTCAACGCCTCGCTCTTTACGCTAAAGTTTGACTCTGTCTCACAACTTTATTTTTTAAAACAATAAAAAACTTTAGCGTAAAGAGCGAGGCGTTGAGGAGGGGACAGCCCCTTTCATATACGGAATAATTTCTGTTCGTTTTAAGTTTTAATATCGCTCCTTACTTTCAGTTTAAAAAACTTGTTTTTTTTATTTAATTTCTGATCGTTTTTTAGTTAATGCAGGGGATGTTTCCCCCCTCTTTAAAAAATTGAGTAAATTTTCTCAGGCTCGTAGCCTTTGATGAGTAATACTAAACTTAATAAAATTCATATATTTAGAATCAGCATTATAAGCCCATTCTTTTGATACATTTATTGACATCAAAATTCCGTTTTTAAAAGTTTCGATTACTATTGAGCCGTATCGCTTGTTTTTTTATTGTTTTTTTTTTTATTACGTATATGTTATTACGTATATGAGGGGGTTCTCCCCTTAGTCAATACCACGCTCTTTACGTTAAAAGTTAAAAAAAAATTTGATTCACAAACCCCTGAATCACAAAGGCCGTTTAATTAGAATAGATAGCTCTTTTGAAAGCACTAAAAAAAAACTGTAGCGTAAAGAGCGAGGTATTGACTTGGGGGAGAACCCCCTCACATACGTTATAATTTCTGTTCGTTTGAAGTTCTAATATTCCTTCTTACATTTCAGTTGAAAAAACTTGTTTTTTTTTATTTAATTTCTGATCGTTTTTTAAATAATGCTTGGAAATCCGGCGCCCCTTCATAGAAATTTCCCTTACCCCAAAGAAACATCCTCCACGGAAATATTCTCCGGATTAACCCCCTCGTCTAGCCCCCCCCCCTCCAGAAAAAATCCTTCCTGAAAATGGTTGTATACTTCCCAATAACCAAGAAATAATGCTGGCAAGTCCGGCGCCCCCTTCATGGCAATTTCCCTTCCCCCATGAAAACTTCCTTCATGAACAGATCCTCCAACATAACCACCGACCCACCCTTCCCTCCCACTACCAGAAAAAAAACCTCCTGAAAACTTCTGTATACTTCCCAATAACCAATACTATATGTTAACATTGGGTAAAGTTCATAACTTTTAGCCCTCCCTCTGGGAACTTCGGGGGATTAAGTCATCCTAAAAGACATATTTATCATATTTTCGACCATTCTGAACAAAATGGCTATCTCAGAATTTTGATCGGGTGACTTCGGGAAAAAAATAAGCGTGGGAGGGGGCCTAGTTGCCCTCGATTTTTTTGGTCACTTAAAAATGGCACTAGAACTTTTAATTTCCGTTCCAATGAGCCCCCCCACGATATTCTAGGACCACTGGGTCGATACGATCACCCCTGGGAAAAAAAAACAAAAAAAAAAAAAACAAACAAACAAATAAACACGCATCCGTGATCTTTCTTCTGGCAAAAAATGTAAAATTCCACATTTTTGTAGATAGGAGCTTGAAACCTCTACAGTAGGGTTCTCTGATACGCTGAATATGATGGTGTGATTTTCATTAAGTTTCTATAACTTTTAGGGGGTCTTTCCCCCTTTTTTGAAAATCAGCCAAATTTTCTCAGGCGCGTAAATTTTTATGGGTAGCAGTAAACTTGATGAAAGTTGTATATTTGAAATCAGCATTGAAATCTGATTCTTTTGATATATCTATTGGTATCAAAAAACCCGTTTTCTAGAGTTTCGGTTACCATTGAGCCGGGTCGCTCCTTACTTACAGTTCGTTACCACGAACTGTTTGATCAAATGTTGATTTCAAATATAATTCCTTATTGTTTGGAAACTATAACTTTGTTTTTATAACCATTTTTACATGATAAGAAACTATTATATTAGCGTGTCTCAAATTGCTATTGGAAATCATATTGAATACCAAACGATTTGCGGTAACGAATTATAACTATGTAACGACTCGTGCTGATAGTAACCAAAAGTCTTGGAAAATTATGGGCCTGAGGCATTTTCCTTTTTTTTAAAGGGAGAAAACACCCCAAACAGAGGAGTAATTTTGATGAAAACTGTACTATGAGGTTCAGTATATTGTCTGTAAAAACACATTTTTTTTACTTTTCAAACAGTTTGTGGTAACGGACTGTTAGTAAGGAGTGATGCGCCTCAAAAGTAACCAAAACTATAAGAAACAGAATCTTGATAAATAATATGTGAATCAAAAGTATCAAATTTTGATGCTTATTCAATATATATAAAGTACATCAATTTTAATGTTATCCATTAGAAGTTACGACACCTGAGAAGGTTTTCCCGATTTTAAGAAAAGGAATGAAGGATCACTTGACCCTTCATAACCCCCGGGGGAAGGGCTGCAAGCTATGAGTAGTATAGGCATTTAAGGCTCTAAGGGGTCCATAGCCACTACTCCTTTCTTCCATTAATAGTTTAACGCCGCAAGAAGAAGGTTTAACGATGCATCCTTGTTTCCATGAACAGGTGACGCAATTTTGTTTCAGTATTGGCAAGATTCCAGGTGTTTTAGTATTTTTATATGATTAATCGGAGTGTGGTCGGAATTTTTAACAAGTACCAATAAGTGGAGCTCCTTGTACCTCTGCAATACGGTTCCTGGTGTTCTATTAAAGGGAAAACAGCTAGTGACACCCCCCAGTGCTTTAAATAGGTCCATAGAAAATAGCATGGGATTCCTGTGACAGGGATAGAAAATTTGCACAGGATTTCCATGACACCCTGCTTTCCATGACATCCTTAGGAAATTAACATAGGATTTTAAACGCATCCCTATTCCTTTTCCGATAGAAACTCAAGGGCTTGCCCTCCCCGGATTTCAAGCGTATGCCCTCCCTTTTCCAATAGGATTCCGGTGACAGATAGGAAAACAGCATAGGATTTTAAAGTCATGCCCAGTGACATCACGAAAGCCCTGGTAGGCTTCCCATGACGCCCCCAGGTGTTTCAATATGTCCCCTAGCAACCGCCGTTTGTCTCGATTCGTAGCCATTTTTGGTACATTGTTGTTCTGGAAAACGTTCCTCCCTCTAAAATTGAAGCTCCCATATAGGAGTCTAGACATCTATTCTGCACTTCCCTTGTCCTTCTAAAAATTGAAGCCCCATGCAAAGCCTTTGTGTTCCGGGGCACCATACATAGCCGGCAGAAAGGCAATTCTACATCATCTTATATAACCTACTGAAGGCGAAAAAAGTCTCTTAGAAAAATAATGGTTGATGCTCGTCATCAAAAGATGGGTCTCTTTTCTATATTAGTTCATACCCCCCCCCTCCAAGCATCATCAGACCCTCCATCACATTATCTTATTTATACTCATTTTTTAGCTCATATTATCCCCCATTTACCATATAGCAACCCCAAACCCCATCCTCCATCAGTTAAGAATTAATCTATTCAGAAGAAATTATTCTTTTTGGTAATAACATTATTCAAGAAAAGCAGTCTTTTTTTCCCCTCATGTGTTTTATATATGAAGTATCAAATCTATCGCGCACCATTCTGTCTAAATTAAGCAAAACATGTGTGAACAACAAGGGTGGTATTCTTAGCCATAATTCTCTGCAAATTGACGTTATAAACCTTAAGGGGAACGACTTATTTTTAATCAACTTAGGTCAGTAATTCTAGTTTTGTCCATCGCAAATTCTACTTTTTGCTTTTGTTGGGGTAATGAGACTGGGTGGTTTTTTTGAGGTCACGATTTTATTCTCAATTAAATATGTCCCTTGTGGTCTAAACAAACTATATACTCTAAAAACGTTCAAAGAAGGTTGTAAACAAAATTGACGCAATAAATTTTACAAGGAATGACACATTTTTCAACATGAGTAGGTCAATAAATCTAGTTTTATATCTCGTAACCTGTGTAATAAAAGATTTGATTTCTAGGCCAAGTTTATTCCTCACAAATTCTACCTCTTACTTTCTCGAAAAGGGGTTAGGTTGAGGGGGAAATTGACTGGGTAATGTATTTCCTACTGGGTTGTGCATGGTCTGGGTTGGTATTTCCAGGGCGCGTACCGCAAAACATTCCCTTATTCGTCATACACATGTTATTACTAAAATTTTATGTCATTCTAGAGCACTCTTAGTTTGACGTTAAGTCATTAGAGATCTTCTAGGCGGCAAGATTTTATCCTTGCCATAGATAATTAATACCTTAAGAGGGTTTCTAGACAAAATTATGCCTTCCAATAAATAATGTTTTTATACTAAATCTTGTTTTTTTTTTCCTTTTTTCTCTGGTAAATATATAAAAAAAAATTCTAGTTTAGCTATCTTGAAAAAGAAGGCACACGTACTTGCTTTGAGAAGGTATTTTTGGGTGCGTACCAAACCCATCTTATGACCATTTAAAGAAATGATCTTAACTTCGTATTGAAGCACTTTTTAGCCTCAGACGGGCAAACAATGCTAGTTTTTAAAGCTTAAAATACTTGTATATAAAGTTGACAATGAATTGATATTCCAACGATGTTAAGTGAAAATGGGCTAGCTATCACAAATTAACCCTAAGTCCTCTCAAGCAAGATCGTATCCAGGGGGATCAGGTTTGACACCTGACTAGAGTATCTTTTACCCCTATATCATTACAAGATCCCATGTATGGGACCAAGGCCGTACCCAGTATTCTTTTCGGAGAGAGGTTTACTCCGAAAAAATTTTCGGGGGGAGGGGGGGGGTGGTTACACAAAAAAAACTCAAAAAGCGCATACAAAATTTGTTGTTGTCAACTTTTGTTACGTTTTATACGAGTCACACAAACATTTGGGGGGGGGGGGGGGTTTCACCCCCCTAACTCCCTGAATAAGGCCTTGTATAGGGACCCCCCTCCCGTTAAGACAGGTAGGAATATTTATGCTAAATCACGTTTTCTTTTCTAGTAAAAAACCCCGCCCTCTCCCCTCTAGCCAAGAGGGCAAGAGGGAACAAAGCAAACCCTCTGCAAGCCACAAGACCATCGGTCATAAGGTACGCTGGTCCTTCCAAGACCACAAAACCTTTGGAGGCTTCAAGACCGACAGTCCTTACTAATTCCAGCAGAAAGCGAGATAGGAAACTTGTCGGAGCGTCAAGAACTGTGCCCAACAGCAGTGAAGCTACCACCCCACCGGAGCCTGTGATCACCATGCAATGCCATGATGCATCTCCTTTGAGCCCCAGTCATGCTGTGGGGGCTTCGAGAGCTGTGCAAACTGCACAAGCCCCAACCTATCTAGCTCTCACTCAAGCCGCTGCCCCATCTTCCCAAGAAAGTGACATCGCTGGTCCGGCTGCACAAGCCCATGACGTTGGTGGCCCGGCTGCACAAAGTCGTGACGTCACTACCCCAACTGTCCACGACGATGTTGATTTAAATGTAAGCCAAATTATTCTTTCATAAAGATTATTTATTGATGCGATAAAAAACTTAACGCTTTTTTTAGCTAATGCATATTCCTGTTCTAATCCATTCCTTTGATTCTCAACTCAATTTCTTAATCTATTTGAAGGAAACCTAACAAAGGACTTTTTCGCAATTTTTTAAGTTGTCAAAGAAACCGCTTTTAGGACATTAAAAGTATACTTCTGCAACTTTTACCCTATCCTAAAATTCTTTTAAGAGTCGACTCTTTAGTTTTATCAATAGTTTTGACATTTCACTAATTCTTATTCGTTACTATACTGAAGCTTCAGGTTATATACCTGCCCCCTTTAGTTTTAAAGACTCCCATCGCTCCCAAGAGATATCTAGAAGTAAGGTTGTTTTCCGCTAATTTTTTTAGTTTACATTCGACTTTTCAAGCTTTGATCGGCTTTTCACTCTAATAATATAATTTTTTTGCCTTTTGAGGCTATGAAGGGGCTTTCCTAGTTTACTACAGGTTTTCTAATAATGCTATTTTTTCACTATTTTTTTCTAGTTTACTACATTAGTTTTTTTGGTCTTTCATTTCATCTTTTCAAGCTTTGATCGAATTTTCAGTATAATAAAAGGCATTTTTCAGTTGTAGAAGAAACCACTCTTAGGATGTCTAAATTCTTTAATTAATAAAGGCTTACTTGTTAGTTTTATCAATAGTTTTTGGGATATATACTATTGCACTTCAGGAGAAATCCCTGTACAAGTTCTGAAGGCTATTCAATAGCAGTCCCCACTGATAGTTCCACTCACCCTTCATAGCTAAAAGGAATATTCTTTTTTAGGCCGATTTCAACATTGATGATACGCTTAATAAGTTCTTTGGTGAAGGAGTTGCACCAACCGAGGATGTCAGTGACGAAATATTGGCATGGGTCAAGGATTTTCTCACTAAATGGCCAGAAACAATTCCCCCTCGGTGATTTTTAACATTTTTAACTGCTATTGCGGTTTTTTTCATTTATAGTAGCTCATGGTACCCTTCTATGGTTTATAATACAATGCAGTATTCCAGTGAGTATTATGGTGTCTATGAGTACAAGGGCTCATAATACCCGTCTATGCTTATTCTTAACTATCCTCTTTTCCATAGGCCAAAGTGTTCCAGAGAGCTAAAATGCTCTTATTATTCTTCTAGGTTCAAATACCATCACCAGGACCCTCTAATGAGATCCTGTTACTTATGGACATGCAACAAGTCCCAGAATGTAGTGAACTCGAGGGAAGTCCGAGTGTGGGTGGTGAATCCGCTTAGTATAGAGTCTCCAGTATTAATTATTATGCCATCGTGAAGGATTTTGGCTTCAGCAGGGAGTTTTTAGACCGTGTTTTAGATTAAGTGCAACCTACCGAGGTCAAGAGGGTGCTAAGGGCAACCAACCCTCACAGTGATATGGGGTTCAAAGTAGTACCGGCTCACCTCAAGTATTGCCTGAGTTGTATTTAGCGAATGCCGTTTTGCGCAACATTCATGTTTATAGGGCTGAGGTTGGGGACCTATTCAACTCCCTTACAAGTGGTAGTATCTATACGGATCCTATTTACCTGGTGCAATCCTGTATCAGCGAGAATCCGACACTTTTTGAAAACTATATTCGGGAGGCGCGGGCAGGGACAGCACTAAAACATCCATCACGCTTAAAATATTTTTTAATGCAAGTACGGGTGATTTGCACCTGTGTCACTTACAAACTAAGATCCAGACACTTCATCTGAACTTGAATAATTTTGACGGTGTTTTTATTGGGTAGGGGGTATGTTAATAGGAGGAGGGCATAATGAAAATGGGAGTGGGTTGGTAGTTTTATTTATTCTAAAAATGGAAGTTAATAAAACTAAAATTGAAAAAGAATTCGCTTAAGGTTCGGGAGGGGGAAGAGGGGTGAAAAATATGATGCAAATTTAAAGGGTGTAAAGGTGCACAACGTTTCAATTTTGATAGGGGCTTGAAGTGTTTCAAATATTCAGTCCTTGTTGTGGGTCATAAAACCCGGATAGATAATGCTAGTAAGACATATTTGGATGTTTTAGCAGTTAATGAAGCGGGGAGGTGGCAGAATTTCCTAAAGTAAATTTTAATTGTTTAAAGGGCATTATCATCTAACATTAAAGGGGATCGACATTTTTGAGAGGGCCAATCAAATTTAAATATTTGGGTTATAGTGTTACAGTTCTATGAAGAATATAAAGAAGGAGAGCTTAGTAATAACAAAGGGGTAATATATTCCGTAAGGGTTCCGTCCATTGAGTCAATGAAGCACTGGGTATGGCTTCTTTACGACCCTTCCAAAGATCATGATTCAGTTTGATATTTCTTCCCCATTTCCCATATTTCTCCATTCCTTGATATATATACATCGGCTTTTAAATCAGGGTAAGAATCAAACTACACGCTATTACTATCCAATGTGTATTTCATTTTTTCCTTATCGAATTAAAATTAAAAAATCCTTTAAAATACTGCAAGCGTCATGGGTACCAGTCCGTGGAGACGGTTTCAGGAGACAATGCCACCTTGCGGTTCCAAAGTTTTCAAAACACGCTCCTGCAGAGCAATAAGGTGACATTAGACATTTAGGCTTCACTCACGGATGTATACTATCCATGAAATTTGAATCGTGTTAAAGAACATGAAGCCATTGTAGTCTCTTTTGCCCATGCAAGAAGAGACTCTAGTAAAACCGTGCAATTGGTCCAATGAATATATCACCAAAACACGAGTTGGCTATTAACATCAAGATATTCGCTGGGTTTTTGAGAGGAAAATTATTGAGGAGGATGCGAAAGTCCGCGGCCATGACCATTTGTGGCAATAAATTTCATCGAGAGGGAGTAACTTTCGGGAGTTGCGTATAAATCGTGTAATGTAAATGTTAAGCAGCAAAGTTTTCTACCAGTGTACATGCACAATTCCAACTATGATTTGAAATTCATATTACCAGCCTTGACACGGTTACAGAAAGGTGAAGTAGTAGATTGCGCATGGGAAGAAGGCTCTTTCTCAGACGGCATCATACCTAAATCATCTGAAAAGTTGCTAGTCTTATAATTTAAATGGAAAACAAATGATAATGATAAAAAGTGCTTGACTAAAATCTGTTTCTTAGATTCCTATAGCTTACTCCCCAAATCCCTAAGCCAACTCATTCAAATAAAAAAGTGATGATTTTAATAGCTTCCTCCTCCTCAAACAGCACAATCCAGATGAGGAACTGTATGATTTATTAACGTGTAAGGGCATATACCCGTACGAGTGCTAAAGCTCTGCCTCGAAGCTAAGTGAGGGTAAATTACCGCCAGTCACAGTGTTCTATGATTCACTTGATAATCGTCAATACACAACTGCCGATTATGAATTTGACAAGAGGGTTTGGGCTAAGATAGGGTGTAAAAATAGCATGGAGGTTGTTGGATATTGTCAGTAAAAAAAATGGAAAGAAGTTACGAAGAGTTTGGGATGGATATAGGGTATTATTTTTCAACTCCTCATCTTGTGATGGATTTAACTCTAAAAGTTAGTGGAGCAGGAATAAGTATGGTCGTTGACGTGGATCCGCATTTATTTGTAGAGAGATCCATGAGGGTAGGTTATGTTTTCCACGGGGATCGTGTTCATGAAACTGACCCGACTGGACAACACACCTGTGAAAAGTCGAATGCCGTTTTCTTGGATATTAATTCCCTTTATCTTTCTGCGATGTCACACTTTTCTTTGCCGTGTGGGAATCACCAATGGCCTGACAATCCTTCTGTTCCAGAGCTCCCCAACATTCACCCTGCTGAAGAAAACGGACGACAAGGATAGTTTTTTTAAATTGATGGGGAAATACCTCTGGAACGTCATGTACTCGGTAAAGAACTTTGTTTTTCCGTGCATAAATAGACCTGTGCCTAGGGACTCTTTGAGTCCCTACAATTTCTATTTGGTAGAGAATAATGGTATGCACTGGACATCTTCAAAACAAAAGCTGATTGCCGACCATGAACTGAAACGAAGAATTGTTGTACATCACATTCTTTTGCGGCGGATGCTTGCCAAGAGTTTCAGTGTCACACAGATTCATAGAGCCCTCCAATTGGATCAAAAGCCTTACATGAAGACGTTTGTTGACACTTTTGTCAAGAAAAGGCCTAAAGTGAAAACATAGGTCAAAAAACACATCTTTAAACTCATTTTGGATTCGGCCTTTGGTAATATTTGCGAGAGTGTGTGCAATAGGAGTCATTTTGACGTTGTAACCGACCCAAACGAATGTGCACGAATCATTGCAGATCCGGACTTCACGTCGTTCACGATCATAGACTCCAATATGGTACTTTTACATAGAAAGAAAAGAAGCGTAAAATTGTCAATGGCAGTGCAAAACTAGAAATTTCAAAATAACTCATGTTGAAGTTTTATTACAATGAGTTTAAGCTCCAATGACCAGGGGAGGGGCAAGTTCAAGTGTTATATGGAGACACCGATTCACTCCTGTTGAAATTCAAAACAGAGAATCTGTTAGAAGATTTTGAAAACGGTGAGTACATTAGCTCCCGGGTGGACTTTACCAACTGGGACGAGTCCACTTATCCAGAGCTAGTGAAGCGCCAGAGCTTGTTGAAACTAAAATCCGAGACGGGGAGCGACTCGGTATTCCACGGTGTGTTTCCCAGTCCGAACGTGTACTATGTGGAAACACACAACGAGTTCACCAAAAAAGTCTGCAAGGGGGTGCCGTCACAGTATGTAAAGGATAATTTCAACATGAGTGTTTATAAGAACTGTATAAAAATTTATCAATTCCAAGAGCGAGTGTCATGGCCATTCACTCTATAAAATATAAAAAATATACATTTCAGGTCGTGAAAAAGGTCATGTCCACCATATCGGACGAAGTCTATAAACGCATGGACGGTCTGAGGGTACTACTCGACGGTAACCAAATTGCTTCATATAGAGTTGAATGTGTAGATTGCAGCAAACAACTCGGTATGGGGAAATTCCTATAGTTGGATGAGGGGGGCTGTTAGTACGAAGGGGGCGTTTTTCCGTCTCCGGATCACCACTGCCTTTTTTCCAGTGTTATTATATTTTATTTTTGCATATTTATTTACATCTATGTATTTTTCTCGTTTCTCAAAGCGGTGATTTTAAAGTTTTTTATTACTTCGTTGGGTAGAGTGCTTTTACTTGTTGTTATACTGCCACAAGCCCTCGCCCGCCGCAGCAGGCACCTATGCCTTCCGGCAGCCTACCCGTTGGTGGTAGTCCGGCCGCCGCAGAGGTTTGTTCAACTGCCATTGTAAATATATTCATGTGTTTATTTGTTATGCCGTTATTTTAAAAAAAGGTTGTGAATTAAAGAAACTATATATTTTATTTTCGGTGTATCTATTCAACAGATTGAGGTTAGGTTTGGTTAGTTATATTTTGAGATGGCAGGAGAATGCATCAATTTAAAACAATATTCAGGTCTTTTCTTTGCGGACCGTCAATGTCGGGACAACAACACTATTAACGACAATAATTCAAACGGTGGTTAAATATTGTTAGAGAATCCAAAAAAATCTATTATTGCTATAGTGTATTGCAAGAATCTTATGACAAAATAAAAAGAATTGCACCAAGCATTAAATTCTTACTAGGACTTGACGTGTTTAACAGCTTCACGTCAAACTCATGGTTGATTATTAACGATTTAGCTGAATCTTTTGAAAAATGGTCTCAGGAAATGCTACAATTATTCCCGGTCAGGTCACTTCATAAAAAATTTCCGCAGCTCTTGTTCTCCATGATCTTTTTCATCAGAGTAAATGTACGATAATACTTGCTTTGAATCGTACATATTTTATTATCTATAGACTTGTCCGCAATTCAAGTTCTCTTATAACTCTAAACAAACAAATCTATCCTGGCAAACCAAAATTTTTACTTTCCGTAATACAATTAAGCTACTAATAAACCTTATGGATACGTTTTACTAGACCTGAAACAAAATACACCCGATGATCTACGTTCAGCAACTGATTTTTTCGATAATGAAATTACTGTATATCTAGCCGTGAAAAGTTAAAAGGTCATTTGTCACCATTATGACGCTGAAGGCTTTACATGAAAAAGACATTTATTTTCCGTCTTAGCCAATTCAAAACTACGGCTTAGGAAAGCTATACTCAAACATGATATTGACAACAAATTCATTAATCTCTTATCTAAACTTTGTTTTAATTTAGGAGAAGATAATGTTTAACTGTCCGATGGGGTTAGTCAGCAGCATTATCGTTAACTTGTACGTGCCCTAGTCAGCAACAAGAAAAGAAATTGCAAAAGAAATTACTTGTTCAAGCGGGAGGTAATTTCTTTTCAGTGTTACTGCCAATAATCACCGGACAAGTTAATGACAAGGTAATTTTACTTCAAATGCCTTTCGACATGTCAACAAACATTAACCTTATCGTGAAAAACTGCTCAAAGTAAATGCCATAGTGCCATAAAATGCCATATACCTTCTGAAAATACTGTAAGTTTTGAAACTTTGAAATAGCCAAAAAAGAATCTAACAAATGTGGCAGATTGTGTTACCCCCATCCTAGCATGAGCAAAGTAAAAGATTTTTGACTTATCTCGCTCAAAATGAACAAAATGAAGAGAAAAAGAATGAAGTTATAATCCAGGGCAAGAGTTACAATTTAATTGATTTGTTATAAGATTTGATTGCAAATCGTAAAAGACTCGACTCCTTTGATAATCATTTATGTAAATTTTTAAAGTCGTCAAATTTTCCCAGAAGTCTTATCTGAAATAAATATGTTTGAAACGATTAATGGAATTTTGAAGAATCTCACAAGATATATCATTGGATAGTGCGCCAAGTGGGCCCAGCAAGGGTATTAAATGAACGCGTCTTTCCAAATCATTTAGTAAGCAAAAGGGTAGCGGGCACTTAACACCAAGATTACGTTCAAAATGGATCAAGTTTTGAAAGGTGCTTATGAAAATATTGGAGAACCAGGAAGCTTAAGTTTTCCCACTACACTTTCTAAAGTTACCGGAATTGAAAAAAAGCTAGCAAAAGAGTATTTACAAAAGAAACCGAATTACATTCTTCATCAGAATCATAGGATTAGAGGTACTGACTATCGAAATACTAAAGCCTTTTATCCTCTACATATATTACAAGCAGATCTATTGACTCTTGACGCGATTCAAAGACGCCATAATATACCCTACAAATAAGTTCTACTTGCAATAAGTGTTTTACTCGCTATGTATATGCAGTTTCATTTCAGTCGAAGAGAGGTGATGAAGCTGATAAAGCCCTTGAATCCATCTTTGACCAAGTTTCATATAAAAAAATTCAAACAGATCGCAGAAGTGAATTTGTTAATCAAAACTTAAAAAGGGTTTTATTGAAATATTAAAAAATACTATCTATCATAGTCATAAAGGCGGCAAAGGCTGATTGTTTGATACGAACTATTCGACTTTTAATATCATGATATTGCACATTGAAAAATAATGTTGCATTTATTCAAGATTTAGATAAAATCATGTTGATTTATAGACAACGCCCTCATCGAACCTTGTCCAATGTTGGCCGTATTGAATTTCATCATAGTGACAATACACTTTTTTTAAACAATATTCAAATGAAAGGGTGGGTAAGGAAAATTTTTTGTTGGCAATACTTTTCGAATCAATTAAACAAGAAATGTTTTTGAAAAGGGGAATTACTTGCGGTTTACTGAACTTTTTAAAGTGTCAAAAGTCTTGGACAGTATATATATAACGTATCGTCGTCTTGATATGAAAGATGATGAGATTCTTGGTGGCTTTTAGATTTCGAACTTCGAAAAGCTGGAAATAGTGGATTGTACCAAATTGAGAGGGTATTAAAGATTCGTACTCGCAATGGTAAGCGAAAGTTGCTTAATCGCTGGCTAGGACACAACTCTGATTTTGATTCCTGAATACCCACTGAGGACGTTCATTACGTCTAATTATTTTTGTTTGATATTCATGTCCAATGTTTCTGGCCCTCTCTATGACGATTTGAATAAAACGAGTGGTTTTTGGACAAAACTCTCTCCTGCCATTAAAATTGAAGGACGGTATCAAGTTTCTCTTTTCGATTGTATTCTCAAAGTACATATGATATCCTAAACAAGGATCGTACATATAATGTAAATTTAGACCACGTGATTGTCCAGTCGTTTACGCTCAACAGATTGAAAAGATCAATTCATATGAATATAAGGAGTCATACAAGGAGTTTGGAAGTATAAATGGTCTGAGTCGTGCTATAAATAGAAGAATTTCCGCTCGTAAACATGATGCCTTTCAATTTAACTATACAATAGAAGAGGGCAAGATCTACATTAGTTCACCCATTGACGGCAAAAATGTAAATTCTCGACGATAATCTAAGTAGATGTTCTTGTTTTAAACATAATGTAATAAAAGGTATAAGTGCTTGAAGCGCTAGTGGCATGGATCGTATCATTTTGGCAGAGCATCCACCCACCTTCTCCTCAGACAGCTGTATATTTCTTTACGCATCCTTTGTCGAGAGATCAAGAGTCGGTTAAACCAATGTCCCCCTCCTACGTGTTCTTGGACGAAAAACCTCTAGTGAACACATTCATCACTTCAATATAAAGCACATTCAATACATTCTAGTCAACATTTTGTATTTGGAGCTCTGTCAGTTAACATTAAAAAGTGAATTGGGCGATCCTCTAGCAATAACAAAAGGTTTGGCTGTGAATAAATGTCATTTTCGACCCATTCAGTGAGATGGTTTATAGAACTCATGTTATTTGTCCTGATATTGGTTGGTATGTTGCTACTCTTGGACCACAACAGTTGGGTCATGGAATAGACTATTACAAAGGTCGTTTGTCAATGTCCGGTTACGGGCTTGGCATTTGTTTTGCTTAGCTGTTTCGCTCTCCACTATCCCTGGCTAAAAAATATATTGCACCGTTTGCCATGGATTTTGCGTCCTCTACAATACATGTTTGGGGCTCTAGGAAATATTTTGAAGAAAGTGTTTCAAAAGTTCTCAGGTCCAGCGTACGATCCCTTGGCGAGTGATTAAAATAAAGACAAAGCGGAAAAAGTTTAAAAAGGGTGCGAAAGACCTCATTGCTCATCAGTCTCAACTCAGCCCGGAAGCTTAAAGCATGAAAAAGAAAGTAAACAGATCGAAAAAGGATTTCTTTTTCGACATCTACCACATAAAGAATTTCATCCTTCAGTCAACTCATCTCTAAATCTTTTCAACACAGGAAATATAGATGTCAGTGTAAAACATGGATACTAAGGACAATTTTATCCGCAACAGCCACTCTCTGAAAATGTCCATTTTCAAATTTATTCCATTGAAGATTATTTCTTAGATTTGACTTCCACATTTATAGATTTACATGTAGTTGTTAAAAATCTAATCATGAAAAACGAAGCGCAGCTGATGGGTTATCTTATGAAAATTGTGTAATACACAATTTGTTTAGACAAATAAGTGTCTACATAAATAGAACATTGGTGAGCACGAGCAATAATCTTTCAAATTATGCAAGTTTTATACAATTCATGTTGATGACTCCAATTTCTTATAAGCTCCTGAGAGGTATGAGTATTGGATGTGAATATACAACGGACACTGACACTACCAATATTCTTAGAGATGCGACAACTAAAGATTTGCATTTAGTTTGTTAACTAAATTATGAGATATTTAATATGCCTCAATGGTTGCCTCCCAATGTAAAAATTGATATAAAGGTACAACTCACACCGTACAGTTTTATTTTGCGAAAAGTACTAGGCACTGTACCCGATTTAACAGTCTCTTTCACGTCGGCTATACTTCATGTAAGAAAACAGCAAGTTATGATTTCTGTTGCCTTGCCAATGGAAAAATTAAGAGCCTCTGGAAAGAATATCAAATTGCTCGTTCCTCATATAATCACGAATAAATGCCATATTGCTACGGGTACGCGTAACTATATTTATTCATCATTTATCAATAGTGAAATTCGTTCAAAACTTGCTTTGGCTTTTTTAAAAAGTGCTAGCACCGTCAGATCCAGATCATGGGTAGATTCCCCGCATAAATTTGAACTGTTTGTGCTTTGATCTCTTGTATGTAAAGTAAATGGTATTCCGCTCTACAATATATCCTTTGATTAATCCTACATTACCATCTATGAATTAAGAATGCAAAACCTAAATAGAGATTCACAATTATTCGCAAATGGTATAACCGAAGAAATGTTTGCGAAACTCATGGTATCATTATATTGGATTTGTCTGGTACTCAAGAATGAGTATTGTCCGAACGGTACAGTACATTTAAAGTGTACCTTTGCTGAAGTGTTAATGGAGAGTGTTGCATTAATATCGCTAAACCAATTTGAAAACTATTGGGAAATTACCCCTGATGGCAGTCTTCTATTAGACTTGGCACCATGAACACGAAACAAATCATCAATATTTTTAATTTGGATTCTTACATGTCCAAATATAAATCCTATTGCATACCTATGGATTTCCTTGAGCATATTCAACACGTTGACAATACCCTTATCATTGTTAATAGCAGTACATCAACTGTAAAGATTTGGGCATTGACTATGTTTCTTTCAAACAAGAAAGAATATAGAATTTTTTGATCCTCTTGGCCTACAGTATACGTTGTAAACGCCTCACATCAAAAATTTTCGTGAAAAAAGTCGAAAATATATTATTCAAAATCACAAGCGAGTACAAGATTTATCAACCAAAAGCTTTGATTTTCGTGCGCTATTATATTTTGTTTTCCGACGTCTCGGACATACTTAGAGTCAATTTTTCAAGATTTATGGCGACAAGCATCGAATGAACGACTTTCTAGTTAAAACTATTCTCTCCTTTCTATACAATATAAATTTCGGTGCCCTAAAAATGAAATGTTTTAAAAATGTGTGTAAATTTGTTTATTAATAAAATTTGTATGTACAAAACACTGTGTCTTTTTTTAGATTTCTTCTTCTACGTATAGGTAATTATCAGAAACGATAAGTGGCAGCAGCTCATCAGCATTCAGGCTGTATTCATCTGGGCATACAAAGCCAGTGTCACATTTTCTACAATATTTTGCAACTGAATTTTTATTAAGTCTCTTTGCAAAGTCAATAATACTATTATTTGCTTATTTGAAGCAATGTCACACACAAAATCCTCATATGAAGAATAACTTCCTGTAACAGCCAAATAAAAGTCTGTAGGTCTATAATCACAGCAGCCGGAATCTTCACAGCGATGACGCAAGAACTAAATACTTTTATTGTTCCAGCTACTGAAGCATAGACCAGGTCTTTCTTCCCAAAACAATTTAAAACGCCGACGATACCAGTCTCTTAAAAAAAACTGATCTGACGTTTAGGGTTTTTTTTTGCAATCATTCAATTGTAAACATTTTCCCATTGATCACAATTATCATAGTGACAATAGGTGCATAAGAAACCTCTAGTAAGAGAGCCACAAATTTCTTCAAAACAGGAATTACAGTCTTTAAATTGCACAGCATATCCCTTATGCAATATACATGGATTGTATAATTTACACTTTTCATTATAATCATCAGCAAAAGTACAATGCTAACAGGACGACCAACGACCCAATGTATACAAGCATAATGGACATGTGTAAAACATTTTTTGATGTGGACTGTCTCACTTCTAAAAAGAAACTGACTCAAGATCAATAAAATATCTTCTAGGAGGAGTGACGTCAGAAAATGGCCGTCCAAGTAGTGGATTAAAGCAAAACCGCAATATTATTTTGTCTCAATTAATATATCTATAAATTGATTAAAAGCAGTTCGGCCACAACGACAAAGTTTCATAGTCCAAAGATGGGGAATCCGTTCCCATTATATCGTTAAGCATTTCTCGAGAAGCTTCCATTGAAGAGATAATTATAGAAAATCATCGTGTAAAAGTAACCACTTTTCCAATTTTACTAGATTACGTAAGATTTTTTGATTCTCAAATCCGTCCATTTTAACACTCTCACTACCAAATATAGACAAAAAGAATCTCACTAGTAAAAAACCATTTTTATAGATTTTTCTCTTCAATTTATTTCGCTAACGCATTTAATTTGTATTGTAGTCTCTGTATATGCACTATATTCACTTTAGCCGAAAAACATAATTGTTCTTCCGACTTTAACTTACTTAATGATATAACATAGCTTGTATACATCTTGTCCTATTTCAGGATTAGACGCCAATCCCTTTTAATTTCCACTGCTACTTTAGGCACTCTGGGTTCTATCTCGCTAACGCTTTCAATATCCAGTAATGTATAAGCATCCATTATAATATCTTTGATGATGACACGCTAAACTCTTTTTTAATACTGAAGAAATAATGGGACACCTGGGACTGCCATACAAATCTTGCCGGGGATGTCGTCACGTAACAGGGCGTCATGGAAATCCCATGGGAAAAGTGAGGGCATGCGCTCGAATTCTATGGGAAAAGTGATAGGGATGCGTTTAAAATCCTATGTTAATTTCCACTGATTACTAGTTGTGTATTATAGTGACCACACTCCGATTAATCATATAAAAAATACTGAAACACCTGAAATCCCGGGAGTCTTGCCAATACTGAAACAAAATTGCGTCACCTGGTCACTAAAACAGGGATCGCTCTTAAACCTTCTTCTTACTCCGTTAAGCCATTAATAGAAGAAAGGAGTAGTGGCTATGGGAACCCTTAGAACCTTAAATGCCTATACTACTGCTATGAACTAATTACGCATTATTTGATGTATAGTATTGGTTATTGGGAAGTATACATATATTTGGAGGGATGATTTTCTGTGGGGGAGGGGTATTTTCTCCGAGGAGGATTTTCCACTAGGAGGGAAGTTTACGGGGTGAACTTTCCAAGGGAAATTAAACACAAGGGAAAACTTGCCAGAATTTATATACAAAATTCGTTTTACTTGTCTCGCTTTTTGGTGACTCCATTTTATCCGTGGAGATGTTCATGGGACATTGTTCGGCAGAAATTTCCAGCGGGGTCAGAATTCTCTGGAATATTCTCCCGTGAGGTGGGGGTATTATTCATGGGAGAAATTATCCATGGGGAATTTCTGCGGGGGAGAAATTTTCCATTTGGGGAGGGGTGTCAAGGAAATATTTTCCACGTAGGGGGATTTCCGCCATGATCTAAAAAACGATCAGAAATTCAAAAAACTGTCTTTTTATTAACAAAAGTATGCTCAGGAGAAATTTTTCAGGCACAACTTCCAGGAGGAGGGGAAATTTTGAGCCAAGCTGGAATTGTCGAGGTGGAAGACTGTATTTGCAATTATGGAGGAGTATCAGTGTTTTTTTACATAGCAGGGAGGGAACAAGTGCCTAATGTATCAAAAAGCATATTGTTACGCTAACATGGGGAAAAATTAATGTTACCCATCAAAAATTACGGGCCTGAGGAAATTTGGCCAATTTTTGAAAAAGGAGCAAACACCCTTAAAACGTGAAACGATCTTAATGAAAATGAAATAATCATATTTAGAATATCACAGAAACTTACTGTAGAGGTTTCAAGCTCCAATGCACAAAAATGTGGAGTTTTGTATTTTTTGCCAGAAGAAAGATTGCGGATGCGGGTTTATTTGTTGTTGTTTCCAACAACAACAAATAGCGGTGAGCTTTTCAGGGGATATTTTACACTCGGGGAATTAGCCAGAATTCCTTTAAGCAATTCTTTTGATTTGTCCAACTTTGTCTTTGTCAACTAAATGTAACTTGTGGAGATGTTCCCGGGGAAATCTTCAGCAGGCTTAGGATTGTCTGGAGGGGTTTTGATCGAGTTGGGATTGTCTGGAGTCGTTTCCGATACGGGGGACGGCGATTTTCGGCAGGAGCATCTTTCCACCGGGAGTGGGGGTATTTCCGGGAAAAATTTTCCACGGAGGGGGGATATACGACACGATTTAAAAACGATCAGAAATTAAAATCTTTTTTCAAAGGAGAGTATGCTAAGGAGAATTTTTCAGCCGGAGACGTCTGCAAGAAATTTTCATGGGGGTCTTCAGCAAGGAAGGAATTATCTGGATGGAATTTTCCCATTGGGAGGGGGGTATATTTTAAGTAAAAGTAACTTTAATTTGGAGAATTTTCTGTTGGGGAAGGGTTTTTTCATGGAGAGAAGCTGGATTTTTTGGTATTATTTTATGCGGATAATCATTTCCCTCATATTACTCCCACAACATTACTTAAAATTTTTTGGACTTTATTGATTTTATTAGAATGTTTTTAAGAAGCTTATTTTAGTTTTCAGAAGAAAATTGCATCTTCATGTTTCAAACGGTAACTTAGAGGTAAAACCTAAATTTACAGTAACTTCTCAGAGTTCAAAATAAGCCAGTTAAGCACTTTTGATTAAGTTACACACTTATAAAGTAGTTAAAAAAAAATGTTTGGGACTTGTATCCTTTCCCTCATAGTAGCAACGTAACATTGCTTAAAATTTATTCGACTTTATTAATTTCAGTAGAATGTTTTAAGAACCTTATTTCAGTTTTCAGAAAAATATATCTTAATCTCTTAAACGGTATCCTTGAGCTAAAACCTATATCTACTGTAACTTATCAGGGTTCAAACACTTTTGAATCAATTATACACTTCTGAACCAGTAAAAAATGTTTGGGACTTGTATCATTTCCCTCATAGTACCCCCATAACATTGCTTAAAATATATTTGACTTTAATAATTTCATTAGAATGTTTTAAGAAGCTTATAAAACGTTTCTATCTGGCTTTGGAGACAAAATTAGTCACAGGATAATCCATTGCCAAAAATCGTTTGTTTCACAAATTTCATGCCTATTGTCAAAGTTTAGATGTTTTCAGTATGTTATTAAGATACTAGAGGATAAAGCTTATAAATAAGGTTGAAATACAATTAATTATTAATTATATATATTTTCGTGCTAAATTATCATTAGTTTTCTTACCCCAGTATAGGATATCAATTTTGCCAGTATGAATAGTCTATACTTATTTCCATATTATTATTTCTTATGTTTGATTTGGGTGCTATAATTTTTTCAATATACATATCAAACGAATTGTCTTTTAATACTGATTTTGAATTTCATTAATTTGTGTTGTTTGACTTAATTCATCAAAATTTATAAGAAAATTAAGAATTATTCAGTTAAGAATAGTTTTCATAACACGTTTCTATCTGCCTTCGGAGAGAAAATTACTTATAGGCAATTGGTATTAAGATAAAATGCATGCACTAGTCATGATTCCAAGAGCTCATAGACTGATCCCATGTCAATCAGTTTTGCTATAAATGTTGATAATGATAAATAATTAACCCTTTTGAAAAGAAGTAAATCTGTAAAATAATTATTGTCAGATTATAATACTTTAGTAACAAAATTTTGGAAAGTGTAAAAAAGAAGCATGAAAAGCAGGCTGTCCAGAACGCATTATATCAAATACCTAACCAAACTTAACCAACTCTAGGTAAAATGTTTCCCCAACCCCTCAGCTTTATTGGCTAAGAAGATATTAGAGGTACTGTTTCACATGGTGGTGTTGCATTAAATTCCTCTCTGTAAAGTAGGTCAAAACTTTCTAACCCTTTTCTCTCTTCGGAAATTTAAATTATTATTCTCATTTTATGTCCATGTAAGAATTATGTGACAAATTCCTAAAGAAATAATTTGATGCTCGCCCAGTGTCACAGGCTGTTTTTATATCTAGTTTCTTACATGACTATATTTATCGTCAGAGGCTATTTTTAGATGTTCTGGCTGGAGTACAGTTGTCTCCCAAATGTGGTGTTCGTTTAGTATAGCAAGGACTTCCACTACTTGTACGTTTATTAAACAGCCAATCCATATTCATTTGTTGTTTTTTTTTTAACATGAGTAGTGCTGAAAACCTCCCTGCCTTCTCAAGACCAGAACATAGCTTGTTCTTTATTGAAAAAAAAACAAAGGAATGTGGGTCGAAATTTTAATATACATATGCTTATTTTTATTCCTTAAAGTCTTAATATTTTTGGTCTGTTCAAGTTAAAAACTTAGAAAGATTTAAAATTTATTTGAGTTTTTATTAGTTTTATGCCTTCTCTGGTTTACCTGAAATAGAAAACGTAATACAATTCCCAAGAAATTCTATCAATGGTCTTTGAAAACCTGGATGCACTTACACTCTTATGATTGAGTTAATGAGGGAAGAAGTAGTAACAGTTGTAGCCCTGAAAGTTTCAACTTAATGCCCTCAGTCGTTCTTGCGATGTTGCTGAGATGTCTTATTGGCAACAAGCAAGCACACATATAGTGTCTTTTATTTAGTTTTAAAGCAACATTTAGTTTTAAAGCATAATAGGTAAATTTTATAACTGTTGGGGAGGGGGTTTAAATATCCATAGAGACGTATATACTAGACCGTTCAACCTTGCTGAACAAAATGGCTATCCCAAAATTTTGATTGGTTGTGTTTGGAAAACTAATGAGCTTGGTAGGTGGGCTGCTTGCCCTCGAATCACTTTGACTCTAAAAAAAGGGCGATAGAACTTCTAACATCCAATCGAATTAGATCCTTTAAAAGTTTCAATGATATTGCTATCTATGATAGAGCGGTGTTGCCTATGATATTAATTATATGCGCTTTTGAAAACACACATGCACTTCGTCCTTTCGTTTAATTGAAACTCTCCCTAAACGTTCCCTAAAAGTTTCACCTTGATATTCTTAGTATAGTTAGTTACAGTAGTTACAGTAGTCGTAGTAGTAGCATTGATAGTAGACATATAGTGCCCTCTGGCTATTTCAAAATCTGGCACAACTTACCCTCAAAGGTCTAATTTAATAATTAAAGTCATTTTTGAGATATTGCTGTGTCACCCTTTGAGATGATCTTTCAACTTGCAAATATTGCAAATATTGTCCTTTAGTTAGTTCAACATCCCCCACAACCATCCCTGTAAGTTTCAACTTTACACATCAAAATCGTCCTAAGATATTGCAGATACACTCTTTGGACAACCTGCATACAAACGGTGCGTTGTTGCTCAGTTCACTTTCCCCCATCACTATTCCCTGAAAATTACACCTTCGTACCCTTAGGCGTAGTTGTAATAGTAGTCAAAGTAGTAGTATTAGTATTAGTAATGCTAATAGTAGTATTAATAGCAGCAGCACTTATGCTAGTAGAAGTAGTGGTATTAACATATTGCGTTTTGGTCAGTTGAACATCCTTCTCATCAAGTTCTTGAAGTCTTAACTTGATACAATTAGCCGTTGCTATGATATTGCCTACAAATTCTTTTGGTTACCTGTATATTCATATACTTCCTGAAATTTCCATCTTAATGCTCTTAGCCTTACAAGTAGATACAATAGAAGTAGTAGTAGGAGTAGTAGTAGTAGTAGTAGTAGTAGTAGTAGTAGTAGTAGTAGTAGTAGTAGTAGTAGTAGTAGTAGTAGTAGTAGTAGTAGTAGTAGTAGTAGTAGTAGTAGTAGTAGTAGTAGTATAGTAGTAGTAGTAGTAGTAGTAGTAGCAGTAGTAGTAAATGTAGCTGTGGAAGTAGCATAATTAGTAGCCTGCACACATTGCCTTTTGTTCAATTGATCTTCGTCTTGAAGAATTTTCTGAAAGTTCCAACTTAATACCCAAATCCATTTTTGAGACACGAACCTTTTTCACAATCTGCATGCGCATAGTGTCTTTTGATTTAGTTCAAATTTCCATTCAAAATTCTCTCAAATTTTCATCTTCAAACGCTTTATCTTACTAACATTAGTATCGTAGTACTAATGATGGCAGAAGGACAAGTAGCAGCAATAGTAGTGTTATTTTAGTAGTAGCAGTAGTTGTAACAGTAGAAGCAGCAGAATTAATAACAGTAGTAGGATCCACATATTGTCTTTTGGTCGGTTGAACATCCCCCTCTTGTCACCCTAGAAGTTTCATCTTGATACGGTAAGTTGTTCCAAAAATATTGCTGATGTGCCCTTTTGACCCCCTTTTATAAACCCTTTTCCTCTTAATACTCTTAGCCTAAAAAGTAGTTACAATTAAAGTAGTAGTTGGAGTAGTTCAGTAGCAATAGTAGTAATTGTAACAGTAAAAGCAGCAGCGGTATTAGTGTTAGTAGTAGCATTCGATATTGCCTTTTGGTCAGTTCATCTTCCCCTTTAAAAGGTCTCTTTAAAAGTTCAAACTTAATGCCCAAATCCATTCTTGAGATACACCCATTTGACAGTCTGTGTGCATTGAGTGTGTTTATATTTAGTTCATATTGCCCCTCAATAGTCGGTCAAACTTTCATCTCCATATCTGTAGCCTTAATAGTACTAGTATTATAGTAGTAGATGTAGTGGTATGAGCAGTAATAGTGTTGTATTAGTAGTAGCAGTAACAGTGGTGTTAGTAGTATTAATAGCAGTAGTACCAAGTACATGTTGTCTCTTTTTCAGTTGAACATCTCTTCCATGACGCCCCAGAAGTTTCATCTTGACACCCTAAGCCGTTCAAAAAAAATTGTTGATACGCCTCTATCAGCAAAGACCACGCTATAGACAACTATAGGCGACTCTATAGAATCGCCTCTGACTGATACAGGTGAGTAGAACTTTCAATTCACATTCTAATTAAAATCTGAAATTATCCAAGGGTAATACAGGAGGGGTATATCCAGGGTAAATTTTCCACGGGAGGGTATTTTCCCCTCTCAACATTTCCTCTAAATATTTTTTTTAAATTTCACTTCAATATCCAAGTATTGGTAGTTCTTGCCAAAGAAGCAGTAGTTGTTGTGGCAGTAGATATAGTATTAGTAATAGTAGTAGCAGTTACAGCCTGGCGTTGTGCCGGCCCATGCATCGAACGCCGGTGACAAATGGCCGGGTCAACCGCCCCAAAAATGTCTTACCGCCACCGCCAGCAGAGGTGATGGCGTTCCGCTGACTTTGAATTGATTTGAGCTAATCTTTTATTGTTTCAACCGCAATGTTGGAGGTTTTCTTTTCTCGTGTGGTTAAGAATTTCGATTTTCCAGCTTAGAAATCAAGTACGATTTTCAAAACTAAACAAACAAGTGCATACACAAATAGTTTGTGAGAATTCCTGGTACTTCAATAATGAGTTATTATTCAGCACTAATTCTTGTAGGGCATCCATTGAATTGACAATTGTCTTTCGAATAGACGCCAGATTAAATTCCAGGTAGGAACTTGAGATTTAAGGACGTCTCTATTGCAAGACACCATGGTATAGCAAAGAATCAATATTTCTAGCAACGTAACTTGAAATGGGTTGCTCTGAAAAGAACCTCCCTTCAAACGGAACTTGAAACGGGAGGTTCTGAAACTGTTAAAATTCTGAATTTAACATCGAGGACAACTAATGTGTTTCCTTATTTGTCATAAAACCACTGGAGGTGTAATAGCTGGGAGCAGACTATGAGGTGTCTAATTACAGGAGAGGACCTATTTCAGACATCGACAGAAATGACTGGGAAGGAAACTACAAATGCAGGCCTCCCTAATCACAATCTTAATAGCTATATCTTTTATACCCCCAGGAAAATTAATATTTCTTTACTTACTCTGTCTAAGTTACTCTGGAAAACACGCCCCTAGATCCCGTGACACCCCTGTTTTAAATAGTCAGGTGTTACGTCAAGGTTTACATTGGGAAGACACACCCCTGTTTTAACTGGTGTTACGTCAATGTTTAAGTTTGGGAAGAAACACCCCTCCGAATTCCCATGAGGCCCTGGTTTCTGGAAGACACACTCCTGGATTCCAATGACACCCGGAAAACATGCCTCTGGATTCCCATGACTCCCTGTTTCTACCGGCCAGCAGATTTAAGGAATGTTTACTTTGGGAAGAGAAACCCCCCCCCCCAATATCACCGGTCCTTTTTTAAACGGACAACAGGTGTTATATCATAGAGAATTCTAACAAACGTAATTGGAGTTGAGGGTAATGCTCAACTTACTAGATTTATTGGGAATAATTTAATGACAGATCACATGTTACGTAATGCCATCACACACGTGAGAGTTACGTAATGGCAGCACACACTTAAATGTTACGGAATGACAGCACACATGTTGGTGTTACGTAATGGCAGCACACAAATCAGTGACACATAATAATTTTTTGAGCTTTAATTTTCTTCCAATTTATTTTTCATCGAGACCTTTCAAGACACTTCCAGACGTTTTCTAAGACATTTTTCTTCAAGACGTTTCAAGACTTTTTTTTCTTCCCGAGATGTTTTTCAACATTTCTTTAACTCTTATCTCATAGAGAATGTTTACAGATAACATATTCTAACCTGATCTTTTTCTTCAGAGCTCGTGGGGGACCCTCGCTTTTAACTGAGCATGGCAGACAGATATGATCTTGCGTAATGACAGCTTCAGGCAGAGGAATTTTATGAAGTCATTTTTTCATGACATTTCAAGGCATTTCCTTTCATGATGTTTCAAGATGTTTCAGGTCATCTTAAGGTGTTCAAGATGTTTCAGGCCATCTCAAGACGTTTCTATTTAAGACATTTCAACACATTTCTTTAAGTCTTACGTAATAGGCAATGTTTATAGATGGCACATTCTTACGTGATGTGTCTCTTCAGAGCTCGTGGAGGGACCCCGGCTTTTAACTGAGGAGGAAACACACATGAGTTGTTACATAATACTTTTCAAGATTTTATTTTCTTTCCATGCATTTTTCCCAAAGGATCATTATACTCTGATGATATTTGTCCCTCCTAGGACATGAAAGAGCTTTTCCACCCAATAGAACAGCGCTCCAGGTGGGTGGACCAGCAGGGTATTTCTATTATTCTGTTTCGAGGAATAAATTCTACATGTTAATCATTAGAACGCAGTAAGAACCCCCGTGTTCCAATCGATTAAATAATATCCGCATCAGCGCACGGAAGCATTACAATGTTATTGACTTTCTAACAGGGCCTAGACAGCAGATGTTACGTGGTATTGCCGTTAGATTTTTCATTACGGAAATTATTACTTATTGAAGTTCAATCCTAGGTCAAATTGCACCATCTTTGCAAACTTTGTCTTAACAAGCTGAAAGAGTGCATAAATTCCTCGTTTTAGTCGTTTTACCCGGTTAATTAAGGAACATTTAATATATTTTTTAGTTTTGTGTGTGTTTACCTAAAAAAAATGATCCCATCTTTGCAAACTTAGCCTTAGCTAGCTAAAAGAGTGTATGAATTCTTGATTTTTAATTGTATTGCATGGGTAATAAAGAAGCATTTAATATATTTTTGAATTTTCTGTGTGTTTTCTTAGAAAAAATGGCCCAGTTCTGCAAACTTAACCTTAACTAGCTGAAAGAGAGGATAAATTCTTCATTTTTTAGTTGTATTTTACGGGCAATTAAGGAACATTAAATATATTTTCCTATGTTTTGTGTGTTTTCTTAGAAAAAATGACCCCATCTTTGCAAACTTAGGCTTAACTAGCTGAAAGAATGCATAAATTCTTCATTTTAGTCGTATTTTACGGGTAATTAATGAACATTTAATATCTTTTTCTATTTTTTGTGTGTTTTCATAATAAAATAACCCCCCCCACCCTAACCAAACCACCGGAGGACACTAGCAATTAATGCCATCAGGACCCTTTCATCTAATTCAACCAGGACCCAATCATCCAACTCAACCAGGACCCTAGCGAGCAATTTCAACTGAGGCACCTAACCTAACCACTGGATTACCCCTGGCAACCAATTAAACCGGGACCCCAAGCAAGCAATTTTACCGACAAGATGTTTCAAGACGTTTCATGGCACTTCAAGGTTAGATCCCCCCCACCGCCCAGAAAATTCATTTAACTCCTTCGCCTTAACTTTTAAGCTGTAGAACATGTTACTCCAACCAATTCTTGCCATAGGGGCATAAACTTGACTACCTGTCAAGTATATACCTGACTTCTGTCATCCGCGTGCCCCTCCCCCCTCACCACCTCTTAGGACATTTTCAACCTTTTCCCTCTGAAAATAAGCTTGTGAATCTAAATTAAACACTGTTTCTTCTTTTACTTGAACAGCGGGATTTGGCATGTCTTCGCTAGAATGTAATACTCCAAGGCAATTCACGCCACAGAGAATTTAAAAACATTTCATGAACGAGCCCACTCCCTATTTCCACTGGTTTAGTATAAATTGACAGCACGGTGACCCCCTGCGACACCCATTGTGAACATTTTAAGCGTTTTCTAACGTTTTAATATCCCCAATGGATATATTTTCTATTGCTTATATTTTCCAACAATTCCAACCTTGTGCCACACTACTACTGCTCAGCGGCACCCTCACAAACCACTTCATCACCCCCAAGACAATTTCAGACATTTCATGCTAAAGATTAGACATACAATTTTCTATTCTTCGGAAAAAGAGTTACACTTCGATTCTGATTTTTTTTCCAAAGAAGGGAAAAAGTTACACTTCCGCTCTGAGTTTCCCCCCTATAAAAAAAGTTTTACTTCAGTTCTAAATTTTTTCAAAGAAGACAAGACATTTCAAATCAAGTTCTGAATTTTTCCATAGAAGAGAAAAAGTTACACTTCGATTTTAAATTTTTTCAATGAACAGAAAATATTCCACTTTGATTCTGAATTTTTCCCTAAAAGGAGAAACAAAAGTTATATATCAGTTCTGAGTTTCCCCAAAGAAAAAAAAAGTTCCGCTTAAGTTTTGAATTTTCTCAAAGAAAAGAAAACACTAAACACTTTGATTATGAATTTTTCCAAAGAATAAAAAATGTTTCACTTCGATTCTGAATTTTTTAAATAGAAGAGAAAAAGTTACGCTTCTATTCTGAATTTTTCCAAAGAAAGAAAATGTTCCACTTTGCTTCCTAAATTTTCCAAAGAAAAGGAAATGTCCCACTTTGATTCTGGGTTTTTCCGCAGAAGAGAAAAAAGCTATACTTCAGTTCAGAGTTTTCCCCAAACAAGAAAAACGTTCCAATTTAAATTTTAATTTTCTCAAAGAAATGAAGAACAGTTCAATTTCTTTTCTAAATTTTTCCGTAGAAGAAAAAAGTTAAACTTCGATTATGAATTTTTTCAAAGAAGAGAAGAAAAGTTCAAGTTCTGTTCTGAATTTTTCTGTAGAAGAGAAAAAGTTACACTTCGATTATGAATTTTTTCCAAAGTTGAGAAAAAAGTTGCACTTTGATTTTGAACTTTCCAACAAAGAGAAAATAATCGACATGAAACAAAACCGCTCTGGTGTTTAAAGAATTTGTGATTTCCGAGGTTATATTTCAATTCCGTAATTTCTTCGTTCTGTAAGTTCGTTATTTCTTAGGATATTACCGAAGGGTGTTATAGGGGGGAGGGGTAAATCGTTTTCGCGGGCCTCAATTGGCAGAAATTATCACAAGAGACATTATTCAGGGTTTTTCGCTAATTTTAAACCATCGATTCTAGTGTAAACAGGTATTTTGCAGTGAAATAGCGGAAAATGCTCTAGGGATGATGACGGATGCCACATGGGGGTCACTAAGGGAAGGCAAGTAATGGCGTGATGGTGTCAGGTGTTTTGAGGAGCATCGTGAAAGCCTTGGCTTGCGAAAACTGGAATCACTGGATTGAATGCCTAGTTTTTAACATTAGATGTCTGAAAATATTTTTGGGGTTATGAGGTGATGTCAAGGGGTGCCACACAGCAGTAATAGTGTGGCACAGGTTTGTAATTGTCGGAAAATAATAAAAATAGTAAATATATCCATTAGGGGCATTCAAACGCTAGAAAGCGCTTAAAATATTGATAAAGGGTGTCAGAGGGTACTATCATGCTGTCAATTCTTATAAAGCCAGTGGAAAGAAGGAGGTCGCTTATTCAAAAGATGTTTTTAAATTCTCTGTGGCGTGAACCGCCTTGGAGTATCACATTCTAGCAATGAAATGCCAAGTCCCACTGTTCAAGTAAAAAAAAAAAACAGTGTCTAATTTAGATTCACAAGCTTATTTTCGGAGAGCAGATGTTGAAAATGTCTAGGGGGTGATGAGCGGGATTGCCACGCGGATGACAGAGGGGTTGTCAAATATATGCCACTGGGGTGCAATTGCTTAGTGTAATTTGTTCTACATCTTAAAGGTTAGGTTGAAAGAGTTAAGTGAATTTTCTGGACAATTGGAGGGGGTGAAATCTAACCTTGAAATGTCAAGAAACGTCTTGAAACATCTTGTCGGTGAAAGTTGCTAGCTTGGGGTCCCGGTTTAATTGATTTTTCTAGGGTCTTCCGGTGGATAGGTTAGAGTTCTCAGTTAGAATTGCTCGCTAGGGTTCTTGTTGAGTTGGACGATTGGGTCCTAGCTGAATTGGATGATTTGGTCCTGATTTAATTGCTTTCTAGGGTCCTCGAGTGGTTAGGTTAGGGGGGGGGGATTTTCTTAAGAAAAAGAAAACAAAGAAAAACATAAAAAATAGGAAAATATATTAAAAGCTCCTTAGTTACCCATGCAATAGGACTAAAAATGAAGAATTTATTCACTCTTTCAGCTAGTTAAGGCTGAGTTTGCAAAGACGGGGTCATTGTTCTAAAAAAACACACAAAAATAGAAAAATATATTAAATGTTCCTTAATTGCCCGTACAATACGACTAACAAATGAAAAATGTATCCCCTCTTTCAGGTTGTAAAGGCTAAGTTTGCAAAACTGGGCCATTTTTCTAAGAAACCCCACACAAAATAGAATAATATATTAAATATTCCTCAATTACCCGTGCAATACAACTGAAAATGATGAATTTATGCACTCTTTCAGCTAGTTAAGGATAAGTTTGCAAAGATGGGGCAATTCGATCTAGGGTATAACTTCAATACGTAATAATTTACGAATGAAAAATCCAACAGCAATTCCTCGTAACATCTGCTGTCTAAGGCCTATTAGAAAGTCAATAACATTGTAATGCTTATGTGCGCAGATGCAGAAATCATTCAATTGATCGGAACATGGGGATTCTTATTGCGCGCTAATGACTAACATTTAGAATAAATTCCTCAAAACCGAACACTAGAAATACCACGCTGGTCCAGGTGCCTGGAGTGCAGTTCTATTGGATTGAAATGCTCTTTCGAGTCCTTGCGAGGACAAAATTCATTATAATATAGTAGTCCTTTGAGAAAATGCATTGAAAGAAAATGAAATCTCAAAAAGTATCATGTAACAACCCACATGTGTGTCCTCCTCAGTTAAAAGCAGGGGTCTCTCTGTGAGTTCCGAAGAGACAGATCGCGTAAGAGTGCGCCATCCATAAACATTCCTCATTACGAAAGAATTAAAGAAATGTCTTGAAATGTCTTTAAGAAAAACGTATTGAGATGTCCTGAAATATTTTGAAATGTCATGAAAGGAAATACCTTGAAAGGTCTTGGGGAAAAAATGTCAAATTCCTCTGCATGGCGCTGTCCTTACGCAAGATCCTACGTGTGTGCCGTTCTCAGTTAAAAGTGGGGGTCCCCCACGAGGTCTAAAGAAACAGATCACGTTAGAATGTGTCATCCGTAAAGATTCCCCATTAGGTAAGAATTAAAGAAATGTTGAAAAATTTTTTAGGAAGAAAAAAGTCTTGAAACGTATTGAAGAAAAATTTCTTAGAAAACTCCTTGAAGCGTCTTGAAACGTTTCGATGAAAGATGCATTGAAAGAAAATGAAATCTCAAAAAAGTATGTTTTGACACTGATGTGTGTGCTGCCATTACGTACCACCCACGTGTACGCTGTCATTACGTAAAACCCACTTGGGCGCTGTCATTCCGTAACACTCCCATGTGTGCTTTCATTCATTAACATGTACGCTGTCATTAAGTTATTCCCGACAAATCTACTAAGTCACGCATTACCCTCAACTCCAATTACGTAGGTTAAAATTCCCTATGTTATAACACCTGTTGTTTGTTTAAAACAGGAACCGGTCGTATTACGGGTGTGTGTCTTCTCAAAGTAAACATTCTCTAACACCTGCTGGCCGTTGGAAACAGGGCGTCCATCTTGGAAAGACAGCTTCGATCTTGACCTTCAATAATGTATCAGTGAGAACTTTTGTTTTGCCCTCCTTTCTTCCTTGAAGTATTTTGTTTTCTTGGTGGTCCTGGGATGTGGTTGTACTTGTTCAGGTATGACTATCCTATTTCACAATTGTTGCAATATCACAGCACTTCCTGAAAACATTGGGTGAGAGGTTGGCAGTGCAGGCAGGGATGGGGCTGGATTAGAGCCTCTTATGAGCTCGGCAATTTGCCACCAGCTTATGGGATAAAAAACATTTGGTTGGTCTGTGTTTAAGAGCACAGGTCGTCATTATCAAAACAATCTGGACTGAAAGCAGATATAGCTTCCAAATCCCTTCTGTATTTTTGATGGTATGAAAGTTAAGGGAAAGATTTTCCTGCCAACCCAGATGTGATGTAAATGGTGACAGTTTCTTCTCGATGGGGATGGTTGCTCGATTAAAAATACTACTATTTTGATAATTAATTCTATTAGGAATACATAGCTGTTTATATGTTTCGACTATTATGCAAGGGTTCTCACAGCTATATTTTTCTATCAGATTTGTGCTTCTCTTGATGAATAATGAAGAAGACCAGCGTCCAACCAGCGACTTACGAAGTTTCTAACTCGTGAATAGGCCCAAATCTGTTTTAAACTAAAGCTGGGATTTGATTAAGACTGGCCAAAACATAAATGTTTTCGGTCAACAATGATCGTACCAGCGGCGTGAAATAATTTTCAGCAGCTAGTGGCTGCTGCTATTTTTTGCCCCAGCTGCCACCGGCCTTCTCTTATCGGCCTGGTGCCAGGATCTATTAGCAGTAGTTTGAATGGAAATTTAGCACGCATGAGCCTGATGGAAGTAGATTCAGGGAACGATATATCTCAATGTTATAATGATAAAAGAAAAATCACTTAAAATACATACTGCTTTCAGTAAAGCACAAATTACACTCGCGCTATAATTGGGGTAAAATAGGACAACTTCCCAGTTCATATATCTAGTAATATATTCCAGATATGCTCTTTTGATAACTTTTATATCCATATGGTGTTGTGAATTAGTTGAACTTGCCTATAAAAACCTCCTAAAGTTTTCATCTTAGTACTCTTAGTGTTATTAGTAGTTGTAACAGAAGTAGTAGTTGAAGTAGTTATAGTAGTAGTAGTAGCAGTGGTAGCAGTATTTATAGTAGCGTCCACATATTGCCTTTTGGTCAATGGATCTTCTCCTTTAAGCATTCTCTGAAAGTTTCTACTTAATTCCCTTATCCTTTCTGAACATATACTGTTTTGATAATTTACATGCACATAGTGTGTTTTGAACTAGTTAAAATTTCCCCTCTGCATTTTCTTTAATTTTCACTTTCATACCCTTAGTATTAATAGCACTAGCATAGTAGTGGTAGTAGTAGGAGCAGTCGTAGCAGCAGTAGTGTTGCATTACTAACAATAGTAACAATTGTAGCCGCAGCATTAACAGTAGTAGTACTATAAACATGTTGCGTTTTCGCCAGTAAAACAGCCCACTCACGATGCCCTGGAAGTTTCAGCTTAATAAAGTAAGAAATTCCAAATGTAGTGCTACTACGCCCTGTTGACAATAGGGGTGCATATAGAATTTTCTGATTAGTTTAACCTTCCCCTCAACATTTCCTCTAATTTTAACTTCAATGTTTTTGGCCTTGAAAGTAATCGCTACATAAGCATTATATGCAGTGGCAGTGGTGGTCGTAGTTGTAGTGGTAGTAGTTTTTGTAGCATCTCCGAACACTTTTTCACTTTTGACTCTCAAAAAGGGCACTAGAACTTCTGGTTTCCAATCGAATCCATTCAATTAAGAGTGATAGGATGATAATACTCTTAGCCTCACAATTAATTGCAATTGAAGCATTAGTTATAGTAGCATAGTAGCATTAGCAATAGTAGTAGTAGCAGTACTATCAGTAATGGTATTAGTTGTTGCAGCATCTCCGAAATCTTTTTCACTTTTGACTCTTAATAAGGGCACTAGAAGTTCCAATTCCCACTCAAAATCCAATCAAATTAAAAGTATTAAGATGATATTACTCTTAGCCTTACAAGCAGTTACAATTTGAGTGGTAGTTGGAGAAGTTTAGCAGCAGTAGCACTAGTCGTAACAGTAAAAGTAGCAGTGGTAGTACTGTTAGTAGTATCATGCACATTTTATTTTTTGGTGAAATGATCCTCCAGTAGTATAGGGTCAATCTGTTCCACAGCGCACATAGCAGATTCCTAAAGGATTTTTACAACGCCCTGCTTTCCACAATGCCCATAGCAGATTTCCATAGGATTCCACAAAATGTACTGTTTTAATGGCATGCCCTGTCTTAAAGTCATCCCTGTTTCCATGCCCTGGTTTCCATGACATCATCCTTTACCTATCTAATATAGATGACGCAATCTTGCGTCAGTATTAGAAAAGAGTTCAGTGTGTCAACATCAAAGATATTGTAATGGATGTTTGTACACTATTAGATACTGAAAAAACTAGAAATGGCAAAATGGAACCTAGAGTGTCTGAAGTAGCAGTGGAAATTACAAGGGGTCGTCGACTAACCTTAGAATGGGACGAGATGTATGCAGGATATGCTATATCATTAAGCAAATTCAAGTCGGAAGGACAGTTATATTTTGGTGCAAAAGTGAAAGAAATTCATATACAGAGATTACAAGATGGATTAAATGCGTTATTGAAACATATTGAAGATAACAATATGAATCAATCTATAAAAAAGGAGTAAATTTGTTACTAGCAAGATTCTTAGTTTATAATTGGCAGTTAGAGTGTCAGGATTGAAAATGAATGGATTTGAAAATCAGAAAATCTTACGGAATCTAGTAAAATTGGAAAAGTGGCTAATTCTATATGATGATTTTCTAGAGATATCTCTTCAAAGAAAAATATTTTCTTAAGAAATGCTTAACGATATAATGGGAACTGATTCTCCATCTTTGGACTATTGCATGAGACCGTTAATTCGTGGTCCAGATGCTTTTACTCAGTTTATAGATATATTAATTGAGACAAAACAAAATAAAATTTTGATTTTGCTTTTAACCACTACTTAGATGGCGATTTCTAAAGTCAACAAGAAATAGTGTCTAAACAAGTTTTTTGATGTCACTCTTCTTAGAAGACATTTATTTTATTAATCGTGATTCAGTTTCTTTTTGACGGTGAGAGAGTCAACATCAAAAAAAGTTTCACACAGCTACATTATGCTTGTATACATTGGGTAGCTGGACATCCTGTGAGAATTGTACCTTTGCTGATAACTAAAATGGAAATTGTAGTTTATGCAATCCATATAGGATTGCATATAGGATATGCTGTGAAAAATTAAGCACTTTAATTCCTGTCTCGAAGAGATATATGACTCTTATACTAGAGGTTTCCTATGCTCCAATTGTCACTATGATAAATGTGAGCAACGGGAAAATACTTCCCTGGCCTGGCTGCAAAAAACCCTAGACGTGAATTCAGTTTATTTTTAAGAGACTGGTATCATCGCGCCTTTAAATTGTTCTGGGAAGAAGAATCTGGTCTACCCTTCAATTGCTGGAATAATAAAATAGTTTGGTTTTTACTTCATTGTTGTAAGGATACCGGCCACTATGATTATAAACCTACAGACATTTATTTAGATGTTACAGAAAGTTATTCTTCATATGAGAATTTTGTGTGTGACATTGCTTCCAATAAGCAAATTTAAACAAGTGAGTTTTATAGTATGAATCAGAACAGTATTATTGACTTTAAAGAGAGATTGAATAAAATTGAAGTTACAATATATTGTAGAAAATGTGACCCTGACTTTGCATGCCAAGAAGAGTACAAGTTAGATCCTGGCAAATTGCTGCCACTTGTCGTTTCTGATGATTACCCATACGTAGAAGAAGAAATCTAAAGGGACACAGTATTTTTTGTAATTACAAATTTTATTAATAAAAAAATTTACTTGCATTTTTTAAGGATTTCACACTTAGGGCACCGAAATTTATACTGTATAGGTAGGAAAGAGTATTTTCAACTAGAAAGCCGTTCAATCGCGGATTGTCTCCACAAATATTAAGGAACTCACTATATGTGTGTGACATCCAAAAAACAAAATATAATATTGCAAACAACAGCTTTTGGTTGATAAATCTTGTACCCGCTTCTGATTTTGAATAATATATTTTCCACTTCCCTCAAGATAGTTTTTAATGTGAGGCGTGTAGAACGTATACCATAGGCCTAGAGGGTCTATTAATAAAATATTCATTCTTGTTTGATAGATGCATAGCCAATGCCCCATCTTACAGTTGATGGGGTACCGTTAACAATACTAATGGTATTGTTAACACGGTGAATATGCTCGAGGAAATCCGAAGGTATGCAATGGAATTTTTCTTTCGACATGTAAGGATCCAAATTGAATACATTGATTATTTGATTCGTGTTCATGGGGCCAAGTGTAATAGAACACTGCCATCAATGGTAATTTCCCAATAGTTTTCAAATTGATTTAGCGAGATTGATGCAATACTCTTAGTCAACGGTTTGCCAAAGGTACACTCTAAACGTACAGTACCCGTTCGTACAATAGTTTTATCTTGAGTACGGGACAAATATAAATACAAGGATATCATGAATTTTCACAAACATTTCTTCGGTTATATAATTTTCAAATAATTGTTAATCTCGATCTAGGGATTGTATTGTCAATTCATATAAGGTCCTGTGGGATTTATCAAAGGATGAATTGTAGAGTGGAATTCCATTTACTTTGCATAAAAGAGATACCCATGATCCAATGGCACTAGTACTTTTTACAAAAGCCAAAGCAAGTTTTGAAGGAATTTCACCGTTGATAAATGATGAATCCTTATAGGTACGTGTACCCGTAGTAATATATCGTTGATTCGTGATTTTATAAGGAAGAAGCAAGTTGATATTATTTCCGGAGGAATTTTTCAATTGCCAAGGCAACAGAACTCATAACGTGTTGTTTTCATGCATGAAGTATTGCCGAGGTAAGAGAGACTGTTAAATCGGGTGCAGTGTCAAGTACTTTTCGAAGAAAAAATTGGACCATGCGTGTTGTAGCTTTATGTCAATTTTAATATTCGGAGGGGGCAACCATTCAGGTAAATTAAGAATTTCATGATTTAGTTTAACAACTAAATGTAAATCTTTAGTTGTCGCGTCTCATACTCTCAATTTCTTATAGGAAATTGTAGTCATCAACATGAATTGTATATAACTTCCATAACTCGAAACATTATTACTCGTGCTCACCAATGTTCCATTTATGTAGACACTGATTTGTCTAAATAAATTGTTTAGTACACGGTTTTCATACAATAGCCCCTCGGCTGCATTTGGTTTTCCTTGTTAGATTTTTTAACAATGACACGCAAACCTATAAATGTTAAAGTCAAATCTATGAAATATTTTTCACTGGAATAAATTTGAAAATAGACGTTTTAAGAGAGTGGTATTTCCGGATAGTATTGTTCATAGTAACCATATTTTACGCTCACATCACCATTTGCTGCATTGAAAAGATTTAGAGATAAGTTGATAGAACGATTAGATTCTTTATGTGGTAGATATGCCATTTCTAGGAAAAGAAATTTTTTTTCGATCAAACAATTTTTACTTTTTTTTTCTTGTTGATGCTTTACACTTGCGGGCTGAGTTGAGACTGATGAATGATGAGGTCTTTCTTGCCCTTTCAAACCCTTTCCGTTTTATCGTGATTTCAATCATTCGTCAATCATCGCTGGCTAAGTGGACGTGCGCTGGGTGGAGAATTCTTTGTCCAAGGGGCGCTGGTTCGATCCATGGCGCGGCCAGTTATTTGGTTTGAGACGAGGGTCAGTGGTGTGACTCTGTAAGCTTAGCCAGAGTCGACCCAGCTCTAAATGTGTACATGGAGAGATCTGGGGAAGGTAAGCAGGAAGGGATGGCGAAAGCACACGATGGCTGGCCCTCAGCCCCCCCCCCCATTGCACTTCCTGGCTGAAGGGCCACGAAACGGAGATCAGGACCGCCGGTTTTGACCTTAAGGATCTAGTGCCGTCATACTACTAGTTACTACAATCATTCGCCAAGGGATCGAGCACCGGACCTGAGATTTTGTGAAACACTTTCTTGAAAATCCTTCCCAAAGCCCCAACTATGTAGTGTAGAGGACACAAATCAGCGGTGACCGGCGCAATATGTTTTTTAGCCAAGGATAGTGCAGAGCATAACTGCTTGGCAAATCAATTGCCAATACCGTAACCGGACATTCACGAAAGACCCCCTAATAGTCGATTCCATGACCCAATTGTCGTGGTCCAAGAGTAGCAACACAGCAATCAATATCAGAACAAACAAAATGAGTTCTATTAGCCATCTCACTAAAGGGGATCAAAATGAATTGTAATCCTGGCCAAAGCTTTTGTTATTGCTAGAGGATCACCTAATTCACTTCTTAATGTTAAGTAACAGAGCTCCAAATACGAAGTAATAACTGGAATGTGTTGGAGGTGCTTTATATTGTAGTGGTGAATGTGTTCACTAGATGTTTTTCGTGCAAGAATATGTAGAAGGGGCATTAATATTACCGACTCTCGATATCTCGACAAAGGATGCATAAAGAAATATACAATTGTCAGATGAGAAGGTGGGTGCATAGTCTACATCGATAACATGCTGCTTACCACTAAAATTTTTACAGTAATAACACAATCTTTAAAACCGTGATTCTTACGTAAATCCTCCTTGAGGAAAAATTCTACTCTGTTCCCGTGAATAGTTGAATGTGAATCCGCCCTTTTTTCGACATGCAATATTTTTGTTGATAACTCGAAACAAATCACTCAAATTTGTGTTTTCCCCAAGGGGTATAATTGCAAAGGGGTAATCATCAGAGTCAAAATTTACCAATACAGCCTCGTCAGAAAGTCAAAGGGTCTTACTTTAATCTCATATGCATGATCCTTTCTTAGGATATCATATGTATTTCTAAGAATACAATTATCAAGAGCAACTTCATACCTTCCCTAAAATTTAATGGTGGGGGAGTGTTTTGTCCAAAAACCGTTTGCTTTATTAAATCGTCACAGAGGGGTTCAGAACCACTAGACATGAATGTCACACAAAAATCATTAGTCATTATAAATAACTTCTACGGCAATCCAGGAATCAAAATCAGAGTTGTATCCTAGCCAGCGAACAAGCAACTGTCTCTTACCATTAAGTTTTGACTCTTTAATACCTTTTCAATTTGATACATTCCACTATTTCCCACTTTTTGCAATTCATAATAGTAAACACCGCCAAGAATATCGTCATCTTTCACATAACGAAGACGATACGTTACAGGCTAAGTGTCTAAGATCTTTGACACTTTAAAAAGTTTAGTGGACCACAAGTAATTCCGCTTTCCAAAAATATTTTTTATTCGACTTATTCGAACAGTATCACCAGCAATAAATTTTTGACAGCCTTTCATGAGACCATTGTTCAAGAAAAATGTCAAGAGTATTGTAACTGTGATGAAATTCAAGGACCAACATTGGACAAGGATCAATGAGGATTATAAATCATCATTATTTGATTTAAATCATGAATTAAAGCACCAGTATGTTTCAGTGTACAATATCTTGAAATTAAAAGTCGAAAAGTTCTTATCAAACGTTCAGCCAGTATCACCTTTATCGGACTATGAGTATGATAGAGCACTGTATTATATTTCAATAAAAACCTTTTTTGCATGTGGATTAACAAATTCACTTCCCCAATCTGTTTGAGTTTTTCTACATGAATCCTGTTCGAGAATACTTTCTATATCTTTAGCAACTTCATCGCCTCTCTTTGACTGCATTGGAATTGCAGATGCCTGGCGACTAAAAACGCTTATTGCGACAAAAATATACTTTTACGGTCTATTATGATGTCTTTGAATCTCGTCTGGAGTTTAAAGATCTGATTGTAATATATGCAGGTCAAAAAAGGCTTTAGTTTTTCGATGGGCAAGACCTCTTGCCCTATGATTTTGACCAAGACCGTAACGAGGTTTCTTTTGTAAATATTCTTTTGCTATCTTATTTTCACCTCCGGTGACTTTAGAAAGTATAGTGGGAGAACCTAAAATTTCAATTTTTCCAATATTCTAATAAGCTTGTTTCAAAACATGATCCATTTTGAAATTAAACGCGGTTCGAAGCACCCGCTAGGCTTTTGCATACCAAATAAGTTGAAAAGACTTGTTCGTTTAATACCCTTACCAGACCTACTTGGCGTGCTATCATTTGATATATCTGGTGATATTCCTGCACATTCCCTTAAAAGTTTTGAAGCATGTTTATTCCCAATAATACCTTTGGGAAACTTTGACGACTTTAGAAACTTATTTAAATGACTATCAAACGATTCAAGTCTTTTTCGATTTGCAATCAAATCTGATAACAAATCTATTAAATTGTAGGGTTTGCTCTGGATTATAACTTCATTCTTTTTCACGTCAATTTGTTCATTTTCAGCTAGAGAAACCAAGAGTCTTTTAATTTGCTGAAGATAGGACAGGGTTATCATGTCTAAAACACTTTTTAATAAATATAAATCTTCTTCTTTTTTGGCTTTTTCTATATTTCAAAACTTTCAGTACTTTCAGAAGTTTGATCAATGACATTTACTTTGAGCAGTTTTTCACGGTAAGGCTCATGTTTGTCGACGCTTCAAAGGGTATTTAAAAGCAACATTAATTATTCATTATCGGCAATTGTTTCATTTTTAAAAAATTTGTCAGTATTATCTTCAAAGTGCTCTTTTGGTAAAAGAGCAAGTTCAATTGGAGTCAATTTAAAGGGTTTAGCCATTTCTAGAGAATAGTGTTTATAAGTCCGGCGATTATTGGAAGTAACAATGAAAAGAAACTACCACCTGATTGAACAAGCCGTTTTCTTTTAGTATTTCCTTTCTTTTTGCTGGCTAGCGCACTTACAAAAGAACAATGTTGCTTTGTTTGTTGTCTAACACCTTCTGAAAGTTGAGCATTACCTTCCAATAAATCTAAACAAAGTTCATATAAAAGATTAGTGAAATCATTGTCAATACCATGTTTGAGTATGGCTTTCCTAGGCCACGATTTTGCATTAGCTAGAACAGAAAATAAATTTTTGTTTCTTAGCTTCTTCAACGTCATGATGGCGACTAATGGTCTTTTTTACTATTCACGGGTAGATATACACTCATTTCATTATCAAAAATATCAGTGACTACACGTAACTCTTCGGGTGTGTTTTGATCCAGGTGCAATAAAATATATCCATAGGGTTTATTAGTAGCTTGATTGCACGGCGAGAGTAAATATTTTGGTTCGCCAGGGTAGATTTGTTTTTCAGAGTTATAAGAGAACTTTAATCGCAAACAACCCTATAGATGATGTATTAGGTACAACTCAAAGCAAGTGTTCTCATACATTTACTCTGATGATAAAGATTATGGAGAACAACAGTTACGGAAATTCTTCATGACGTTAATGGACCGTGAATAATTGTAGCATCTTTTGAGGCCATTTTTCAATAGATTAAGCTAAATCATCACTAATCAACCAATAGTTTGGTGCAATACTATTAAACACGTCAAGTCCTCGTCTAAATGTTATGCTTGGTGCAATACTCATTGTTTTATCGTTGGATTACTGCCAAACACTGTAACAATATTAGATATGTTTCGCATTCGCTAAAAACGTTTTGTCACGACTTTGAATTATTTTCGTTAATAGTGTTGTTTTGCCAGACATTGATGGTCCGCAAAAAAATGTTCTGAATGGTGTTTTGAATTGATAAATATTCCTCCAATGTCAAAATACAACTAACCAAACCTAACCTCAATTTGGTAAATAATTACTAAGAAAATAGAAAAAAACATGGTTTCTTTAATGTAAACAAATATACTGCAAATTAAAAGAAATATATTTTCATAATCATTTGAACATATTTACAATGGCAGTTGAATATTTTAAAAAGGACTTAAAAATACGTCCCCCCGCTTGGAGGCTCCGGACGCGACCGGACTTCTCTAGAGGAAGTGGTGGCCAGAACGGTGGCCGGAAGATGCCGCAGTGGGGTAGCAGCAAGAAATACATTAAAAACTTTTTAAAATACCACTTTCCAGAAAATATATAGATAAACAAATATAAAATAAATCAATTAAAATATATAAATACAAATATAAACAGTGAAAATGACCAGAAAAACGCACTGCTGAGCTGTAGACTGACGGAAAAACGGCCCCCCTCCCAAACTGACGGACTACACAAACCCCCTCCCCCTGCAAACTACAGGGCTTTCTCTAGACTGATTTGCTTCTATATTTTATGCAATCAACTTGATCTGAAGTAAGATAGTGAGCGTGTGGTAGTAGCCACACACCGCCCGTGCATACATAGACTTTGTCCGATATAGTGGACATGGAATTTTTTCAATTTTTCCAATATTCTAATAAACTTGTTTCAAAACTTGATTCATTTTGAAACTAAACACGATTCGAAGCGCCAGCTACCCTTTTCCATGCTAAATGAGTTGGAAAGACGCGTTCGTTTAATACCCTTACCAGGCCTTCTTGGCGTGCTATCATTTGATATGTCTCGTGATATTCCTCAACATTCTCTTAATCGTTTTAAAACATGTTTATTTCCAATAATACTTTTGTGAAACTTTGATGACTTTAGAAACTTATTTAAATAACTATCAAAGGATTCAAGTCTTTTACGATTGGCAATCAAAACTGATAACAAATCAATTAAATTGTAGGGTTTACCCTGGATTATAACTTCATTAATATTCTCGTCAATTTGTTCATTTTCAGCTAGATAAGCCAAGAGTCTTTTACTTTGCTCACGGTAGGATGGGGTTAACATGTCTACAATACTTGTTAATAAAGATAAATCTTCTTCTCCTTTTTTGGCTTTTTCTAACTTTCAAAACTTTCAGTACTTTCAGAAGTATGATCAATGACATTTACTTTGAGCGGTTATTCACAGTAACGTTTATGTTTGTCGACACGTCAAAGGGCATTTTGAAGCAACATTAATTTTCCATCATCGGCAATTGTTTCATTGCTAATAAATTTTGTCCATATTATCTTCAAAGTGCTCTTTTGGCGAATAAGCAAGATCAATTTGAGTCAATTTAAAATGTCTAGCCATTTCTGGAGAATAGTGTTTATACGTCCGGTGGTTATTGGCAGTAATAATTAAAAGAAACTATCAGTTGCTTGACAAGTCGTTTTCTTTTGCTCTTTACTTTCTTTTTGCTTGCTAGGGTAATTACAAGTGAACGATGTTCCTTTTTCTGTTGTCTAACACCTTCTGAAAGTTGAACATTGCCTTCCGTTAAATTTAAACAAAGCTCATATAAAAGATTAGTGAAATCATTGTCAATACCATGTTTGAGTATGGTTTTCCTAAACCACGGTCTTGAATTAGCTAGAAAGGAAAATAAATTTTTGTTTCTTAGCCTCTTCAGCGTCATGATGGCGACTAATGACCTTTTTTACTATTCACGTGTAGATATACAGTAATTTAATTATCAAAAATTACAGTGACTAAACGTAACTTTTTCGGCGTGTTTTGATCCAGGTCCAATAGAATATATCCATAGGGTTTATTAGTAGCTTGATTGTACACCGAGAGTAAATATTTTTGTTCACCAGGGTAGATTTGTCAACGACAAAGATTTCAATAAAAACCTTACATGCCCAAAGGCCATAACTTATAAACCTTGCCCTGAAGACTGTGGGGGGAGTGTCCTGCTCAAAGATAAAATTTCCTGAGCTTTAATTTGCGTGGAAAAAAATGGCTATCTCAAAATTTTGATTGGATGTGTTTGGGGAAATGATGGGCGTGGAAGGGGTGTTAATTTCCTTCCAATCACTTTTGAATATTAAAAAGGACAGTAGCCATTTCAATTTCCAATCGAATTAGCCCTTTTTGAAGTTTCTACGAAAACGAGTTCTATAAAAACCTTATATGCCCCCAGGCCATAACTTACAACCCTTGCCCTAAGAGCTGTGAGGGGCGGGGCTTTCATCGTCAAGACCTATTTTCCAGAACTTAAAACTACGCTGAACAAAATGGCTATCTCAAAATTTTGATTGGATGTGTTTGAATAAATTGTGAGCGTGGAAGGGGTGTTAGTTGCCCTTCAATCACTTTCGACTATTACAAAGTTCACTAGCCCTTTGAATTACCAATCTAATGAGTCTTTTTTGAAGTTTCTACGACAAGGCTTTCTAGAAAAACCTTATATACCCTCAGGGCATAACTTACAACCCGTTCCCTGAGGGGTGTTGGGGAGTGTCCTTCTCAAAAACATAATTTCTATCTGGAAATCAACTAAGCTGAGCAAAATGGTTATCTCAAATTTTGATTGAATGTGTTTCGGGAAATAGTGGGCGTGGAAGGGGTGTTAGTTGCCTTCCAATTACTTTCGACTGTTAAAAAGGGCACAAGCCACTCCAATTTCCAATTGAATGAACCCTTTTCGAAGTTTCTACGACAACTTCTTCAATACGAAGTGCCGTGCTCTAAAGGAAAAAAATAATAATTAATACATTGTGCCAACATCGTTCTTATATGCCCCCGGGGCATAACTTATAACCCTTGCCCTGACGGTTGTGGGGGAGTATCCTCCTCAAAAACGTATTTTCTATCTGGAAATCAATTACGCCGAACAAAATGGCTATCTCACAGTTTTGATTGGATGTGTTTGGGGGAATAATGGGCGTGGGGGAGGAGGCTATTTGCCCTCTAATCACTTTCGACTATTAAAAAGGGCACTAGCCACTCCAATTTCCAATTGAATGAGCCCTTTTCGAGGTTTCTACGACAGCTCTTTTGATACGAAGTGCCCTGGTATGGAAAAAAATAAATAAATAATACATTGTTCCAACATCGTTCTTTACCTAGGCAGCGCGATTACGCTGCCTATGATTAGTATTCAACGGAAGGTAAAAGAAGACAGGCATACTATTCTAATAACATTATAAACCATATCTTGTCTATGCGTCAGAACTGTTACCTTTGTAAAAATAACGTAATAGTAGACAATGAAATCGCAGGCAAAATAAGAAGGCCACTGGCGTACAATATAACAACGGAGTATAAAGATGAACTGATGAAAAACAAAGCACATATCAACATTATTACTACCATTGTTAGTGTACCAGCAGATATTGTCAATGAACCCAATAATACCAATAATGAACGCAAATTGAACCTGTAGCTGACACGACAGTAAAAATTGTGAATGACACAAAATGTATTAACGATTATTCTACTGGCTACAAAGTAAGAGAAGAGAATACCTACACTATCAAGAGAGAACATGATGAATTATTTTATGGAACAGAATCAAAATGTCCAAAGTCGTTCAATAATATAATAATGTATAAAAGGATATGTAACATATTTTTATGTTAATATTCTACATGTTGTTACTTCAATAAAAATATTGTATGGATTGATTTGTTGCTTCTATTATTTTTACAGTACGCTACCAAATCGAAAGTCTAGAATGTTTATTAAGAAGTTGGTGATGTAAGAAAAATATATTTTTAGAGACATAGATACTACTACTAGCAAGCTCAGAGGGGATATATTAGAAACTGACATAGGTTAACACAGCTTTTACCAAAGCTTGATAGAGATGAGATGGATTTGTTTTCCTCCAAAATCCCCAGAGACAAGCGAACATCCGCTCAGACACACAGGTGAAGAGTGACAGAGGCTAAAAAATCTACAAAGACAAAAGAGTTGGACATAAAATCATACAAAGATAGACATAGAGACAAGCAAGCATCCACTTGGACATACAGACATAGAGAGAGAGAGGCAAAAATATCTACAAACAGATATTCGGACACAAAATCACACAAAGACAGATATAGAGACAAGCAAACATCCGCTTAGAGACACAGGCATAGAGAGCCGTTTAGATGTTAAAAAACGTCTTAAAGTCAAAACAAAAACGTCACGAAGAAACAAAAACATTTTGAAGTAAAAAAAAAACATTTCGAAGAAAAAAAGCCTCTCGAAGTTAAAACAACAGCGTCTCGAAGTTAAAAAACGACATAAAGAAACAAAAGCGTCTTGAAGTTAAAACAAAAACATTACGAAGAAAAATGTCTCGAACAAAAAACATCTCGAAGAAAAAAAACCTCTCGAAGTTCAAACAAAAACGTCTCGAAGAAAAAACGTCTCGAAGTAAGAAAAAACCGTCTCAAAGTTAAAACAAAAAGGTCTAGAAGTTAAAAAAACGACATAAAGAAACAAAAACGTCTTGAAGTTAAAACAAAAACATTACGAAGAAAAATGTCTCGAACAAAAAACATCTCGAAGAAAAAAAACCTCTCGAAGTAAGAAAAAAACCGTCTCAAAGTTAAAACAAAATCACCTCGAAGTGAAAAAAAATCTCGAAGAAAAAAACTCTTGAAGTTAAAAGAAAAATATCTTGTAGAAAACAAAACGTCTCGATGTAAAAAAACGTCTCAAAGTTAAAACAAAAACGTCTCAAAGTTAAAACGAAAACGACACGAAGAAACAGAAACGTCTCGAAGTTAAAACAAAAACGTAACGAAGAAAAAAAAACATTTCGAAGATAAAAAAATCTCTCAAAGTTAAAACAAAAACTTCACGAAGAAACCAAAACGTCTCGAAGTTAAAACCAAAACCTCACGAAGAAACAAAAACGTCTCCAAGTTAAAACAAAAACGTCAAGAAGAAAAAACGTCTCGAAGAAAAAAACGTCTCAAAGTTAAAAAAGGTCTCGAAGTAAAAACAAGTCTCAACGTTAAAATAAAAACGTCACGAAGAAACAAAAACACCTCGAAACTAAAACAAAACTCATGAAGAAAAAAACATCTCGAATTTAAAAAACGTTTCGAAGAAAAAAACATCTCGAATTAAAAAAAACGTCTCAAAGTTTAAACAAAAACTTCATGGAGAAACAAAAACGTCTCGAAGTAAAAAAAACATCTCGAGGAAAAAAAAACCTCAAAGTTAAAACAATTACATCACGAAGAAAAAAAAGCATCTCGAATGCAAATACAAAATTTAGACATACAAACAGACAAAAGACAGACACTGGGACATGCAAACACCCGCCCAGACACACAGGCACAGAAAGTAAGACGCATACAAACATATAAATACAGATATGCAAACTGACAAAGACACTGGGACAAGCAAACATCCACACTGATACACTGGCAAAGAGAGTGAGAGAGATAAAAATATATAAAAACACATAGATTCAGGCATAGAAAGAGACAAAGACAGACACTGGGACAAGCAAAAACCCACCCAGGCACACAGGCACAGAGATTGAGAGAGACATTAACACATACAAACATACTAATTCAGGCATACAAACAGACAATGGCAGACACTGGGACAAGCAAACACCAGCGTAGACACACAGGCACAGAGAGCGAGAGAGACATAAATACTTACAAACACACAGATTCCGACATTCAAACAGACAAAGAAAGACACTGGTACATGCAAACGCCCGCCCAGAGACACAGACACAAAGAGTGAGATAGACAAAAACACAAACAAATACATAGATTCAGACATACAAACAGACAAAGACAGGCACTGGGACAAGCAAACACCCATCCAGACATACAAACACATAAATTCAGAAATGCAAACGGACAAAGACATGCACAGACACTGGAACAACCACCCAGTCACACACGCTTAGAGAGTGAGTGAGACACAAACACATAGAAATACACAATTCAGATATACAAACCGAAAAAGAAAGACACTGATACAAACAAATTCCCGCTCATACACACAGACACAAAGGGTGAGAAAGACAATAACGGATACAAATATATAAATTCAGACATGCAAACTAACAAAGACAGCCACTGGGACAAGCAAACACCCACCCAGACGCACAGGCAAAGAAAGTGAGAGAGACAAAACATAGGCAAACACATAGATTATGACGTTGAAAGAGACCAACACAGACACTGGGTCAAGCAAACACCCTCCCAGACACACAGAGAGTGAGAGAGACAAAAACACATACAAACATACAGATTCAGACCTACAAACAGACAAAAATAGACACTGAGACAAGCAAACACCCGCGTATACATACAGGCAAAGAGAGTGAGAGAGACAAAACCGCATACAAACAAATAAAATCAGACATGCAAACCAAAAAAGACAGACACTTGAAAAATTAAACATCAATATTTTTAGGGTACAGCAGCAACTCCATCATTTAGAATATCTATACAAAAGGCAGAGATGTATGAACAGGAATGTTCAGACACAGACAAAACTACCAGGCGCATTTCAAATATTTCATTGGCTGCCATCTATTCATTTAGTCATCATGGCAATATTTCCAATATTTCCATCCAATATCATTGCAATATTTCAATTTTTCCATTCAGATATAAATGGCAGCACAACAGACTTTGTACTTTCACCAGGGTACTTGCATTTTTTCAAATAACTGCATTCAAGCTAGGTTCATTTAAGTTCCCTTAGCGTGGTGTGGCTTCTATACAAACCTTATATGCCCCCGTTAATTTTTTAACTATAAAGTTCTAATTTTTACTCCCAAGGCTTTAAGAACGGCTGTTCCAATAAAAGGTCAATTGAAATTGGATAAAGAGCATTTTTACAATGCCTCAACAATGCAAAGCTCTATGATGTGCATTTCAGTCATTTAGTACATTTATATAGGTCTATGTTTAAAACGGTGATTGGTAAATACAATCTGTACATTTACCATTCAACTACATCTCTTGCACTCAGAAAAGTTTTCCGTAAAGTATTATAAAACTTTAGCAAAAAAGAGCGGGTTGAGGAGAAGAAAACCACCTATAATCAGAATATTTTCAGTTTATTCTACCTATTAATATCATTCTTTACTTTCATTTGCAAAAAAAACTTATTTGTTTATTTTAATTACATAAAATGTTAGAGGCGAAAGTATGACTTTAAGCTTTTGCCCCAAATACTTCAAGATAAAGACATGGGTGGTTGGAGTAGGATAAGCAATATTTTCCGGAATGACTCAAGAATGAAATAGCTTATAAATTTAAATATGCTTTAAACATTATAACTTTTCGTTTAAATGTTTTGGAAGGCAATGACAATCTATTAGTAACCGCTGACTTCATTTTATATACTTACAGATGTTTTCAATAAAGCACAGATAAAGTTTTAGCGTAAACAGTATGTAGATAAGCTTCCGTCTAATATGGAGTAATTCCTCATCGTTTCAAGTTTTAAAGGTATTCCCTACTTTCAAGAAATTATTTATTCATTAATTTTAAGTGAGCACGGTAATTTGCTTCAGTAAAATACTCTTTACCCTTAGATCACGTTTGGATGCACTTCTGCACCAACCCTGGTGATTTAGTCTGGACAAGTAGTACAAAAGTCACTTACGATAAAGATTTGTTGTATAGCTCCACCAATCCCAGCATCCCTGTGGGTTCCCTAGAAGTGTTTGAGGAGAAACTTGAGGAAAAAGAATGACTATGTCATTCAGTTCAGCCACCTCCAACAAACCAGTCTTCCTAGCAAATTTCTCACCAATATAATGCCTAAAAATTAAAGAGAATGTTTATTTATGTCTCATGGTTTTTTTCGTTTTCTGTTATCTAGCAAGCAATCACACATAGCATCAAAGCTGGATCTAGGGGACTAAAGGTGGCAAGCGCCCCGGATGGCACGTCCGAAAGAGGGAAAACAAGCTAAAGATGAAATTAAAAAGAAAAACTTCCCGAAAATAGACCTAATTCAACACTTGAATTTATTTAAATTACAATACCCGAATGAATTGTCAAGCATAGTTAAACATTTTTAGTATCTTCTGGCCTTTCACTCCTGTTTCAAACAGTTTGTGGTAATGAACTGTAAGTAGGAAGCGACCCGGGCCAAAAGTAACCGGAGCTCTAATAAGCGGCTTTTTTATACCAATAGATACATTAAAAGAATCATATTTTATTGCTGATTTAAAATATATAAAATTTATCACGTTTAGTTTTACCCATCAAGTTACGTGTCTGATAAAATTTGCCTTACTTTCGGAAGAAGGGAAAAAAACCTAAAAGTCATATGACCTTAATACAAATCACACAATCAGATTCAGTGAACCAGAAAACCCCACTGTAGAGGTTTCAAGCTCCTATCTGCAAAAATGTGGAATTTTGTAGTTTTTGCCGAAAGACAGATCGCGGATGCGTGTTTATTTGTTATTTTGTTTTTTTTTCCAGGGGTGATCGTATTGACCCAATAGTCCTAGAATATTGCATGAGGGCTCATTCAAACGGAAATTAAAATTTATAGTGCCCTTTTTAAGCGACCAAAAATAGAAGGCAACTAGGCCCCCTCCCACGCTCATTTTTCACAAAGTCACCCAATCAAAATTTTTAGATAGCCATTTTATTCAGCATGGTCAAATAATATTTAGCCCTTCCCTGGGGAAGGGCTGGAAGTTATGAACTTTGCCCAATGTTTATATATAGTATTGCTTATTGGGAAGTATACTGACATAAATAAAGTAAAAAGATCAAAAGTGGAGTTTTTAAAGGCCAAACGAAAATACTGAAAAAACACACAAAGCGAATATTTCGAGAGGACAGACGCCTCTCTTCTTCGGCGAGAAACAAAAATATATTCAAAGAAAGTGCCGAAGAAAAAACCAACAAAAGAAGCACGGAAAGCCAATGTGAAAAAAACAAGAAACCAATGAAAAAACAAAAAATTAGAAGATGAACAAGGTTCAATAAATGCCAAAAACTATGAGAATTAAAACAAATACTTAAGAACCATAAAACTGATTCATTCACCAATATCCGCGAAAAAATCCAAAAAACATGAACTGCCAGCGACGGATACTAGCGATTAGCTAAGAAACAAAAGAAAACATTCATTCACTCAAAACAAAACGAACCAGCAAATAAATGAGTTACAAAACTACGCCATCTGATCTCAAATTTTAATAATTGTATTCCTTACAGGCAACCTTTGAGACCTAAGGGGTTGTTGACGTGTTTGATTACGTGATTAGGAAGGTGGTACAAGGTTTTCAAACAGTTTGTGGTAACGAACTGTAAGTAAGGAGCGACCAGGCTCAAAAGTAACCGAACCTCTAAAAAACGGAATTTCGATACCAATAGATTCATCAAAAGAATCAGGTTCTTATGTTGATTTCAAATATATAAGTTTCATCAAAATTAGTCAAAGTACCTTTCAAAAGTTACGCAAAAGTTAAAAAGTTACGCAATTTTCTAAAAAAGGAGGAAACACCCTCTAGATTCAGCGTATCAGAGAACCCTACTGTAGAGGCTTCAAGCTCATTTCTGCAAAAATGTGGAATTTTGTATTTTTTGCCAGAAGAAAGATCACTGATGCGTGTTTATTTGTTTTTTTGTTTTGTTTCTTTTTGTTTGTTCCCCCATGGGGGATCTTATCAACCCAGTGGTCCTAGAATATTGCGGGAGGACTCATTCAAACAGAAATTAAAAGTTATAGTGCCCTTTTTAAGTGACCAAAAAATGGAGGGCAACTAGGCCAACTTCCACACTCACTTTTTTGGCAAGGTCTCCGGATCAAAATTTTGAGATAGCCATTTTGTTCAGCATGATCGAAAATATCAACTTTGTCTTTGAGATGACTTAATCCCCCACAGTTTTCGGGGGAAGGGTTGCAAGTTAAGAACTTTATCCAATGTTTACATATAGTATTGGTTATTGGGAGTTATACAGTTTTCACAAGTTTTCAGGGGGAATTTTTTCTGGTAGTAGGAGGGGGGGGGGTTCAGGGGTTACGTGGAAGTATCTTTCCATGGATGAATTTTTCATGGGGGAAGGGATATTGCTATAAAGGGGGTGCTGGATTTCTCAGTATTATTTAAAAAAACATCAGAAATTAAATTAAAAAAAAAGTTTTTCAACTGAAAGTAAACAACAACATCAAAACTTAAAACGAGCAGAAATTATCACGTATGTGATTGGATTCGCCCCCTAATGAATACCTCGCTGTTTACGCTAACGAATTTTTTAGTGCTTTCATAAGAGCTATTTATTCTAATTAACGGCCTTTGTGAGTAAGAGGTCATTTTTAAAGTATTGGAACAAAATTTCAACTTCAGCGTAAAGAGCAAGGTATTGATTAGTTTGTGAACCCCCTAATGTACGTATTAAAAATATACGAAAATAGAAGTTCTTTACGTTAGCTAATTCGTAAGTTACTTATATCTATTACTAATAAAAACATTCATAAATAAAATTAGACAACTTACGAGAATGCCATTTAACCAAAACAAAAGTAAAATTAATATGCAGATTTCGTTTTAATTATTCATGTACGGTGAGCCAAAATCAGAACCTGTATTATTTCAAAAACGTTCAGAAGTTAAATAAAAGACACAAGTTTTTTAACTGAAAGTAAGGAGCGACATTAAAACTTAAAACGAACAGAAATTAGTCCGTATATGAAAGGGGCCGTCCCCTCCTCAACGCCTCGCTCTTTACGCTAAAGTTTGACTCTGTCTCACAACTTTATTTTTAAAACAATAAAAAACTTTAGCGTAAAGAGCGAGGCTTTGAGGACAGGACAGCCCCTTTCATATACGAAATAATTTCTGTTCGCTTTAAGTTTTAATGTCGCTTCTTACTTTCAGTTAAAAAAACTTATTTTTTATTTAATTTAAGTAGGAATGCATCTGTTCATTCGAATGTTATATTCATACATGGGCATTGAAGAGATTTAATGTTCTTGGTAAAAGCCTGGACGAGATTTATTATCCTTTGCTAAAAACTTGGGACGAGATTTAATGTCCTTGGTAAAAGAGTTATTTCTAGACCAATCAGATGCCTAAAATCCCTGTAAGTATAAGACCACACCTCTTTCTAGACCTGTTTGATGATTATATTGCTTGTTGGTGATGTGGTCTGATGGTTATATTGTTTGTTGGTTCTGTTGTTTGATGTTGTTTCTTAGTTCTGTTCTGTTTGTTGATGGTTATGTGGTTTGATGTTTCGTAGATGTTTCTATGCCTATTGAATACACGCAGAAGTTCACATCATTGCCAGATAAGAGCAAGTCTAACGGGCAGGATCACGTGTCTTTTCTAGACCAATCACGGAGTCGGAAATACGAACGGGACAAGATCATTGACACCTATTTCTAAGTCAATGGATTTACGTAAGATTTCTCTTACATCGCATTTTAACCTTGAAATTTTGTTTATAATGAACTCGCTTTGTGATTAAAGTAACATATCGTTTCAAGACACAATGGAGCAAACAACGAATATTGTGGATTTAGAAGTTTTAGCTACACAAATTTATAATGTAAGTCCTGTTTAGTAAATTTTCTTTAGTTTTTCCAAAAAAATCATTTTTTGTAGTCCCCCACCCCCTCCAACATATTCAAATTCAGGGTATACCCCCTCCCCCCCAAAAAAAAACTTTATACTTTGTTTTAAAATATACTCTTATTTCAACTACGTGAACCCCTCCCCCCCCCACCTCCTACCACCATTCATCACCAATTAATTCTTTCAATTGAAGTTATTCTTTACTCAAAAAAGTGTCTTTTCTCCTTGATGTGTTAAAACCATCAAAATCATTTTAGCACGCATTGTCTATATTAACAAAAAAAATTGTGAATACATCTCATGAGGGAAGTTTTTGTAAGCAAATCTTTTCGCACGCAGCTTGTCTAAATTAACAAACAAGGGTGTAACCCCCTCACTGGGATTTTTTGGTAATTAAGCTTGCGGGTTCGCATAATTCAATGTTGTATGGAAGAGGGAAACGAATTATTCGCAAAATTAATACCTTTCTTTCGATAAAGTTTCTTTTATATTCTCAGGGGCAAGCGTGAAAACTTTGATCGTTTTTAACTTTGATAGGTTTTTAACTTTGATAGTATTAGGCTAGAAAGCAAAGTCGTTAATTTAGGGGAGAGGGGATGAGTCCATTTAATTTGTAAATTGGCTAGTATTTTTACCTCTGATCGCAAATTTTAGGCCTACAAGCTGTGGGTTAACAATCTTTTTTTATCTAATTTAAAGCCTATATCTTAATACCTCCTGTTTCTTGAGCTTATAACACTTCGAAAGTTATGCTATGGGTTTGTAGCCTACGGAACTATCTAAACTTGACAATTTACCCCCTCCCAAATAATTCCCGGTTTTTTCTCTAAAAGAAGAACTATAACTTAATCTCTTTTTAAGGACAATTATGAGCAATGTCCCCCACCCGACAAGAGGGCGAGAACCACTCTTAAAACCCCCTGTGTGGGCGTCAGTTGTCCATTATGGCCATTGGCCAAGACCTTCAGCTCAGTGTACCCTGCCTATACATGGCTGTGACGTTGCTGCTCCGTCCACCCTCTATCAAGCGTTGCCGGGGCCTTCAAGAAAAAACCCCTCCATACAAGGCGAGAATGATGTAGCCCCTACAGCCCTGAACATGCAAGCTGTAGATCTTAATGTAAGTTTTTTACTTTTATTTCCGCTAATGATTTTTCTCTCAAGTCAATTTGAAGGACAGAGACTGTAGCTTTTATCATTTACACATAAGGATGTCAAGTTGCGTTATAAAGGCTTCGAAATAATACAGATACTAATTTTCGTAATATTGATGTCATGGGCCATTCGATAAGAAATGCGAGACCTAACAGGTCCCCATTTTATCATATGTTCCAGAAAATCTTGAAAATAACAGACTTTCACTAACGGATGTGAAGTTAGGTTAGATTGCTTTATACACATTGAAAATAAGCTATTTTCAGGAGATGACCTGAAGGAGTTAGACTACCCCTTTCAAACCAAGTAAAGACCATGGTTTCTTTCCAAAGCAGATAAAGAGTATTAATATGGAATTTTTGGGGGTTGTTTGAACAAAATCAAAATCTACTTTGTCTCATTTAGATTGTAAATATGTTTTATCACTAATGCATATGGGTTGTCTATTAAATTGGAACTTTCAAGATATATAGAGTAGTTAGAGTGGGGAACAGTGAATTAACCAAATGGTACTATGTGTGCACAGATAGTGATATTGCTACTACTACTACTGCTAAGCGTGTTTTTTAAGCATTTGTTTTGAATGATATGAAAATAATAATCTAATTTTAAAAATAGGGTGACTTAGACACTTTGACAATAAGCTATTTTCTTTATAGGCTACAACGGCTCTATATGCACTAGCTTCTCAACCATCTGAAAAAACAAGTCACGAAATGATCCAAATTGAACCGCCAATGGAGTTTCATGACAATCAGGTCACTGAAATACCAGATGTCGACAAACAAGATCTCGAACGATATTCTAAATTCTTACGTTATGGCGATGGTAGTGTTAATTTAGACGATATACCTTCTGACATTGACAATTTATTGAATTATTAGTGGACGCTAGTACATTTGAACAAGGCAATGCAGTTAGTTCAGAGGGCGATTTAACATGGCTAAGCCCGAATACAATGCAAATTTTAGATCATTTTACCAGAGAGTTAAATAAGAACCCCCCCCCCTCCACTGATTTAATGACTATAGTCCCTATTCGATCAAATTTAATTGAAAATGAAATAGCTTCGATGGATTTTAGTAAATGGACCAGCCCTATTGTTGAACAAAGTGGGGAGGGGGTTATGATGATAATATAAAAGAGGGGGAGGGTTTAGCTAATGATGATGATGATATACAAGAGGGAGGGGGTAATGATATACAATTCACGTCACTACCGGAATTTCAACCAACAAAGTCGATATTGAATACAATAGCCGTTTTTACTGCCAAATTTGGTGATCCGTTTATTTCAGTTATGGGGGGGGAAATTTCATAACCGACCCCATTTATATCGTTCATGAATATGTAGAAAAAATTCATGCACTTTTAGAAAACCAGATTCTGGTGTGGGGAGTTAGGGACTTCATTAAGGCCTCAATTGTTTAAAAATATTTTATCTAAATGAGAGTCATGGTGAGGTGTATGATAATTATTTACACACCGAGATGTTAGTGTTGCACTCTCATTTGGAGAATTACGAGACTTTAGTTATGCAATGGATTGACAATATTATCACTCCTCTCGAAAATTAGAATGAGAATGGGAGTGGTTCCGTAGTCCTATTCATTGAAAATTTAAGGGTAAATATATGTAAATTTAAAAAAAGATTTGATTTTAAGACGGGGGGTGAAGAGAGGGCAATTGTTTTAAAATATAATCCCGATTTAGAAGGATGTAAGGGCGTTCAACGAATCTGTTTCGAAACAGGTCAAACATTTTTCATGTACGCTTTCCTCAAATCGGCTTCCGAGTCTCTAGCATGTGAAGCTTCAAAGAAAAATTTGGACTATTGGGCCGTGCATGGGAAAGAGGGGTCTGATTTTCCCCCAGCAGATTTCTCTTGTTTAACGGAAAAATTTCCGGTAGCACTCAGGACAATAGATATTTTTGAACGGGTCAACGCCCATTTAAATATCGGTGTTACTTTGCTCCAATACGAAACATAATCTAAAGAGGGTATGCGTTCTAATGAAAAGGGTGTAATATTCTCAGTAAGGGCCCCGTCGATTGAATCGGTGAAACACTGGGTTTCGTTGTTGTACACACTGCCTAGTGAACCCAATTCAATTGGCCGTTTCAATCCTATTACGGATATTAGTAGAGTTCTGGGGGAGGGTAAAACACATGGGACATGATACTATTGTCCAACATGCCTGTCAAAGCTACAAAATCACATGAAGCATTGCAGGCGTCACAGACGTCAATCGGTGGAAACATTTTCGGGTTACCGTGCAATTTTACGTTTAAAAAATTTCCAGAATACGCTCCTGCAAAGCAATAAAATAAGTTTGGACTGTGAGGTTAAGCTGATGGATGTGAACGACCCACAATTTCCGAATCGTATCAAAGAACATCAAGCCATAGCAGTTTCCTATCCCCACGCACAAAGAGACACCTCTAACACTATGCAATTGTTAGAAATAGTCGAAACATTGGACGAGAATGAGTACATGATCAAAACATTGAATAAATTAATTGTCACTTCAAATGGAGCTATTTACCGTTTGAGAAATACCCACTACCCGATGATATTGTCAGCAGAGGATCGCCTGACCATTAAAAATCAGAAAATATGCTTGGTTTTAAGGGGGAATTTGAAGAGGGGGCTAAGGGGAAAGGGACTAGGGGGAAAAAGACTAGAGGGCGGAAGGGGAAAGTCAGGGACCATGATCACTTTTGGCAGTAAATATCTTCAGGCGGTGGTAATTTTCGTGGTGTGGCCCACCAATCGTGCAATGTGAATGTAAGCCAGCAGTTTTTTATACCGGTTTTCATTTACAATTCAAATTATGATTTGAAATTTATTTTCCCGGCCTTGGCACGTATGCATAGAGAGGGAGGGAGAGTATATAGTCCATGGGTAAACAACTCATTTACCTACAATATTAACCCCAAATCGGCTGTGAACGTAGTGCTTTTAGAATTGAAATGGCAGGCAGTGGATAATAGACATACGTGCTGGAATAAATTCCGGTTTTTAGAGTCCTTTAGTTTTTCCCCAAGGCTCTCAGTCAACTCATTCAGGTGCAGAAAAGTGACAATTTTGATATTTTCCCTCTGCTTAAACAGCGCTTTCCAGACATTGAAATGTATGACTTATTGACCTGTACAGGCATATATGCTTATGACTATTACTGCTCTGGCACACGGTTATGTGAGGAGAAACTCCCTCCCATTGATGCATTCTTTATTTCACTTACCAATAGTGAATGTACTGCCGAAGACTATGAATTTGCTAAGAGGGTATGGGCTAACGGTAATTGTAGAAATGGTTGGGATTATTGTAGAATGTTCTTGGCCAGTGATGTGTGAACTCTTTTACATATTGTCTGCAAAAACACAGATAAAATTTATTTAGAGTTTGGGCTAGACATTGGCTATTATTTTTCAACACCGCATCTTGTCATGGAAATAATTCTAAAAATTAGTAGAGAGGAAATAAGGTTGATCACCGATGTGGATCAACACCTTTTTGTAGAGAGATCGATAGAGGGAGGGTATGTTTTTCAGTGGGATCGCGTTCTAACAACGGATCCAACTGGACAAGACACCGGTGTAAAGTCTAATGCAGTTTTTCTTGACATGAACTCAATGTATCCCTCGGCAATGTCTCACTACTGTTTACCATGTGGCAATTACAAATCGCTTTAAAATCCTCGTGACATCCCCGACATTCACAATGTTGAGGACAATGGTCCATAAGGATGGTTCTTTGAAATTGACAGAAACATACAAATGGAACTTCACGATACAGTAAAATATTTTATATTTCCGTGCGTGAATAGACCTGTGACCAAGGAGTCATTGAGCCCATACAATCGGTCTTTGTTCGAGGATATCGGCATGCATTGGACCCCCTCCAATCAGAAATTAATTGCCCATCTGGACCCGAGACAGAATATTGTTGTTCACCACGTCCTAATGCGGTGGATGGTGAGCAATGGTTTCTGGGTCACAAAAATACAAAAGGCCCTGCAATTCAATCAGAAACCCTACTCGAAGACGTTTATTAACACATTTGTCCGTAAACACTCACAGGCAAAAATTAAAGTCGAAAAAGAAATGTACAAACTTATTTTAAATTCAGTTTTCTGGAAAAATGTTTGAAAGCGTACGAAACAGATCACGTTGTGACGTCGTAACATGTCCCAAAGAATGTGCACGACTTATTGTTGATCCCAATTTTACAACATTCACGAGCATAGAGCCATATATGGTTCTTCTACACAGAAAAAAGAAAAATGTTGTTCTGAATAAGAAAATTGCTGGGGGTAGTTCAGTACTTGAAATTTCCAAAAAACTCATGTTGTCGTTCTTTTACAATGTGTGCAAGGTACAATGGCCAAGGGAGGGGGAGGTTAAAGTTTACTATGGGGACACAGATTCTCTGTTGTTAAAATTTAAAACCGGGGATTTATTAAATGATTTGGAAAATGCAAATCAGCTCGCGGATGGACTACACCAACTGGAATGAGTCCCTCTACCCCGAGTTGGTGAAGGGCCAGGCACCCAATCAACTATTAATGTTAAAATCGTAGACGGGGAGTGATTTAATATCCAAAGGGGTGTTCCCCGGTCCTAAAATTTACTGTGTGGAAACAAACGGCAAGGATATAAAACAGGCGTGCAAAGGGGTGCCTATACACTTTGTAAAAAATAATTTCGACATGAGTGTTTACAGAAACTGTGTAGACAGCTGTCTAGCGCCAAGAGCAAAAGTGCAGGCTATTCTCTCTCTACAGTATAGGAACTATACTGCTAGAGTGGGAAAAATGCCATGTCATGCATACCCTACAAGGTCTACGTGTTCGAAAATGGTGTAAAATTACTCTCCCAAGGCCACTATCGAATTTCAGATCGAGTTGAATGTGTGGACTATCTAAATCAACACGGTCTGGATAAGTTAACTTGAAAAGTTCAAAAAGTATAAAAATGGGGAGTGTGTGGACAAGATTGTCAATCATCATTTTGCAGCTGTGCCTATTGTATACACAGTTTTTTCTGCTTTCCGCCCCGGAGGGGTCCCTCCCATAGACGGCCTTCAGCCCGCGGCCGGCCTTCCGCCCCAGAGGGCGGGGGGCTATTGGAGGGGGGATTCTCATCTTTTAAATGTTGTCAATACTCGATTTCTCATATCTTAGTCTAGAAATTTGTTCAACTTTGCTGCTATTGTTCATGCTGTATTTTAAGTTGTTTTTGACAATAAATGAAAAATATTGTTCTTGTTGTTGTACAAATAGTGTGTGCTATTCTTACTTTATTTTTTTGGTAAAAAATGAAAAATATTGCTATTCGTGCTGTATTTTAAATTGTTTTTGGTCAATAAATGAAAAAATATGTTTTCTTGTTCTTGTAATTGAATAGGTAGATCTAAGGGAAAGTTATTATTTATTCATTAGACAAGTATGGTTTACAGTTAGTTGTAGTCCAACTGTTGTCAACAGCAGTATGTATCAATGTAAAACACCATTCAGATAGTTTCTGTGTGGCCCGTCAATGTTAGGAAAAACGACACTTTTAGCTAAAATAATTAAAAATTGTAATAAAATGTTTTTGGAAAAACCAAAGAAAATTTATTTGGCAAGAATCCTACGATCAAATAAAAGCTATTGCCACTGCCACGTTCATGCCAATACAATTCATACGGGGACTTGATGTTTTCAACAGTATTGAGTCAAACTCATGGCTGATTATTGATGACTTAACTGAATCAATCGAACAGTTCTCACAGGAAATACTACAACTGTTTATCGTTCGCTCTCATCATGAACACATTTCCATAACCCTAGTTCTACACAATCTGTTTCATCAGAGCAAGTGCATGAGAACCCTTGCTTTGAATTGCACCATCTATATTATCTACCGAGTTGTTCGTGATTCAAGTTCTCTAATAACTCTCAATAAGCAAATACATCCAGGTGCTCCCAAATTTCTACTTTCAGCGTACAGTCAGGCGACAAATAAGCCCTACGGGTATATTTTACTAGATCTTAATCAGAATTCACCCTAGTATCTACGTGTAGTCACAGATATTTTCGACAAAGAAATTAGTGTATATCTTCCGATGAACAGTAGAAAAGGCTTTTAGTTGCCATCATGACATTGAAGAAACTACACGAAAATCAACATTTATTTTCTGTTCTAGGCACTTCAAAACCCCCACTCAGGCAAGCCATACTCAAACATGGTGTTGAAAAAGTATTTATTAATCTAATATCTGAAATTTGTTTAAATTTAACTGAGGGCAATGTACACTTGCCAGAAGGTGTTAGACAACAGACCATCGTTCCACTGTACGTGCCTTGGCTTGCAAAAACAAAGGAAAAAATTTTAAAAGAAAACGTCTCCTTCAAGCGGGCGGTAGCTTTTTTACACTTTTACTCCCAATAATTGCAGAAGTTGTAAACAGTTTTCTCTAGATGGCTAAACCCTATAAATTGACTCCAATAGAACTTGTCCTCTCACCCGTGGAACACTTTGAAGACAATCTAAGTAAATTTATTAATGATGAAAATATTGCCGGTGAAAAAAAGCTAGTTTTACTTCAAGATGCATTGCCTCGTGTGGACAAACATAGACCTCTTTGTGAGAGATCCACTACCATCACAGATCCCCCCAAACAGGAAACATCTCCTCAAGATTCTGCAGCAGCACAATCAAAGGAGAAGGAATTGAATTCCATAGTGACATGGAGTTCCATAGTGACATGGACCTATCGAGAACAGAGTAAAAGAGTACAAACATATCTAATGTTGGAAAGTTGTGGTGATTATCAAGTTCAAGTTGATAACACTGGGAAACGAATTATAATTCAGGGAAAAAGTTATAATGTACTTGATTTAATTTGTGATATGGTTACGAATCGTAAAGGACTTTTGTCATTTGACAATAATATATACACCTTTCTAAAAGCGTCAAAATTCCCCAAAAATCTAGTTGGAAAGAGGCAAATTCTAAACAAATTAAGAGAATATAGTAGAGGTGTTAGTCCTCTTACAACAACACCATTTAAAAAAGAAGAAGAAGAAGAAGGTTTGAAATCAATCTTGGAAAATACTAGCACTCCTAGTAGCAACAGCAATGATTTGGTAACACCAACGATGATTAGACAAAAGCGAAGACGTATTGATATCAACTCATCGTCACAAGCACCACCCTCCAGTGTGCAAAAAGGGAGTGGACATTACACTACGTGTTTACGTTCAAAATGGATGCAGTTTTAAAACAAGTCTATGAAAATATTGGTGAAGCGGGAAGTCTAAGTTCCCCCACAAAACTCTCTAAAGTTGCCTCTGACATAGGTGGCAGGACATTAAAAAATGCAAAAGAGTATCTAGAAAATGAACCGAGTTACACTCTGCATCGGGATCGTAGGCTTCGTGGCAAACAATATCGACAAACTAAAGCCTTTTTCCCTCTGCATATAATTCAAACTGATTTTTTAACTTTAGACGCGATTCAACGGCGTCACAATACACCCTAGAAATATTTTCTAGTGGCAATTAGTGCCATTAGTCGCTATGCATATGCGATTCTATTGCAATCAAAGAGAGGTGTTGAAGTTGCTAATACTTTAGAAAGTATTCTTGAACAAGATTGCTATAGAAAAATTCAATCGAATCGCGGTAGCGAATTTGTTAATCCTCATGTGCAAAAGGTTTTATTGAAATATAATACAAGGCTCTATCATAGTAACAGTCCGATAAAGGCTGCATTGGCTAAACGATTGATAAGAACGATTCGTCTATTAATTTCAAGATATTGCACGCTGAAATATACTGCTGCTTTTATTCATGATTTAGATAAAATCATACAAATATATAACCAACGACCACATCGATCTCTGTCCAATGTTAGCCCTGTGTAAGTTCATTGCAGTGAAAAAACATTTGACGCTTTTCTAAAGCAATATTCCAGTGAAAAAAAAAATGTGAAGAAGAAATTCAATGTTTGTGATACTGTTCGAATTAATAGAACCACCAATGTTTTTGAAAAGGGGAATTATTTATGGAGCACTGAACTTTTTAAAGTGTCCAAAATCCTAGACACTCAACCCACGACATATCGCCTGCGAGACACCAAAGATGATGAGATTCTTAGCGGTTTTTAGGAATATGAACTACAAAAAAATAGAAACAGTATTCAAATTTATCAAATTTAACAGATATTAAAGAGTCGTACTCGCAGGGGCAAGAGACAGTTGCTTGTTCGTTGGCTAGGATACAACTCTGATTCTGATTCTTGGGTTGCAGTTGAAGACATTAAAAATGCCCAATGATTTCTATGTGACATTCATGTCCAATGTTTCCGATCCTCTCTACAATGATTTGAATAAAACAAGTGATTTTTGGACGAAACTCTCCCCCACTATCAAATTCGACGGTGCGTATGAAGTGGGTCTTGTCGACTGTATTCTCAAAAATACATATAACATCCTGAGAAAAGATCGCAAATGTGATATAAAAATTAGACCCTATGATTGGCCGCCACCACCCAATAGCGAACAGCCTAAAATTCAAATGATCAATTGGATGGATTATCCACATGTTGAATTACCCTACGAAGAACTCACTTGTATGAATGATTTATGTCGTTCTATCAATAAGATTATTACTGCTAGTAAAAAAGGAGCCTTTCATTTCAACTATTTAAAGGAAGAGGGCAAGATCTACATTAGTTCACCCATTGCCGATGAAAAGGTTATTCTCAATGATAATCTAAAAGATGTTCTTGGCTAGAAGCTCAATATAATCAATGGTAAAAGTGCTGGAAACACTAATTTCATTTTTGCTGACTATCCGCCTGCCTTCTCCACGGACACTTGTATATTTCTCTATGTTTCATTTGTTGAAACATCCAGGGTTGGCAATAGCAATGTCCCCCTCCTACGAGTTCTTGAACGAAAAACCAATCAAGAACATATTCATCATTACAATATAAAGCATCTTCAGTATATCCCCGTAAACACTTCCTGTTTGGAACTCTGTCAGTTAACACTAAGAACTAAATTAGGTGATCCCCTAGCAATACCAAAAGGTTTGGCTGTGAATACATGCCATTTTCGACCCGTCGTTGCCAGTATTGAAAACAAATAAGATGTCTGATAGAAAAGTGGTATTCATTTGTCCTGATATTGACAGCTATTTTAATACTCTTGGCCCAAGAAAACTGCGCATTGGAATGGACTACTACAAAGGTCGCTCATCAATGTCTGGCTATGGTCTTGGCAGTTAGTTTGCTATGCTGTTTCACTCTGCACTACCTTTGGCTAGAAAGTATATTGTACCGGCTGCGACAGATTTCGCTTCCTCTACACTATACGATTGGGGCTCTGGCAAGGATTTTAAAAAAAAAAGTGCTTTGGAAAATCCTAGGTCCAGCGCTTGAACCCTTTGCGGACAATTGAAATCACATCAAAATGGAAAAGGTCTAAAAAGGTCGAGAAAAACTGTACCACTTATCAATCTCTGCTCAGGTCAGAAACGAAAGACATCACCCCTGTCAAAGAATAGAAGGATAAAGACGACACACACAGTAAACAGAAGAAGAAGCCCCAGGAAGAGAATTGTTAGATCGAAACTAGATTTCTTATCATAGACTGAACAATGGTATATCTACCGGATAAGGATTCCTAACCTTCAGTCACTTCATCTTTAAATCTATTCAATGCAGAAAATGTTGATGTGAGTGTAAAACATGGATACTATTAACAATTTTATTTCACAAAAACTCCTCTCCGATAAAATCCACTTTCAAATTTATTCCAATGAAGACTACTTTATGGACATGTCTTCGACATTTATAGATTTACAAATGATAGTCTGAAAATCTGACAATGCATTGCCAGTTCGTGCTGATGGAATATCCTATGAAAATTGTATATTACATAATTTATTTCGTCAAATCAGTGTCTACATAAATGGCACGCTGGTGAGCACAAGCAACAATCTCTCAAATTATACAAGCTATATGCAGTTCATGTTGATGACACCCAAGTCATACAAGGAATTGAGAGGCACTTCCAATGGATATGAATATATTACTGATGCTGATAGTACAGATGCACTTAAAAATTCTACAACTAGTGACTTACATCTAGTTGGCAAAATATATCATGAAATATTTAATATACCCCAATGGATGGACGCTTGCTCTATCCAATTTAATTTTATGAAAGGAACTTGCTGCAAATCCTGATGTAACTCTCTCCCTCACCTCGGCAATACTACATGTACGAAAGCAGCAGGTTATGAGTTCTGTTGCTTTGGCAGTGGAAAAACTGAGAGCCAGTAGAAATAATATAAACTACTTGTTCCTCATACAATTACCAATAAACTTCATATTGCCACAGGCTCACGTACCTTCACCGACTCATCCTTTATCAATGGTGAAATTCCGTCAAAATTAGCATTGGCATTTGTAAAAAGCGCTAGAGCAATAGGATCGTGGACTGACTGCCCACATAAATTTGAGATGTTTGGGCTTTCATCTCTTGTCTTAAAAGTAAATGGAATCCTACTCTACAATCTATCTTTTGATAAATCCTATAGAACATTGTATGAGTTGACAAAGCAAACCCTAGATCATGATTCACAACTATTTAAAAATGGTATAACCGAAGAAACGTTCGCTAAAACACATGGTATCATTGTATTGGATTTTTCTGGCACCCAGGATATGAGTATAGTACGAACGGAGAGTGTGCTTTTAGATTGTATATTTACCGACCCATTACCTGAGAGTATTGCCCTATTCTCACTAAATCAATTTGAAACCTATTGGGAAATCACTCCCGAAGGCAGTATTCTACTAGACCTTGCACCATGAATACTAGTCAAATAATCAGCGTATTTAATATTGACCCCTGCATGTCCAAATGCAGATCCTATTGTCTGAACTCATTCTTTCTTGGAAAAGTGCCAATAATACCCTAATTATTGTTAATAGCAGTCCGTCGACTGTGAATACCGGCCATTGGTTGTGCATCTTTCAAACAATGAAGACGATTGAATTTTTTCGATCCTCTCGGCCTACCCTATACATTCTACACTCCGCATATCAGCAACTGTATTGAGAGCAGTGGGAAATTTATTATTCAAAACCGGAAGAGAGTGCAGGATCTTACGACTAAAAGTTGCGGTTTCTATGCGCTACTATATTTCGTGTTCAGATGTCGCGGCTATACTTACAAGCAGTTTCTCAACATTTTTGTAGACAATCCACATCTGAACGACTTTATGGTGGAAAATATTCTATCAGAACTGTATAATATTGATTTTAGTTCCCTACGAGTAAAGTGCTTAAAAAATGAATGTGAATTTGTTTATTAATAAAGAAAAAATGTGTATATACAACAATGTCTTATTCTACACTTTAGATTTCTTCTTCTTCGGTGTATAGGCAACTGTCGAGAACCACTAATGCTGGTAAATCATTTGAATTCACTTTATATTGATCTCGATTGGCTGCAAAGTCATGGTCACATTTTCTACAGTACAATGTAACTTTACTCTTGTCGTATCGCTTTGTATAGTCAATGATACTATTTGCATTCATAATGTGAAATTCACGTGTTTCAATTTGTCTATTTGAAGCAATATCACATGCAGTGTTTTCAAATGGTGAATCACATTCGATAACTGCCAAATAAAGGTCACTAGGTTTATAGTCATAATAGGCAGTGTTGTCACAACGATGACTTAGAAACCAAATTGTCTTGTTACCCCAACAGTTGAATCGCAGACCAGATTCTTTCTCCCAAAATAATTTAAAACCACGACGATACCGATCTCGTAGAAATAAACTAAAATCACGTTTGGGGTTCTTTCCAATCATACCAAGATAAGTATTCTCCCACTGATCACATTTGTCATAGTGGAAATTGGAGCATAGTTGTCCTCTAGGGTGAGAGTCACAAATCTCTTCAAGACATTAATTACAGCCTTTAATTTGTACTGCATAGCCTCTATGCAATTTACATGGATTGCATGATTTGCACTTTTCATTATAGTCATCAATAATTGTACAATTCTCACATGATGACCAACTGCCAAGAGTGTACAAACATAGTGGACATGTATACAACATTTTTTTGGTTTCCGATGTCAACTCTCTCAGAGCTAAAGAGAAACTGATCCACATTCGATAAATTTGGAGGGGGGAGGAGTAACTCTTTGGCATTACATAACCTCTTTCGAAGGAGGAGCCATCTACACTGAATATATGGCAATGTTTTTAAAAGTATATCCACGATATTATTCTGCTTTGTTTCAATTAATATATGAAAAAATTGAGTAAAAGCATTTCAGTCACGTGGTATAAGCTTCATACTATAGTCCAATGGGGGAGAGTCAGTTTTGATTATATTGTCAAGTGTTCCCTGTGATAATATCTTCCGTTCAAGTGGTAACTCGAGAAACTCGTCATCTAAAATCAAATGTTTTTCCATAATCACAAGATTCGATCTACTTCTCGCTTTCTCAAATTTATTCATTTTTTAATCCTAACACTCTCACTGCTGACTCTAGACAAATCATGATTCGTTCTACTTTAAGATTATTTGATAACCTAAAATGTAACAAAAAGAAAGGAGACATTTTCGATTTCGAAACAATTTTATTGAGCGTGATCATACAACAATAATATATATTGTACATATACAATTATCGATACAAATTATTGTCATCTATATACTTCACTATTGCATTTAAAGCACTTTGAAGTCTATTCACATGTGCTATATCAACTTTTGCAGCGAAGCATAATTGATCCTATATTTTAAATTTGTTCAAAGATATCACATATCTTGCATATACTTTATCCCATTCAAACCAAAGCTGTGATCCTCTCGTGGTTTCTACCGCAATGTTTGGTTCTCTTGTATTGCTGCTGCTACCAACTCCACTATCAACTTCTAATAGTGTAAACATTCCACTCATTATTACAAATATATCTCAATGAATAGAGTCAAACTGTTCTCACTCCTTGAATTCTATTCTCACACTGATAACAAATATATCAAAAATCCTTCCTTATGTTCACTGCGATCTTGTCCCGTTCGTATTTCCGACTCCCTGATTGGTCTAGAAAGAGACACGTGATCCTGTCTCGTTAGCCTCACTCTTATCTGGCAATAATTTAAACTTCTGTCTGTATTCAATGGGCATAGAAACATCTATTAAACATGAAACCACATAACCATCAACAAACAGAACAGAACTAAGAAACAACATCAAACCACATAACCAACAAACAATACAACCATCAAACCACATAACCAACAAACAATATAACCATCAAACAGGTCTAGAAAGAGGTATGGTCTTGTAGGTACAGGGATTCTAGGCATCTGATTTGTCTAGAAATAACACTTTTACCAAGGACATTAAATCTCGTCCCAAGTTTTTACCAAAGGATATTAAATCTCATCCAGGCTTTTACCAAGGACATTAAATCTCTTCCATGCCCATATATGGATGTAATATTCGAATGAATAGATGCATTCCTACTAATTTATATCAGGGACTACTAAAGTATTGGCTTCTCTTTTAAGAAAACCGAAATATGACTCATTTATTCTTAAATCACCAGAATCTCTGTTCAAAGCTAGACCTAAGTGTTGGTATTTATAAATTTCAACAGCTTCTCTGTAGTGTTCGACATTACTTTTGTCAGGCGAAACTAGGCTAGCTTGGTTAAATAAAATAGTATGGTCTGGGTAATCATAAATTTGCTTTGCGAGGGCAGAGTCAAAATTATCTGTTTTTTTCAGATTTTTAAGGGTGGTATTAATTGAGGTAGAGTGATGAGTTAATATATCCGTAACTCGCTGATCAGTTCTTCCGATGTACCAAAGACAAAACGAGCGAGGAATTTTATAGTAACCGGAGAATTCATCTATCGGGATAGGGTTTTTACCTTGATAAATTTGGGAACTGATAATTTTTCTGGGTCTATAGGGTAAGAGTGTTGTACCTTTGACCATTTTTTGAAAAACATATTTTTATGACAATTGTATTTCAATATGGAATGATTTACTAGATTCATGAAAAACTTTATTTCTTAAGACACACATTTAATCTCTGGAAGATATGTTGCATTAATTATTTTAGAGTAAATGAAGGTCACACAAATATGCGTCAACTGGTCAGAGGTAAAACATAGGTCATGTACCTTTGACAACTCTATGTTGTACGTTTGACTACCTACATAAACAAGTAATAATACAAACAGGAACACATTTTCTATTTGTTCTTTAGTAAATATCAACTATTCTAAATTAAATATTGACAAATAAATTTCAAATCGCAGATGTTCCATTTCACAAGCAGTCCCACAGGTTTTTCACTGGAACTGGAAGTTTCAATAAATATCTTATTGATCAATGTGAAACTCCTTTTGATCTGTGTCATAATCTTCACTGTCATCTATCACTAAATCAGTATCTGGGTCAGAACTACATGTTCAATCAGTCTAAAATAACTGTTTCACTGGGGTTTTTTTTTCTTGGCCTACCTGACTCACTTTTTTCTTTTTCCCATTCTGTTTCTCAATTTTTTCCTTTCCCGGACAGTCAATCAATATTCTTGACTTGCCTCACTACCTCCTGTTGGTGACATCTTTCCTAGGTCCTTTGGATGAGGTCTAATCATCCGTGGTGAAATGACTTCAGTAGTATTTTGGATGAAAAATTAGTGGCTTCCAAGGTTTCTTCACCATTCTGATTCAAATTTTCAGTGACAGGAAGTGGTCTGTCTGATACAGTTGAAGATGAAAATTCATCTTCCATGAAAATATTTTCATTGAGTGGCACTAATCCAGCTACCTTAAAGCCATTATCTTAGTTGGGCAGAAGGCCTTCGGGTATGCCAATCCAACTAAAGAAGCGACCTCACATATTGTTATAAGATTGCCAGAATTACTTGCTATCAACATCTAATCATTCACTGCCACGTTATAAAAGGCGTCGAAAGGTCCAAAAACAGACCTTTCTGGTGGCTTTATTTGTGACTGGTGATCGCTGGTATGGTCACATGCCTCTTGAGGTTGTCCATAAGAAGAATTACTGATGTAGCAGCTGTTGGCTCAACGTGCTTAATGAAATATTCCAGAAACTACAGAAATAATTTTTCATTGGACCCCCCTGACTGATTTGCTGCTCCAATAGTGTCTGATGGCGCACCTTTCAACATAAAAATCTTTAAAATTGACCCCGGTAAATATGAGCATTGATGGAATGCTGATGCCAGCAACGTTTATGGCGCAAAAACCCCTTCGAACTTTTTTTCTGAGTGATTTCTAGAGCCTCAGCTAAATATCCTTGCCGATTTGTTTCAAGGTCATCTAGGCTGCTCAGACAAAATAAAAGGAGAAAAGAGATGCATTCTAAATATTAATCGTCTAAATGGTGCTAAATAATTGACGGTTTTTTTTACTTACTAATGTTTTTTTTTTCCATCATATAATAAAATGTTGTACCATTGGCTAGTCAAAGGTACACTATTTGTTGCGGTCAAAGGTACAACACACAGCCAACACTTATTAAATGAATTCATTCAGTTATAGACTATGAGTTTAAGATTGAAATACTATGCTGTTCATTTACTCCAAAGATATAGCTGCAATATAAAACAGCGAAAAATAAATCAATATTAATATAAAAAAAAGAGAATGATAAAGAAATCAGTAGATGAAAATACTTACTTTTAGAGATGCAAATGGATAAAAATTTCTAGAAAAATCTAAAAGCATGTGCTGATCTCTATAACATGTATAGCAGCACTCCTAGGGGCTAATGCATGTAACAGCACAATTAAGAGCCACAAAATATGTAAGATGGCAGCACAAAACAAGGTGGTCAAAGTTACATGCCGGTCAGAGGTACAAAACTTTCTCCTAAGTGTTAATGTAATTTTTTCTGAGATTTTTGAAATGTGGTCTGAAACCCCTTTAATTTACGTGAGACTAAGATAAACTAAATTTTCTCTTTGATTTGCGTTTACTGTGTCACTATCTGATAATCTTTTAATGCATTTTGCAATTGCAGATTTTATTAAACTAATTGGATAACCATTCTCAAATAAAATATCTTTAAGATGGTCAACCTCTGAATCCCGGATACATGTTGAACAAACTCGCAATGCTCTGTCAACTAGAGAAGTGACCACTCCTCTTTCCACAGCAGGAGAATGATTAGAGGAATAATTTAAGTAACGGTTACTATGTGTGGGTTTTCTATAGACCCCAAACTCGAAACATATATCATATTGGTGCACCAGGACATCTAAGAAAGGAAGACGTCTCTCTACCTCTGATTCCTGAGTAAATTTAAGTTTTGGATCCAAGGAGTTGAGCAAGTGAAGGAAAGACCCCAGAGATTCGTCACCATGCTCCCACAAATAAAAAATATCATCTTTAAAACGAACCCAAAATTCAGGTTTACAAAAAACTTTGCCAAATAGCCCTTTCTTCAGGGTCTTCCATGAAGATATCAGCCTCTATTGGGGAAAGGCTAGCGCCCATCGGAAGCCCATATTTCTGTCTATAAAAAATGCTTCTATAATGGAAGTAAAAAGAAGTTCTGTTACAAAGGGCTGTAAGTGAAATAAGTGTCTGATTAGAAAGAGTAAATTTTTCTGATGTAGATGGGTTAGAACTGAGTTTATGCTCCAAAATCAGTTCGACCTTTTCAGGATCACAATTTGTATACATTAAATCCGCACCAAAACCGGCCATTCTTGTATTTGATTTAACCGAAACTTGCTTTATCTTGGAAACGAGATCAGCGGAATTTTTAATATAGGATTTTAGAGCCTAAATTACAACTGATAAGAATTACAACTGATAAGAATTTTCCTATTTTTGCTTTAGGACAATTGAAAGAAGAAACAATGGGTCGAAGTGGATTACCGGGCTTATGAATTTTAGAAAGACCATAAAAACAAGGGAACGTGCACCCACGTGGGCAAAACCTTTTGTACAATTGATCTGTGATTTCATCTTTTCTTTTAGATAAGAAAGCTCTTTTTGGACTTCCGGGACACTCTTTTCTTTGGAATCGGTAGCTAACGGTTATATGTGTTAGAATCATTGAAAATGAAATATTCACTTTGTGTGTTTTTTCAGTATTTTCGTTTGGCCTTTAAAAAATACATTTTGATTGTTTTTTTTCCTTATGCTATGGCAGGCCAATGTGATTTAAAAAATTAACTAAGTATACTGACATTTTCAGGGAGATTTATTCTGTTAGTAGCGGGGGGTCGGAAGTTACGTGGGATGATCTTTCCATGGAGGAAGTCTTCATTGGGGAAGGGATATCGCTATGAAGGAAGCGCCGGATTTCCCAGCATTATTTAAAAAACAATCAGAAATTAAGTAAAAAACAATTTTTTTGAACTAAAAGTAAGGAACAACATCAAAACTTAAAACGAAAAGAAATTATTACGTATGTGAGGGGGTCCACCCCCTAGTCAATGCCTCGCTCTTCACACTAAAGTTTTTTTTTAGTACTTTCATAAGAGTTACTTATCAGAGGCAACGATATAGCGTTGCCTAGAGTAAAGGCCATACGGCTCCAATGTTTTATTATTATTAATTTAAAAAACTTTTTAAGAAAAAGTAAAGAACTCCATTAAACAAAAAATGAGCAAAAATAAAATCAAATAACCTACCAAGTGTGAAGCTACCACAAATAAGCATCGATAAATAAATGAAACCAAAAACCAACAGAAATTACAAAAAATAACCGAGTCAAACTCAAAACGAGCAGAAATTAACGTGAGTAGGACGAAACCACTATGCCTTCCCAAAACCAGAGCATAATTTGCACTTTACTGAAAAAATATAAATGTTTTCACTTTTATAACTTTAATAAATCAAGTAATATTAACATTTTGATTTCTAAATATAAGAATATGTATATTAAACTTACAATGCACATTCATTTGTATTATTTTTCAGTAAAGCGCAAATTATGTTCTGGCTTTGCTAAGGCATAGGGGTTTTGAGCCCTACTCATGGTAATTTCTGCTCGTTTTGAGTTTGACTCGGTTATTTATTGTAATTTCTGTTCGTTTTGGGTTTCATTTATTTATCGATGCTGATTTGTGGTAGTTTCACGCTTGGTAGATTATTTTATTTTAGTTTTGCTCATTTTTGGTTTAATGGAGTTCTTTACATTTCTTTGAAAAACTTAGTTTGTGGAAAAAGTTTTTTTAATTAATTTCTGTTCGTTTTATATTGACATAGTCTGTTCAGGGCCTTGGAAATGTTTTGGGAAATGATGGGCGTGGGGAGGGTCTGATTCTCCCTCTGATTATTTTCGGCTATTAAAAAGGACAATAGGCCTCTCAATTTCGAAAAAAATAGCCCTTTTTGAAGTTTTTATGACAGCGCTTTCTATAAAAACCTTTTATGCCCTCCGGGCATAATTTACAACCTTAGCACTGAGGGTTGTGGGGGTCGTCATACTCAAAGATATAATTTTCGGACCCTTCAACTACCTTCAACAAACTGGCTATATCAAAATGTTGATCGGAAGTGTTTGGGGAAGTGATGGGCGTCAGGGGGGAGGGGGTATTCGTCCTCCAAATCCAGTTCTAATTTCCAGAACTTTCAACTGCGTTGAACAAAATGGCTATCTGAAAATTTTGATTGGATGTGTTTGGGGAAATGGTGGGTGTTATAGGGGGGTTAGTTACCCTCCAATGACTTTTGACTATTAAAAAGGCACTAGCCCTTTCAATTTCCGATTGAATGAGCCCCTTTTGAAGTTTCTACGACAACGCTATCTATAAAAACCTTACATGCCAACAGGGCATAACTTACAACCTTTGCCCCGGGGGCTCTAGGGGGGGGGGTCATCCCCAAATACATAATTTCCAGAACTTTCAACTATGTTGAACAAAATGGCTATCTCTAAACTTTGATTGAATTTGTTTGGGGGAATGGTGGGCGTGAGAGAAGGTTAATTACTCTCCTTTCACTTTCGACTATTAAAAAGGGCCCTTTCAAAGCCCTGTCAATTTTCAATCAAATGAGCCCTTTTTGAAGTTTCTACGGCAACATTCTATATAAACCTTATATATCCCCAGGGCATAACTCACAACCCTTGCCCTGAGGGCTCTGAGAGGGTTATCATCCTCAAAAATCTAATTTCCAGAACTTTCAACTACGTTGAACAAAATGGATATCTCAAAATTTTGATTGGATGTGTTGGGGAAATGTTGGGCTTGAGAGGGGGGTAAGTTGCCCTTCAATCACTTTCTACTATTAAAAAGGGCACTAGCCCTTTAAATTTCCAATTTAATGAGCAATTTTTGAAGTCTCTACGACATCGCTTTCTATAAAAAACCTTATATGCCCCCAGGACATAACTTCAAACCCTTACCCTGAGTGCTGTGGGGGGGGGGGGGGTGTCATCATTAAAAACCTAATTTCCAAAACTTTCAACCACATTGAATAAAATGGCTGTCTCAAATTTTTGATTGGATGTGTTTGGGGAAAAGGTGGGCGTGAGAGGAGGGTTAGTTGCCTTCAAATGACTTTCGACTATTAAAAAGGGCGCTAGTCCTTTAAAATTCCAGTCGAATGAGCCCTTTCTCAAGTTTATACGGCAACAATTTCAATAAAAACCTTATATCCCCCAATGGCATAACATATAACCCTTGCCCTGACGACTGTGGGGTCCTGCTCAGTGTTCTGCTCAAAGGTATCATTTCCGGATCTTTCAACTGCGTTGAACAAAATGGCTATCTCAAAATTTTGATTGGATGTGTTTGGGGAAATGGTGGACGTGGAAGGGGTGTTAGTTGCCTTCCAATGACTTTCGACTATTAAAAAGGGCACTAGCCATTTCAATTGCCTATCAAATAAAGCTTTTTGAAGTTTCTATGACAACACTTTCTATAAAAAACCTTATATGCCCCAGGGCAAAACTTATATCTCTTGCCCTGAGCGGTCTGGGGGGGGGGTGTCATCCTTAAAAACCTAATTTCGAGAACTTTCAATTAAGCTGAACAAAATAGATATCTCAAAATTTTCTTTGGATGTGTTTGGGGAAAAGGTGGTCGTGAGAGGGGGTTTAGTTGCCTTCCAATCACTTTCGACTATAATGGGCAATATCCCTTTTAATTTCCAATTAAATGAGCCCTTTTTAAGTTACTGCAATAAAGCTTTCTATAAAAACCTCATATGCCCCCAGGGTATAACTTAAAACCCTTGCCCTGTGGGCTGTGGGGTGAGAGTCCTCCTCAAAAACAAAATTTCTATCCGGAAATCAACTACGTTGAACAAAATGGCTTTCTCAAAATTTTGATTGGATGTGTTTGGGGTAATGGTGGGCGTGTAAGGGGTGTTAGTTGCCTTCCAATCACTTTCGACTATTAAAAAAGGCACTAGCCATTTCAATTGCCTGTAAAATAAACCTTTTTGGAGTTTCTATGACAACGCTTTCTATAAAAACTTTATATGCCCCCAGGGCAAAACTTACATCCCTTTTCCTGAGGGTTCTGGGAGGGGGGAGGGTTGTCATCCTTAAAAACCTAATTTCCAGACCTTTCAATTACGTTGAACAAAATGGCTATCTCAAAATTTTCTTTTGATGTGTTTGGAAATAAGGTGGGCGTGAGAGGGGATTTAGTATCCCTCCAATCACTTTCGAATATAAAGGGCAATAGCCTTTAGAATTTCCAACTGAATGAGCCCTTTCAGTCCTCCTCAAAAACATAATTTCTATCTGGAAATCAACTACTTTGAACGAAATGGCTATATCAAATTTTGATTGGATGTGTTTTGGGAAATGGTGGGCTTGGAATGGGTGTTAGTTGATTTTCAATCACTTTTGACTATTAAAAAGAGCACTAGCCATTCCAATTTACAATAGAATGAGCCTTTTTTCAAGTTTCTACGACAAAGCTTTCAATAAAAACCTTATATGCGCCCAGGGCATAACTTATAACCCTTAACCTGAGGGCTGTGGGGGGGGGGGAGTATCATCCTCAAAGAAATAATTTCCAGACCTTTCAACTACTTTGAAGAAACTGGCTATCTAAAAATTTTTATTGGATGCGTACGGATAAATGGTGGGCCTGGAAGGGGTGTTAGTTGCCTTCCAATCACTTTTGACTATTAAAAAGGGCACTAGCCATTTAAATTTCCAATCAGATGAACCCTTTTTGAAGTTTCTACGACAAAACTTTCTATAAAAAAATTTATAGGCCCCCAGGGCATAACTTACAACCCTTGCCATGAGAAATGGAGGGGGGGGGGGTCATCCTCAAAGACCTAATTTCTAGAACTTTCAACTATATTGAACAAAATGGCTATCTCAAAATTTCGAGTGGATGTGTTCGGGGAAAAGGTGGGCATGAGAGGGAGGTAAGTTGCCCTCAAATCACTTTTACCATTACAAAGGGCACTAGCCCTTTGAATTTCCAATCGAATGAGCCCTTTTTGAAGTTTCTAAGACAGAGCTTTCTATAATAACCTTATATGCCCCCAGGGCATAACTTACAACCCTCACCCTGGGGGATGTGGGGGAGTTTCCTCCACACAAACATCTGGAAATAAACTACGCTGAACAAAATGGCTATCTCAAAATTTCAATTGGATGTGTTTGGGAAAGTCGTGGGCGTGAAGGGGGTGTTAGTTGCCCTCCAATCACTTTCGACTATTAAAAAGGTTACTAGCCGTTCCAATTTCAAATCTAATGAGCCCTTTTCCAAGTTTCTAAGACAACTCCTTCGATACGAAGTGCCCTGGTCTAAAGAAAAAAAATAAGTAAATAAATAATATATTGTGCCAGAACCGTTCTTTACTTAGTCAGGGCTATTGCGCTGCCTATGTTTTTTTCCCAGAGGCATTTCATATGGAAGGGGTCGTCGTATAAACTTCAAAGGGGCTCGAGCGATTGGAAATTGACAGTTCTAGTGTCCTTTTTTTTGGGTCTAAAGGGATAGAAAGGCAACTAACAGCCCATCCCCGCCCACCATTTCCACAACACATTTCCACCATTTCCCCAATCAAAATTTTGAGACAGCCATTTCTTTCTACATAGTTGATTTCCAGATAGAAATTATGTTTTTGAGGAGGCACCCCCCTCCCCACAGCCCTCAGGGCAGGGGTTGTAAGTTACGCCCTGGGGCATATAAGGTTTTTTAGAGAAAGCTTTGTCGTAGAAACTTCAAAAAGGGCACATTCAATTGGAAATTCAAAGGGCTAGTGCCCTTTTTAATAGTCGGAAGTGATTGGAGGGCAACTAACCCCCCTCTCACTCCCACCTTTTCCCCAAACACATCCAATCAATATTTTGAGATAGCCATTTTGTTCAACGTAGTTGAAAGTTCTTGAAAATAGGTCTTTGAGGATGACAACCCCCCCCCCCACAGCCCTCAGGCCAAAAGTTACAATTTATGCCCCGGGGGCTTATAAGGTTCTTACAGAAAGCGTTGTCGTAGAAACTTCAAAAGGGCTCATTCGATTGGAACTTTAAACGGCGAGTGCTCTTTTTAATGGTCGAATGTGATTAGAAGGCAACTAACACCCCTTCCACTCCCACCATTTCTCCAAACATATCCGATCAAAATTTTGAGATAGCCATTTTGTTCAACGTAGTTGAAAGTTCTGGAAATTCTGTTCTCCCCCCCCCCACAGTCTTTAGGGCAAGGGTTATAAGTTATACCCTGGGGTATATATAGTTCTTATGGAAGGAATGTTCGTATTAACTTCAGAGAGGGCTCATTTGATTGGAAATTGTAAGTTCTAGTCCACTTTTTTAGCGTCAAAATATATCGGAGGGTACCAGCCCCCCCCCCCAAGCCCTTTTTTCCCAAATGCATCTGATAAAAACTTTGAGATAGATTTTTTGTTAAAAATAGTTCAAAGATCATATAAGAAAAACTCCGGTGTCGACAAACCCCCCCCCCCCAGGGCGCTGGGGCAGGCGTTGTAAGTTATGCCTTGGGGACATATATGGTTCTTATGGAAGGAATGCTCGTATAAACTTCAAAGAGGGCTCATTTGATTGCAAATTGAAAGTTCTAGTTCACTTTTTAAGAGTCAAAAGAGATTGGAGGGCAACTAGCCCCCTCCCCCCTCCACGCCCTCTTTTCCTAAAACCCATCCAATAAGAACTTTGAGATAGCCATTTTTTTAAATAGTTTAAAGACCATATAACAAAAACTCTAGGGTCAACACAGCCCCCCAGGGCTCGAGGGCAGACGTTGTAAGTTATGCCCTGAGGGAATACATGGTTCTTATGGAAGGGATACTCGTAAAAACCTCAGAGAGGGCTCATTTTATTGGATATTGACAGTTCTTGATCTTGATCTAGTTCTTGATCGAGTTCTTGATCAAGTTTTTGAGAGTCAAGAGAGATTGGAGGGCAACTACCACCCCCCACGCCCCTTTTTTCCCCAAAAAGCATCCAATAAAATTTTTAGATAGCCATTAAGTTATAAAGTGTTCAAAAGTCAGATAACAAAAACTCAGGTGTCGACACAACCCCCCAGGGCCAGCGGGCAGGCGTTGTAAGTTATGCGCTGGGGCACATATGGTTCTTATGAAAGGAATTCTCGTGTAAACTGCAGAGAGGGCTCATTTGATTGGAAATTGAAAGCTTGAGCTTAATTTTTAATAGTCAAAAGAGATCCAAGGCCAACTAGCCCTCCCCCACGCCTTCTTTTTGCAAAACCATCTGATGAAAATTTTGAGATAGGTATTTTGTTAAAAATAGTTAAAAGGTCGGATAAGAAAAACTCCGGTGTCAATACAACCCCTCAGAGCCCGGGGGAATACGTTCTTAGTTATGCCCTAAAGGCATGTATGGTTCTTATGAAAGGGATGCTCGTATAAACTTCATAAAGGGCTCATATGATTGGAAATTGAAAGTTCTAGTTCGCTTTCTAAGAGTCAAGAGATTTGAGGGCAACTAGCCCCCCCCCGGGCCCTTTTTTCCCCAACCGATCCGCTAAAAATTTTGAGATAGCCAGTTTTTTTGAAGATTGTTCAAAAATTAGATAACAAAAACTCCGGTGTCAACACAGCCCCCCAGGGCCCAGGGGGTAGGTATTGTAAGTGTTGCCCTGGGGGTGTATACGGTTCTTATGAAAGGTGTGCTCGTAACAACTTCAGAGAGGGCTCATTTGATTGGAAATTGAAAGTTCTAATTCACTTCTTGAGAGTCAAAAGATATCCAAGGACAATGGTAGCCCCCCCCCCACAAACACACACGCACACTCTTTTTCCCCAAGCCCATCCGATAAAATTCTTAAAAATAGTTCAAAGGTCAGATAAGAAAAACTCCTGTGTCGACGCAACCCCCCAGGGCCCAGAGGCAGGTGATGTAAGTAATGCTCTGGGGGCATATACAGTTCTTATGGAAGGGATGCCCATATAAACATCAGAGATGGCTCATTTCCTTGGAAATTGAAAGTTCTTGTTCATTTTTTAAGAGTCAAAACAGACTCTTTCCAGCTCTAAATGGGTACCTGGAGAAATCTGGGGAATGTAAGCAGGAAGGGTGTGCGAAAGCCCAGGATGACCGGCCCCCAGTCCCTCATTGCACTTCCTGGCTGAAGGGCCATGAAACGCAGATCAGCACCGCCGGTTTGGACCTTAAGGGTCTAGTGCCGTCATACTTACTTGCACTTACTTACTTCCTTAGTTAAAACAGATCGGAGGGCAACTACCCCCCCCCCTCCACGCCCTTAATGCATCAGATAAAAATTTGAGATGGACATTTTGTTAAAAAATAGTTCAAAGTTCAGATAATAAAACTCCGGTGTCAACACAGCCCCCCAGGGCCCGGGGATAGGCGTTGTAAGTTATGCCCTGGGTGCGTATATGGTTGTTATGGAAGAGATGCTCGTAAAGACTTCATAGAGGACTCATTTGATTGGAAACTGAAAGCTGTAATTCACTTTTTAAGAGTCAATAGTGATTGGAGGGCTGCTAGTCCCCCCTCCAAACTTTAATTTATTTATTTTTTTCCTAGAGGCACTTCATATAGAAGGGTCTGTCATATAAACTTTAAATGGGGCTCATTCGACTGGAAATCGTGAGTTCTAGTGTCCTTTTTAAGAGTCCAAAGTGATCAGAGGGCAACTAGCCCCCCCTCCCAAGCTGTTTTTCCCCAAATACATCTGATAAAAAAATTTGAGTTGGCCTTTTTGTTAAAAATAGTTCAATGGTCATATAACAAAAACTTCTTTATGTATGGCCATTTAGTTAAAAATAGTTCAAAGGTAAAAACTCCTGGGTCGACGAAACCCCCCAGGGCAGGCCTTGTATGCATTGCTCGGGGGGCATAAATGGTTCTTATGGAGGGTATGCTCGTATAAACTTCGGAGAAGGCTCATTTGATTGGAAATTGAAAGTTCTAGTTCACTTTCAGAGAGTCAAAAGATATCGGAGGGCAACTAGCCCCCCTCCCCCCCCCCCTCCGTGCTCTTTTTTCCTCAAACCCATCAGATAAGAACTTTAAGATAGCCATTTTTTAAAAACAGTTCAAAGATCATATAATGAAAACTCCGGGGTCAACACAACCCCCCAGGGCCCGTAGGCAGGCGTTGTAAGTAATACTCTGGGGGCGTATATAGTTCTTATAGAAAGGATGCTCGTATAAACTTCAGAGAGGGCTCATATGATTGATAATTGAAAGCTCTTGTCCACTTTTTTAAGACTCAAAAGAGGTCAGAGGGCAACTAGGCCCCCCTCTCTTCGCGCCCTATTTTCCTCAAACCCATCCGATAAGAGGTCTCCTTGAGAGATCTCTTTGAGAGAGCCATTTTTTTCAAAATGGCTCAAAGATCATACAATGAAAACTCCGAGGTCGACACAATCCTTCAGGGCCCGGGGTAGAAGCTGTAAGTTATGCCTGGGGGCATATACAGCTGTTGTGGAAGGGATGCACTTATAAACTTCAGAGAAGCCTCATTTGATTGGAAATTGAAATTTCTAGTTCAGTTTTTAGGAGTCAAAAGAGATCAGAGGGCAACTATCCCCCCACGCCCCTTTTCCCGCACATGCATCCGATAAAAATTTTGAGACATTCATTTTGTTAAAAATAGTTCAAAGGTCAGATAAAAAAAAACTCCAGTGTCGACACAAAAACCCAGGGCCCAGGGGCAGGTGTTGCAAGTTATGCCCTGGAGGCATATATGATTCTTATGGAAGGGATACTCGTAAAAACTTCAGAGAGAGAGCTCATTTGAATGAGAATTGAAAGCTCTAATTCAATTTCTAAGAGTCAAAAGAGATCGGAGGGTCCATAGCCCCCTCCCCCCCCACGCCTTTTTCCCCCAAACGCATCCGATACAAATTTTGAGATAGTTATTTTTTAAATCAGCTGAAAAGTCAGATAACAAAAACTCCGGTGTCGACACAACCCCGAGGGCCCGTAGGGCAGGCATTGTAACCTATGTCCTGGAGCCGTATATGGTTATTCTGAAAGAGGTGCTCGTATAAACTTCAGAGTGGGCTCAATTGATTGGAAATTAAAAGTTCTAGTTCATTTTCTCACAGTAAAAAAAGGTCGGAGGGTGACTAGCCCCTCCCGCCCTCCACGCCTGTGGGTTTATCAAATGGATAAACCCATCCGATAAAAATTTGAAGTGACCATTGTGTTAAAACTAGTTAAAACATCAGATATTAAAACTCCGGGGTCGACACAACCTCCAGGGCTCAGGGACAGGCGTTGTAAGCTATACTCTGGGGGTATATATGGTTTTTATAGAAGAGGTGCTCGTATAAACTTCAGAGAGGGCTCATTTGACTGAAAATAGGAAGTTCTAGTTCACTTTTAAAGAGTCAAAAGAGACTGAAGGTCTATTACCCCCCCCCCCACGCCCTTTATTCCCCAAACCCATCCGATAAAAATTTTGAGATAGCAATTTTGTTAAAAATAGTTCAAACATCAGATAATAAAAACAGCGAGGATGACACAAACCTGTTTTTTCACTTTGATATTGTTACTTTGATACCAGTTTTGATACTTTGATGAACATTTGATTTCTTTTAAAGTTTGATTTTGAAATAAGGAATTTTTCAAAACTTGAAACTTTTTGCAATCAAAAACGAACAAAAATTAATTTAAAAAAACTTTCCAAAAAAACATTTTCTAAGAAAAGTAAAGGCCATTCTCTCACAGTAAAAGGTATAGCCTCCTTCTCTCACTGTAAAAGTCTAAAACCTACTGTGTGATTGGCTCTTTACTGAAAACTATATGCGTCTTGAACAGTCTTGGAAAGTATAAACAACATCAAATTGAATATTTGATATATAATGATATTAGTTGTTGGAAGATCCATCAGTTCAAGAATTTATTTCAATCTAATTTTATTTTTATTTTCAATGCTGTAAGAAGTGGAAAAGAAAATATTTGTAATATAATTCGTTTTCAGTTAAGCGCCAATGATGCAGTAGGCTTTTGGTTTTTATTTACAGTTAAGGAAGGGGCAGTATCCAAACTCTTGTTTGTAGTAAAACTATATTTGTCTTGAACAACTTTAGAAAGAACTAATAAATTAATTGAATATTTTATTCATAATGATATTAATTGCTGAAAGCTCGTCAGCTCAAAATTTTACTATAATTTAATGTTTATTTTCAATATTAAGATATTGGTTTCAATAATGGTTTTCAGTAAAGCGCCAATGACGCAGTAGGTTTCAGACTTTTATAGTGAGAGAAGGAGGCGTTTTGTTCGTTTCAAGCTTGATTTGTATATTCAATTTGATTTTCACTCGTTTTAAGATTCATTTATTCATTTACATTAGTATCTATTGCATGATTCTTTGCATTGATTGTTTATTTAATTTCTGTTCGTTTTAAGTTTCATTTATACTCCAGTAGGAATATTTTTTCTTTAGTTTTAAGCTTGATTTTCATATTCAATCTATGCATTACTCGGTTTACGATCTATTTATTCATTTATATTATTACTTGTTGTATGTTATTTGCTATGATTGTTTATTTAATTTCTGTTCCGTTTCTGGTTTCGTTTATTTCTTAATAGTAATTTTTGGTCGTTTTGAGTTTGAATTTTAACAGGTATTTGTATCTGCTGAGCTTAAGTTTAAAATGGACTTTACTTTTCTTTGAAAAACTTATTTTGCGGAATTTTTTTTTTTTTAATTAATTCTAACTAAACGGCCTTTGTGATTAAGGGATCATTCTTTAAGAATTGGAACAAACTTTGAACTTCAGCGTAAAGAGCGAGGTATTGACTAGGGGGTGAACCCCCTAATATACGTAATAAAAATATACGAATATTGTAGTTCGTTACGTAAGTTAATTCTTAAGTTGTATATATTTATTGCTAATAAAAACGTTCGTAAGTAAAATTAAAAGTTCTAGTGTCCTTTTTAAGTTACCAAAAAAATGGAGGGCAACTAGGCCCCCTCCTCCGCCACTTTTTTCTCAAAATCGTCCGATCAAAATTTTGAGAAAGCCATCTAGCCAAAAAAAACTAAAATTAATATCCAATTTCGTTTTAATTATTCATGTACGCTGAGTCAAAATCAAAACCTGCATTAATTCAAAAACATTCAGAAATTAAATAAAAAACAAGTTTTTTTTTAACTGAAAGTAAGAAGCGACATTAAAATTTAAAACGAACACAAATTATTCCGTATATGAAAGGGGATGTCCTCTTCTCAAAACCTCGCTCTTTACGCTAAAGTTTCTTAGAAAAAAAATAGAGCTGAGAGAAAGAGTCAAAGTTCAGCGTGGCCACTAGAACCGTTAATTCCCGTTTGAATGAGGTCTTTCTCGATCTTCTAGGACCATTGGTTTGATACCATCAATCGTAAGGAAAAAATAAATAAACACGCAACTGTGATGTTTCTTCTGGTCAAGATACAAAATTCTATATTTCGTCAGATATGGGCCTGAAACCTCTACAATAAGGTTCTCGGATATGCTCAACCTGATGGCGTGGTTTCACTAATATTCCTTTACTTCTTGGGGGGAGTTTCCTCCTTTTTTGAAAATCGGGCAAATTTTCTCAAGCCCATAGCTTTTGATAGGTGAAATGAAACTTGATGAATTTTATATATTTTGAATCAGCATAAAAAGCCAATTCTTTTGATGCATCTATTATTACCATGTTGTTACATTTTGCTACCATAATTTGTTTGATAGTTTTATTGGGTAAATATATATTTTATGATTAACCGATTCCGCTATTATTTTATTAGGCTATATTTGAGAGATTGATTTTTCTTTTTATTATTATTAATACCATGCATCTTTCAAAAGCAGTGAAAATAATTAATCAAAAGTAATGGAAATAAATAAACAAGCACTTTTGATAAATAACATGTATGTAATGAACACATACCAGTACCATTATTTTCCCATGAAATATGTTCAACTTTAACTCTAAATGAAAACTGTAATATTTACAGTACTGATCGGCAAGGGGCTTCAAAATCCAAATTTCCCCCCCCCCCCAACCCGAAAAAACTAGATCTGGATGTGCATAGCTTACCAGCGGCGCTAACGCTTTTAGATAAATTGTACCGGCTGTTTAACCAAAATTTAGACATAAGATACTCTGCAGCAAAATTGTAGCATTCTACATCAGTTTCTATTTCATAGGAAAAATACTAATATAAGCTGAAAGGCAGGCATCCTCTTTTTCTTTTCACTAACATCTTTATCCTCTCTGAGAAACTAATTTGGAATGCTCTTTCTCGTGTGATGAGTATTTTGAAATTTGCGGAAATTTCCATTTGTGTCACGTAGACGAAAATCACTTTCTTTCGCTTAAGTCCTTGAGGGGTGATTTGAGAAGTTTCAAAAATTTGAAAAAAAATAAAATTTAAACCGGCAAATACAGAAAAAAAAGTACCAGAAATTCTGGATTGTACCGTGATATGTCCAAATGAACCTCATGGTACCAGGACATCGAATTTTTTTCAAAAACAGTATAATTGTACCGCCTTGGCAACTCTGTGGAGTGCTGTTTTTATATACATGTATAATGTCAGTTTTCTAATTCAATTTGTTTATTGAATAAATTTAAGGTGAATTTTAAGGTGAAATTTAAGGCGCCCTTCATTGCTATGAAGGGGGCGCCGGATTTCCCAGCATTATTGAAAAAAAATCAGAAATTCAATAAAAAAAAAGTTTTTCAACTGAAAGTAAGGAGCAACATCAAAAATTTAAACGACCAGAAAATATTACGTATATGATTGTGTTCATCCCCTAGTCAATATATATTGGTGGAAAAATATTCACTCTTCACCAGAAATTCTTTGCGTTTGCTTCAGTTCAAGTACGAACTACTAAGAGTGAGCTTAAGTCTTATAACGTTGCTTGGTTCGAAATAAGTTACGAGAGGCAACGCTATAGCGTTTCCTATAGTAAAGGCCATACGGCTCCAATGTTTTACTATTATTAATTAAAAAATTTTTCCACAAAATAAGTTTTTCAAAGAAAAGTAAAGAACTCCATTAACAAAAAATGAACAAAAATAAACTCAAATAATCTACCAAGCGTGAAAATACCACAAATCAGCATCGATAAATAAATGAAAACAAAAAGCGAACACAAATTACAATAAAAAACCGATTCAAGCTCAAAACGAGCAAAAATTAACATAAGTTGGGCTCAAAACCCCTATGCCTTCCCAAGGCCAGAACAAAATTTGCACTTTACTGAAAAAAAATATAAATGTTTTTACTTTTATAACTTTAATAAATCAAATAATATTAACATTTTGATTACTAAATATCAGTATATGTATATTAAACTGGCAATGCACATTCATTCGTATTTTTGTCAGTAAAGTGCAAATTTTGTTCTGGCCTTGGGAAGGTATAGGGGTTTTGAGTCCAACTTATGTTAATTTCTGCTCGTTATGAGTTCGACTCGGTTATGCATTGTAATTTCTGTTCGTTTTGGGTTTCACCTATGTATTGATGCTGATTTGTGGTAGTTTCAAGCTTGGTAGATTATTTAATTTTACTTTTGCTGATTTTTTGTTGAATGGAGTTCTTTACTTTTCTTTGAAAAACTTATTTTGTGGAAAAAGTTTTTTGATTAATTTCTGTTTGTATTATATTGACATAGTCTTTTCAGGGGAAAAAAAATAATACTTTAAACCTTTTCGTTTTTTTAAGACATTATAGCTTGGCCTGTTATTTGTCTGCTGGAGAAAAATTTGCAGCAATTTTTAACCACATATACCTTTTAAAAATCTGGACACAAATTGTAGTGTGTAATTTAGTTTCATACCTCCTCTGATTGACCTTAAATGGAAAACTTGATACCATTCGCTTTACTGAAAAAAATATAAATGTTTTTACGTCTATAACTTTAATAAATCAAATAATATTAACATTTTGATAACTAAATATCAGTATATGTATATTAAACTGACAATGTATATCCATTTGTATTTTTGTCAGTAAAGTGCAAATTTTATTCTGTCCTTGGGAAGGCATAGGGATTTTGAGTCCAACTTATGTTAATTTCTGCTCGTTATGAATTTGACTCGGTTATTTATTGTAATTTCTGTTCGTTTTGGGTTTCATCTATTTATTGATGCTGATTTGTGGTAGTTTCACGCTTGGTAGATTATTTGATTTTACTTTTGCTGACTTTTTGTTGAATGGAGTTCTTTACGTTTCTTTGAAAAACTTGCTTTGTGGAAAAAGTTTTTTTGATTAATTTCTGTTTGTTTTATATTGACATAGTCTTTTCAGGGAAAAAAAATAATACTTTAAACCTTTTCGCTTTTTTAAGACATTATAGTTTGGCCTGCTATTTGTCTGCTGGAGAAAAATTTGCAGCAATTTTTAACCACATATACCTTTTAAAAATCTGGACACAAATAGCAGTGTGTAATTTAGTTTCATACCTCCTCTAGTTGACCTTAAATGGAAAACTTGATACCATTCGCTTTACTTTCTCTTTACTCTCTTTACTCTTTAAATTAAAAAAAAAATCTCTTTACTTTCTTTGACAGCTTGGATAAACTTACGCTGTTTTGATTTGATTTAATTTTAAGAGCAGAAGTAGCCCCGAAAGTTTGACCATAATACCCTCAGTCGTTCTTGGAATACTGCTGAGATGCCTTATTAGGAATTAGTATTAACACACCGCATCTTGATTTAATCTTAAGGCAGCATTTAGTTTTTAAACATAATGGGCAAATGGGAGGGTGGTCGTGGGAGGGGAATTGCCCTCCAATCACTCTTGACTATTAAAAAGGGCATTAGCCCTTTCTATTTTAAATCGATTAAGCCCTTTTCGAAGTTCCCACGAAAACTCCTTCGATGCGAAGTGCCCTGGTCTAAACAATAACAGCAACAATAAATACATTATACCCACATAGATCTTTACTATAAAAATGTCAAGCCTTACAATCACTTTCGACTATTAAAAAGGGCACTAGGCCTTTCGATTTCCAATCGAATGAGCCCTTTTTGAAACGACAACGTTTTCTATAAAACACCTTATATGCCCCCAGGGCATTAATTACAACTCTTATCCTAAGGGCTGTTAGGGTGGTTGTCATCCTCTAAGACCTAATTTCCAGAACTTTCAACTACGTCAAACAAAATGGTTATCTCAAAATTTTGATTGGATGTGTTTGGGGAAATGGTGAGCGTGAGAGGGGTGGTAGTCGCTCTCTAATCACTTTGAACTATTAAAAATGGCACTAGCCCTTTAAATTTCTAAACAAATGAGCCCTTATGAAGTTTCTACGACAGAACTTTCAATAAAAATATTATATGCCCCAGGGCATAACTTACAACCCTTGCCCTGGTGTCATTCTCCAAGACCTAATTTCTAGAACTTTCTACTAAGTTGAACAGAATTGCTAGCTGAAAATTTGGATTGGAAGTGTTTGGAGGAATGGTGGGCGTGAGAGGAGGGTTAGTTACCCTCCGATCACTTTCGACTATTAAAAAGGGCACTAGCCCTCTCAATTTCCAATTGAATGAATCCCTTTTGAAGTTTTACGACAACTTTATCTATAAAAACCTTATATGCCCCCAGGGCATAACTTACAATGCCCCAGGGCATAACTTACAACCTTGCCCTTGGGGCTCTGAGGGGGGGGGGGGTTGTCATCATTAGATACATCCTTTCGAGAACTTTCAACTACGTTGAACAAAATGGCTATCTCTAAACTTTGATTGAATTTTTGGGGAAATGGTGGGCGTGAGAAGGGGGTTAATTACTTTCCACTCACTTTTGACTATTAAAAAGGGCAATTTCAATTTCCATCAAATGAGCCTTTTTGGAAATTTTTAAAACAACTATCTATATAAACCTTATATGCCCCAGGGGCATAACTTACAACCCTTGCACTAAGGGCTCTGAGGGGGGGGGGTTATCAACCTAAAAGACCAAAATTCAAGAACTTTCAACTACGTTGAACGAAATGGATATCTCAAAATTTTGATTGGATGTGTTGGGAAAATGTTGGGCGTGGGAGGAGCGTTAGTCGCTATCCAACCACTTTCAACTATAAAAAAAGGCACTAGCCCTTTCAATTTCCAATTGAATGAGCCCTTTTGAAGTTTCTACGACAACGCTTTCAATAAAAACTTGATATGCCCCCAGGGCATAACTTACAACCCTTGCCCTGAGGGCTGAACGGGGATGGGTTATCATCCTTAAAGACCTTATTTCCAAAACTTTCAACTACGTTGAACAAAATGGCTATCTAAAAATTTTGATTGGACGTGTTTGGGGAAAAGGTGGGCGTGAGAGGGGGGGGGGTAGTTGCCCTCAAATCACTTTCGACTATTAAAAAGGGTACTAGCACTTTGAATTTCAAATCGAATGAGCCCTTTTTCAAGTTTCTACGGCAAATATTTCAATAAAAACCTTATATGGCCCCAGGGCATAACTTATAACCCTTGCCCTGAAAACTCTGGGTGTGTGTCCTGCTCAAAGGTATAATTTCCTGAACTTTGAACGTCTTGGGACAAATTGGCTATCTCAAAATTTTTATTGGATGTGTTTGGGGAAATGGTTGGCGTGGAAGGGGTGTTAGTTGCCTTCCAATCACTTTCAGCTATTAAAAAGGACACTAGCCATTTCAATTTCCAATTGAATGAGCCATTTTTGGAGTTTCTAAGACAATGCGTTCTATAAAAACCTTATATTCCCCCAGGGCATAACTTACAACCCTTGCCCCGAGGGCTTTGGGGGGTTGTCATCCTCAAAGACCTAATTTCCAGAACTTTAAACTACGTTGAATAAAATGGCTATCTCAAAATTTTGATTGGACGTGTTTGGGGAAAAGGTGGGCGTGAGAGGGGGGTTAGTTGCCCTCCAATCACTTTCGACTATTAAAAAGGACACTAGCCATTTCAATTTCCAATCGAATGAGCCTTTTGATGTTTTTACAACAATGCCTTCTATAAAAACCTTATATGCCCCCAGGGCATAACTTTAAACACTTGCCCTGAGGGCTGTGGGGGAGTGTCCTCCTCAAAAACATAGTTTCTATCTGGAAATCAACTACACTGAACAAAATGGCAATCTCAAAATTTTGATTGGATGTGTTTCGGCAAATGGTGGGCGTGGAAGGGGTGTTAGTCACCATCCAGTCACTTTCGACTATTAAAAAGGGCACAAACCACTCCAATTTCTAATTGAATGAATCCTTTTCGAAGTTTCTATGACAACTTCTTCGATACGAGGTGCCCTGCTCTAAAGGAAAAAAATAATAAACAATACATTGTGCCAACATCGTTCTTATATACCCCCAGGGCATATTAAAACCCTTGCCCTGAGGGTTGTGGGGTAGTGTCTTCCTCAAAAATATATTTTCTATCTGGAAATCAACTACGCTGAACAAAATGGTTATCTCAAAATTTTGATTGGATGTGTTTGGGGGAATGATGGGCCTGGGGGGGGGGACTTTTTGCCCTCCAATCACTTTTGACTATTGAAAAGGGCACTAGCCACTCCAATTGCCAATCGAATGAGCCCTTTTCGAAATTTCTACGACAACTTCTTCGATACGAAGTGCCCTTGTATAAAAAAAGAAAAAAATAAATAAATAATACATTGTGCCAACATCGTTCTTTACTTAGGCAGCGCGATGGCGCTGTCTATGATTATTATTATTCTTTTCCCAGAGGCACTTCATATGGAAGAGGTCGTCATAAAAACTTCAAAAGGGGCTTATTCGATTGGAAATCGAGAGTTCCAGTGCCCTTTTCAAGAGTCAAAAGTGATCGGAGGGAAACTATCCCCCCCACGCCTTTTTTCCCAAAGACATCCGATAAAAATTTTGAGATAGCTATTGTGTTAAAAATAGTTCAATCATCACATAAGAAAAACTTCGGTGTAAACACAACCCCCAAGGACCTGGTGGCAAGCGTTTTAAGTTATGCTCTGGGGGCATATATGGTTCTTATGGTAGGAATTCTCGTATAAACTTCGGGGAGGGCTCGTTTGATTGGAAATTGAAAATGTTAGTTCACTTTTAAGAGTCAAAAGATATTGAACGGTAACCATTCCCCTCCCCCCCCCACGCCTTTTTTCCCAAATGCAACCGATAAAAATTTTGAGATAGCCATTTTGTTTAAAATAGTACAATGATGACATAACAAAAATTCCAGTGTCTGTACAACTCTCAAGAGCCCAGGCACAGGCATTGTAAGTTATGCCCTGGGGGCACATATGGTTCTTATTTAAGGAATGCTCGTATAAACTTCAGAAAGGGCTCATTTTATGAAAATTGAAAGTTCTAGTTCACTTTTTAAGAGTCAAAAGATATCGGAGGGTAACTAGCCCCCCCCCCCCCGCCTTTTTCCCAAATGCGTCCGATAAAAATTTTTAGATAGCCATTTTGTTAAAAATAGTTTAAAGATTATATAACAAAAATTCCGGTGTTTACACAACCCCCAGGACCCAGGGGCAGGCGTTGTAAGTTATGCTCTGGGGGTATATATGGTTCTTATGGAAGGGATGCTCGTATAAACTTCAAATAGGGTTCATTTGATTGGAAACTGAAAGTTCTAGTTCATTTTTTAGGAGTCAAAAGAGGTCGGAGGGCAACTACCCCCCCCCCCCCTCCACGCCCATTTTCCTCAAACCCATCTGATAAAAAATTTGGGATAGCCATTTTTTAGAAGAGTTCAAAGATCATATAGCTTGGATACAGTTACGCTATTTTGATTTGGTTAAATTTTAAGAGCAGAAATGGGAGGGTTGGCGTGGGAGGATGGGCTAGGGAGGGTCGGAGTGGAAGGGGGATTAGTTGCCCTCAAATCACTTTCGACTATTAAAAAGGGCATCAGCCCTTTCTATTTTCAATCGAAGGAGCCCTTTTTGAAGTTCCCACGACAACTCCTTCAATACGAAGTGCCCTGGTCTAAACAACAACAACAAATAATACATTATACCCACTTCGATCTTTACTATAATAATGTCCAATCCTTCCAATCACTTTCGACTATTAAAATGGGCACCAGGCCTTTCGATTTTCAATCGAATGAGCCCTTTTGGAATGACAACGCTTTCTATAAACATCTTATATGCCCCCACGGCATAAATTACAACCCTTACCCTAAGGTCTGTTAGGGTGGTTGTCATTCTTTAAGACCGAATTTCCAGAGTTTTCAACTACGTTAAACAACACGGCTATCTCAAAATTTTGATTGGATGTGTTTGGGGAAATGGTGGGCGTGAGAGGGGTGTTAGTCGCCTTCCAATCACTTTCGAATATTAAAAAGGGCAAAAGCCTCTCCAATTTTCAATTGAATGAGCGGTTTTGAAGTTTCTACGACAACTTCTTCGATACGAAGTGCCCTACTCAAAAGAAAAAATTAATAAATAATACATTGCGCCAACATCGTTTTTATATGCCCCCAGGGCATAAATTAAAATCCTTGTCCTGAGGGTTGTGGGGGGGGGGGTGTCCTCCTCTTTACTTAGTCCCCATTTCTTGTCTCGTTCTCGAGTGTCTCCGTTCTTTACTTAGGCAGCGCGATCGTGCTGCCTTTGATTTATACAACAACTTTCTATATGAACCTTATATGCCCCCAGGGCATAACTTACAACCCTGGCACTGAGGGCTCTGAGGGGTTATCACCCTAAAATGCCTAATTTCCAGAACGTTGAACTACGTTGAACAAAATAGATGTCTCAAAATTTTGATTGGATGTGATTTGGAAAATAGTGGGCGTGAGAGGGGCGTTAGTCACTATCCAATCTCTTTCAAATATTAAAAAAGGCACTAGCCTTTTCAATTTCCAATTGAATGAGCCCTTTTGAAGTGTCTACGACAACGCTTTCAATAAAAACTTTATATGGCCCAGGCCTTAACTTATAACCCTTGCCCTAAGGGCTGTGGGGGGAGGGTTTGTCATCATTAAAGACCTAATTTCCAAAATTTTCAACTACGTTGAATAAAAGGGCTATCTAAAAATTTTGATTGGATGTGTTTTGGAAAATGGTGGGTGTGAGAGGGGGTATAGTTGCCCTCAAATCACTTTCGACTATTAAAAAGGGTACTATCCCTTTGAATTTCAAATCGAATTAGCCCTTTTCAAGTTTCTACGACAAAGATTTCAATAAAAGCCTTGTATGCCCCAGGCCATAACTTATAATCCTTGCCCTGAGGGTTGTGGGGGAGTGTCCTCCTCAAAAATATGTTTCTTATCCAGAAATCAACAACGCTGAACAAAATGGCTATCTCAAAATTTTAATTGGATGTGTTTGGGGGAATGATGGGTGTGGGGGGGGGCTAGTTATTCTCCAGTCACTTTCGAGTATTAAAAAGGGCACTAGCCCTTTGAATTTCCAATCGAATGAGCTATTTTTGAAGTTTCTACGACAACGCCTTCTTTAAAAACCTTAAATGCCCCCAGGGCATAACTTAAAACCCTTGTCCTGAGGGCTGTGGGGGAGTGTCCTCCTCAAAAACTTATTTTTCTATCTGGAAATCAACTACGCTGAACAAAATGGCTATCTCAAAGTTTTAATTGAATGTGTTTGGGGAAATAACGGGCGTGGGGGGGAGCTAGTTGCCCCCCAATCACTTTCGACTATTAAAAAGGGCATTATCTCTTTGAATTTTCAATCGAATGAGCATTTTTTGAAGTTTCTACGACAACACCTTCTATAAAAACCTTATATGCAAACCAGGGCATAACTTAAAACCCTTTGCCCTGAGGGTTGTGGGGGAGTGTCCTCCTCAAAAACATATTTTCTATCTGGAACTCAACTACGCTGAACAAAATGGCTATCTCAAAATTTTGATTGGATGTTTTTGGGGAAATAACGGGCGTGGGGGGGAGCTAGTTGCCCCCCAATCACTTTCGACTATTAAAAAGGGCACTAGCTCTTTGAATTTCCAATCGAATGAGCATTTTTTGAAGTTTCTACGACAACAAGTTCTATAAAAACCTATAAAAATCCTATAAAAGTTCTATAAAAATCAAAGTAAAGAAAGCATCTAAGTAAACAAGGTATCATAGGCAGCGCTAACGCGCTGCCTCAGTAAAGAACGATGTGGGCACAATGTGTTTTTTTTTTGTTTTTCTCCATACCCGGGCACTTCGTATTGAAGGAGTTGTTGTAGAAACTTCGAAAAGGGCTCATTCGATTGGAAATTGGAGTGGCTACTGCCCTTTTTAATAGTCGAAAGTGATTGGAGGGCAACTAGCCCCCCCCCCTACTCTCATTATTTCCCGAAACACATCCAATCAAAATTTTGAGATAGCCATTTTGTTCGGCGTAGTTGATTTTCAGATAGAAAATATGTTTTTGAGGAGGACACTCCCCCACAACCCTCAGGGCAGGGGTTTTAAGTTATGCCCTGGGGGCATATAAGGTTTTTATAGAAGTTGTTGTCGTAGAAACTTCAAAAAATGCTCATTCGATTGGAAATTCAAAGAGCTAGTGCCCTTTTTAATAGTCGAAAGTGATTGGAGGGCAACTAGCCCCCCACACCCATCATTCCCCCAAAAGCATCCGATCAAAATTTTGAGATAGCCATTTTGTTCAACATAGTAGATTTCTAGATATAAATATATTTTTGAGGAGGAAACTCCCCCAAAACCCTCAAGGCGAGGATTATAAGCTATGCCCTGGGGGCATATAAGGTTTTTATAGAAGGAGTTGTCATAGAAACTTCAAAAAAGGCTCATTTGATTGGAAATTCAAAGGTCTAGTGCCTTTTTTAATATTCGAAAGTGATTGGAGAGCAACTAGCCCCCCCCACACCCATCATTCCCCCAAAACACATCCAGTCAAAATTTTGAGATAGCCATTTTGTTCAGCGTAGTTCATTTAGAGATAGAAAATATGTTTTTGAGGAGGATACTCCCCCACAGCCCTCAGGGCAATGTTTTAAGTTATGCCCTGGGGGCAGATAAGGTTTTTATACAAGGCGTTGTCGTAGAAGCTTCCAAAAAAGCTCATTTGATTGGAAATGCATAGGGCTAGTGCCCTTTTTAATATTCGAAAGCGATTGGAGGGCAAATAGCCCCTCCCCCTCCAACGCCCATCGTTCCCCTAAACACATCCAATAAAAATTTTGAGATAGCTATTTTGTTCAGCGTAGTTGATTTCCAGATAGAAAATATGTTTTTGAGGAGGAAACTCCCCCGAAACCCTCAGGGCAAGGGTTAAATGTTTTTTCTAGGGGCATACAAGGTTTTTATTGAAATCTTTGTCGTAGAGACTTGAAAAAGGGCTCATTCGATTTGAAATTCAAAGGGCTAGTATTCTTTTTAATAGTCGGAAGTGAATAGTGATGTTTTTTTTGTTGTTGTTGTTTAGACCAGTGCACTTCGTATCGAAGGAGTTGTCGTGGGAACTTCGAAAAGGGCTCATTTGATTGGAAATAGAAAGGGCTGATGCCCTTTTTAATAGTCGAAAGTTATTGGAAGGCAACTAATCCCCCTTCCACTCCCATCCTCCCACGCCTACCCTCCCATTTGCCCGTTATGTTTAAAAACTAAATGTTGCCTTAAGATTAAATCAAAATGCACTGTGATAATGCTAATTCCCAATAAGGCCTCTCAGCAGTATCTCAAGAACGACTGAGGGCATTATGTTCAAACTTTCGGGGTTACTTCTGCTCTTAAAATTTAACAAAATCAAAATAGCGTAAGTGTATCTAAGCTATCAAAGAAAGTAAACAGATTTTTGCGAATGGTATCAAGTTTTCCATTTCAGGTCAACTAGAGGAGGTATGAAACTAAATTAAACAGTACTATTTGTGTCCAGATTTATAAAAGGGTATATGTTGTTAAAAATTGCTGAAAATGTTTCTCCAGCATATAAATAGCAGGCCAAACTATAAAGTCATGAAAAACGAAAAGATTTAAAGTATTATTTTCTTTTTCCCTGAAAAGACTATGTCAATATAAAACGAACAGAAATTAATTAAAAAAAACTTTTTCCACAAAATAAGTTTTTCAAAGAAAAGTAAAGAACTCCATTGAACAAAAAATTAACAAAAATAAAATAAAATTATCTACCGAGCGTGAAACTACCACAAATCAGCATAGATAGATAAATGAAACCCAAAAGGAACAGAAGTTACGATAAATAACTGAGTCAAACTCAAAACGAGCAGAAATTAACATAAGTTGTGCGCAAAACCCCTATGCCTTCCCAAGGCCAGAACAAAATTTGCACTTTACTGAAAAAATAAAAATGAACGTGAACTGTCAGTTTAATATACATATACTGATATTTAGTAATCAAAATGTTAAAATTATTTGACTTATTAAAGTTATAAAAGTAAAAACATGTTTATTTTTCAGTTAAGTGCAAACTTTGTTCTATGTTAAGGGTATATGTTGTTAAAAATTGCTGAAAATGTTTCTCCAGCATATAAATAGCAGGCCAAACTATAAAGTCATAAAAAAAGAAAAGATTTAAAGTATTATTTTCTTTTTCCCTGAAAAGACTATGTCAATATAAACGAACAGAAATTAATTGAAACAAACTTTTTCCACAAAATAAGTTTTTCAAAGAAAAGTAAAAAACTCCATTAAACAAACAATGAGCAAAAATAAAATCAAATAATCTACCAAGCGTGAAACTACCACAAATCAGCATCGATAAATAAATGAAACCCAAAACGAACAGAAATTACAATAAATAACCGAGTCAAATTCAAAACGAGCAGAAATTAACATAAATTGGGCTCAAAACCCCTATGCCTTCCCAAGGCCTGAACAAAATTTGCACTTTACTGAAAAATAAACATGTTTTTACTTTTATAACTTTAATAAATCAAATAATTTTAACATTTTGATTACTAAATATCAGTATATGTATATTAAACTGACAATTCACATTCATTTTTATTTTTTCAGTAAAGTGAAAAATTTCTTCTGGCCTTGGGAAGGCATAGAAACCCAAAATGAACAGAAATTACAATAAATAACCGAGTCAAGCCCAAAACGAGCAGAAATTAACAAGAGTAGAGCTAAAAACCCCCTATGCCTTCCCAAGGACAGAACATAATTTGCACTTTACTGAAAAAATATAAATGTTTTTACTTTTATAACTTTAATAAATCAAATAATATTAACATTTTAATTAATAAATATCAGTATATGTGTATTAAACTGACAATGCACATTCATTTTATTTCTTTCCCTTTTTGAGCCCTTTTTGAAGTTTCTACGACAACGCTTTCTGTAAAAACCTTATATGCCCCCAGGGCATAACTTACAACCCTTGCCCTAAGGACTGTGGGGGGGGGGGTGTCATCCTCAAAGACCTAATTTCAAGAACTTTCAACAACATTGAAAAAAAAAGGCTATCTCAAAATTTTGATTGGATGTGTTAGGGGAAAAGGTGGGCGTGAGAAGGGGGTAAATTGACCTACAATCACTTTTGACTATTAAAAAGGGCACTAGCCCTTTGAATTTCCAATTGAATGAGCCTTTTTTGAAGTTTCTACGACAAAGCTTTCTATAAAAACCTTATATGCCCCCAGGGCAAAACATATAACCCTTGTCCTGAGGACTGTGGGGGAGTGTCCTCCTCTAAAACATAATTTCTATCTGGAAATCAATTACGCTGAACAAAATGGCTATCTCAAAATTTTGATTGAATGTGTTTGGGGAAATTGTGGGCGTGGAAGGGGTCTTAGTTGCCTTCCATTCACTTTCGACTATTAAAAAGGGCACTAGCCATTCAAATCTCCAATCGAATGAGCCCTTTTCCAAGTTTCTACGATAACTTCTTCGATACAAAGTGCCCTGGTCTAAAGGGAAAAAAATAATACATTGTGCCAACATCATTCTTTACTTAGGCAGCGCGATGGCACTGCCTATGATTTATCCATCTATATCAGTATCTCTTATCTTCATGTTTGATATGATCATTTATTTTAATTTTTGTGGGTTTGTTGTAATTTCTCGTAGTTTTGACTTTGAATTATTCTTATAGGACTTCATTTCTGCTGGTCTTAAGTTTGATATGGCTCTTTAATTTTCTTTAAAAAACTTGTTTCTGAAAGTTTTTTTAAGTTAATGAATATAAATAAACACATTAAAGATTTTGTTTCTGCTGTTTGACTTCAAATATGTAATATCAATGAAATATTATGTAGTTCATCAAATTTTTTGGAAAAATGTGCAAGAAAATGTGCATGATTTTCGGAAAGGGGAAGGGGAGGAGAAAAAACAACACCAAGAAATGGGTGACATTGATGTAGAATATATTATCAAATTAAAAATGTTCAAAACCCTTTAACCGAGGCTTCAGTTTTCAAAATCAATCATATTGTACCTGGGGGGTACCCGAAGGCAGGGCCGTCACGTATGGGGGGTGGAAAGGTGATACGCCCCCCCCCCAACGTTTTTGGTCACTCGGTAAAAAAAATAATTCAATAAAATCTTGGGGCTTTGCGCCACGATTTTTCCGACGCCGCTAAAATTCTTTGTTCGGTTCAATAAAGACCACGAAAATACTGACATCTCGTCCACAGAAATTTCGAATTTGTTCGGTAACCGCAGCAGTTTTACCGACTCCTGCCAATGTGGAAAGAGGAATTTAACTATATGTCTCCGTTTACTTAGAAGAATGCATTTGGACTGATCATGCAATATGGGCACCTTCATGTCAAGATTAGTCCAAATATGCTGTGTGAAGCACCTAAGTGAGTGCTCTTATTCTTTCTCTCAAAGTTTTTTTTTAGCAATTGCAGCACAAGTGATGGTTGTTTGATGGGGAGACCTTCTCCATCATGTAGTCTATCGTCTATCGTCAGTCTGTCGTCGTGTAGTCTGTCATCATGTACTACATCATGTAATCATTTGGAGCTTTGGGTTTTGTTGTTAATGTGTTTTATTTCTTTTAATAAAACCTTTTTTCTCTCATGTATAATATAGGCCTAACCCTAAATATGGCAATAAAAACAAAATTAAGTAAATAAAAAAAATACTCAAATGGTTCAAAAAAGTGATGTTAAAATTTAACTAAACAAACAGAAATTGTTGTATAGGTGGTGTGTTTTTTTTTTTCCTTCAAACCTCCTACTGTTTATGATATATTTAGAATTTCTATCTCTATTTTTGAATCATGACTCCTCTAACACAAGAACCATGTGGGATGAAGTTTCTTTTTTATATTACAATGATTGAGACTAGATGGCCTCATTTAGTTATATTTGCTTTAAACACCAGCATTTTTTTCAAATGATTTAAATTTGTTTTGCATTTTAAAATACTTCCAGTAGATGAATATTCAAACGTTAACGTATAAAGCGGTAGGTTAAAGGAGTAGCAGCCATCTCAACACAAAGGATTATATAAAAATGTTAAGTCAATACCTCGCTCTTTACGCTAAAGTTCGAATTTTGTTCGAATCACAAACCCCTGAATCACAAAGGCCGTTTAATTAGAATAGATAGCTCTTTTGAAAGTACTAGAAAAACTTTAGCGTAAAGAGTGAGGTACTGACTAGGGGAGAACCCCCTCATGTACGTAATAATTTCTGTTCGTTTTAAATTTTAATGTTGCTCCTTACTTTCAGTTGAAAAAAACTAATTTTTTTTATTGGATATCTGATCGTTTTTTAAATAATGCTGGAAAATCCGGCGCTCCCTTCATAGAAATGTCCCTTCCCCCATGAAAAAATCCTGCGTGGAAATATCCTCCCACGTAACCCCCTCCTCCGACCCCCCCTCCACGAGAAAAAATCCCTCATGGAAACGTCTGTATACGTCCCAATCACCAATACTGTATGTAAACAATGGGCAAAGTTCATAAATTGCAGCCCTTCCCCGGGAACTGGGCGGGATGAAGTCATTCTCAAAGACATATTTATAAGATTTTCGACTATGGTGAACAAAATGCCTGTCTCAAAATTTTGATCAGGTGACTTTGGTAAAAAAAATGAGCGTGGAAAGGGGCCTAGTTGCCCTCCAAATTCTTTGGTCGCTTAAAAAAGGCACTAGAACTTCTAATTTCTGTTCAAATGAGCCCTCTCATGATATGCTAGGACCATTGGATTGATACGATCGCCCCTGGAAAAAAAAACAACAAACAAACAATCAAACATATAAACACGCATCCGTGATCTTTCTTCTGGCAAAAAAAAAATACAAAATTCCACGTTTCTGCAGATGGGAGCTAGAAACCTCTACAGTAGGGTTTTCTGATACGCTGAAACTGATGGTGTGATTTTCATTAAGATTTTATTGCTTTTAGGGGGTGTTTTCCCCTTTTTCGAAAATAAGGCAAATTTTTTCAAAGATTTCAAATCTTTTCATGCGTTAGACTAAACTTGATTAAACTTATATATTTGAAATCAGCATAAAAACCCGATTCTCTTGATGTATCTACCAGTACCAAAATTCCATTTTTTAGAGTTGATAACTTATGTTAGAACTAATTTTCTTTATTCAATAACCTCGAATGATGGGGCTGCGGGAAATACTATCTCGTGCAGAAAAAATTAAATCTAAAAGTTTGTAATTAATGAAGCTACAACTACAATACAAGAAGCCATAAGCACTTATTGAAGCCACAAATGGAGACTTGCATTGTGATTTCTTTGTGTTAATCTAATAAGCCGGTTTAGGTAAGCCTGGATAAGTCAAGCTACTTCTAATTCTGTTAACACCTAAAAGGTTTTCCCGTCTGTTGAACCAATCGTCTTTAACAGAAAAGGAGATAACAAAATCACATGTTCTAAGCATTTGTCTGACATAAGAACAAATTTATTTTCTGTCAAAATTGGTAATTTTGTGTAGTTGATAACCAGTTCAGAGTTGAAAAGGGAATGTGTCTTTAATGACTTCAATATTTGGTATGGTTTATTCAGTAGCGTCAATTCACGGTAGTGTAAGGGGAAGGGAAAAATACATTTTTCAAAATATAGGGGGCAGATAATTTTGTTGTTTTTTTCGTTTTTTCAATATAATACTGAAAAAGAGCTTTTTTTTCCATATAAAAACATTCAAAAAAGATGTTATTCGTAATCTAGGGGTGAGGCAAAAAGCCTAAAGGTGAAGGTCTCCCCTTGACCTCGCCCCTAAATTGGTGCCCTAGAAATTATTTGAAAAAGGTCACTGCTTTGGATTCATAGGTATGAATAGCACGTAACAAAAAGAAAGGAAATATACGCGAAAATACCTCATTTTAATAATTCAGCCATTGCTATGTTCGAATGTGTCATGCTTATTGTTTAGTTGTGTACTTCTTTTAGAAGAAGGCAAAATTCGACCAAACAAAAAATTATATCCCCATCGGCCAAATTATATCGGCCAAATATTATAAATAAAATCTAAGAAAAACTTCTTGATTGACTGACCGTCATACAGAAACACTAAACAGAAACACCATTCGTTTTTCTTTCGTATATTTGGCTAAAATACTTCGACAAGAAAAATTTACTTATTACAATTATTATTACATATACGTCCCAGTCTTGTGCAAAATACTCCCTAGAACTCAGTCAATTTCTAATGTATCTATCCAATTGGAGATACTAATATTTCATCAGTTCTGCGTTCTTGAAAGATAGGGGAAGACTTATGATAAGAAAGTTCTTTGCAATACAATACTTCTGAAGCCAATAGAAGACAATGGGGGAAGGTGAAATACAATCTTACGGAAGAAAAAGTTGAAACTAAACGTTTGTAAGTACGGAAGCCACAAAAGGAGAACTTTCGATTTGATTGCTTGGATAAGTCTTGACAAATTAAGTTGATTATTAAGATAATTGGATTAAGCGCTTGAAATGCTTTCGTCTGTTAGAGTTAAACTAGTAAATATCTTTATTGGTAGCTTAAACGGGGTTAACAAGGGTCAAATAAATTCTAATTCCAGTTCACAGATTTCTAGCTTTCTATTTTACAATAGTTGAAAATGGATTATAATAGAAAATGAAAAAAAAATCAGGCACTTAAACTGAGATAATGAAGTTGATGGATAAATTGAATTTCATTTGATATTACCGAAAACAGTGAACATGGGTGATTCACGTGTTTTCTCGTTAAATAAATATGTGTACACTTTGGAAATGGAGAAAAGATAAGCAGCAGTAAAACGAGTAATAAGGACAGCAACCACAATGAAACGAAACAGAAAATGTTAATCACGAACTCAAAATATAGTTAAAATTTATAAAATTTCCCATAAAGCTATTTCCACAACAAAATCTGGAAATAAAACAAAACGATAATTTACGGAATCTTTCACGCATTGCAAAACGCATTTTTCGTGCACTCCGTTCTTTAATTGGTGGGATGGTAACGGGAGCGAATGATGGATACTATGCTAGTTTGGATGTCATTTTTTTTTTTTTTTTTTTTTTTTTTTTTTTTTTTTTTTTTTTTTTTTTTTTTTTTTTCTAATCCAATGCGATAATATATTGAGGCACAAAGATTCTTGCACCAAGATGAAAAGAAGATTGTTCAGAATACTACACTACAGGATACTACATGTGTATGTTCTGAGGTGTTACATGAACTTTAAGTTTATAGTAATATATATTTGATAATTTTTGTAATTAAGGCTCTTACTTAATTTTTTTGCGATGATAAGAAATTACATTCTGGGATTTTAACAATAATATTTCAATGATATTTATTAATAGTTAACACAATACCGCTGACTTAGTAAAGAGGGGGGGGTCATGAAAGCTTGGGGAAGGGGTAGACTAGAAGCTATAGCGCTCTTGTTAAGGCTCAAAGCTGATTGAAGAGTATCCTGACACAGTTCCACGACCCATGCACCAAGAGCATGTTCAATTGTCTCACTTGACACTAGATCAATAATTCAAGAGCGCCATTTGAATCTAATTGTTTGAAATGCCCACAAATACGGCTCGTCGGGAGACTTTGATTTATGAATTCCCAGGGGCAAAATCCCCAACCTGTACAAATAGCCTTTATATAACACAGCTTCGTAGATTCACCTTAATCGAAAAGCAGACATGTACCTACACTGTGATGAAATCAGACCCTTACACGGATTTTTTTTCTCTTATTAATTTCATTTAAAGTATTTTATTACCGATTGCTTTTTGTAGGATTTCAATAGAAAAGCATATCATAGAGCCCTACTGTAGAAGTTTCATACTCCCATCTGCAAAATGTGGGATTTTGTATATTTTTTTCAGAAGAAAGATCAATGGTGTGTGTTTATTTGTTGTTTTTTGTGGGTTTTTTTTTGTGTGTGTTTGTTTGTTTTCCCAGGGTTGATCGCATCGAATCAATAGTCCTAGAATATTATGGATAGGGCTCATGCAAGCAACAATTAGAAGTTCTAGTGCCCTTTTTAAGTGACCAAAAATATTGGAGGGCAACTAACCCCCCTCCCACGCCCCTTTTTCCCCAAAGTCATCCGACCAAAATTTTGAGACAGCCACTTGTTCAGCATAGTTGAAAGATCCAGCAACTGTGCCTTTAAAGATATAGGACCCCCCCCCCCGCAGCATCTGTGGAAAAGTCTGTAAGTCTTGAAATTTGCCCGTTGTTTATGTTAGTATTTGTTATTGGAAAGTATACAGACTTTTTTGGGGGGGGGAGAATTTTCTGCTTTGGCAATTTTCCACAGAGAGAGCTTTCCGTGGGGAGGGAATTTTCCAGAGGTGGACTTTCCAGAGGAATTTCACATTGGGGGAATTTGCCAGAATCCCTCTAGGAAATTTTTGTCCGTTTATTTGTCTTACTTTAGCTCTCTTTGCCGAATCTATTTGACACATGGAGAATTTAAGTGGAATTGTCCGGGGGAAATTTTCATCGGGTTGGAATTGTCTAGAGTATCTTTCCTTATGGAGGGATTTTCCACGGGAAAAATCCCCATGGGGTAATTTTTCACGGGATAAATTCTCCAGGGGGAATTTTCTGCGGGATCAACTTTCTACTAGTAGGGGGGGGAGTGGATTTTCGGAGAAAGTATTCCACAAATGGGGGTTTTCATTCATGATTTGAAAAACAATCATAAATTAAAGTCTTTTTGAAATGAAAGTGTTCTAAGAAATTCAGCTGGAATCGTCCGCAAGAAATTTCCTGGGGGAACTTCCATCGAGAATGGAATTGTCTGGGGGGAATTTTCCTGGTGAGATAAGGGGGATAGGGGGAATTTTCCTGGTGGGATGGTGGGATAGGGAATGAATTTTAGATGGAGGTGGAGCCGAATTTCCCGGCATTATTTACAAAACGATCAGAAATTAAATTCAAAAAACAAGTTTTTTTCAATTGAAAGTAAGGAACAACATCAAAACTTAAAATGAACAGAAATTATTTTTTTTTGAGGGGGATTGCCCCTTCCTCAATACCTCGCTCTTTCAGCTAAAGTTTAACTTTTTCTCCTGATTCTTTAAGAATAACTCCTGAAACTCAAGGGCCGTTTAATTAAAAGAAAAAGAAGCTTTTTTTAAAATAATAAAAAACTTTAGCATGAAGAGCGAGGTATTGAGGAGCAGGTAACTCCCTCATATAAGTAAGTTTTGATGTTACTCCTACTTTCAGTTAAAAAAAAACTTGTATTTTTTGTTTGTTTTTTTTAATTTGACAACAAAACCAATGAGTATCTAGTTTCAACCTAAAAAGGGACTGTTGCTTTGAATTGACTTTTGCTTTGAATCGAGTTGTAAGATTCGTTTTCTCGTCCGGAATAAAATTGTGTTTATGACAGTTGAAAGATCCAGTCTTATGCACTGACAAAAGGGGTGCAAGAGTGCAATGCTAAAAATGACTGTATCTTTGAGATAATCATTTATCTGAATGACTATATTTTTCAGGAGCTGTTTTAGATGTTTTCTGGGAAAAAATTGCGAACGTCACTTTCAATCAAACATACTAGCTGCAATTCACAGCACAACGTCGCTTGATCTTTCTACTTCAAAAAAAATTACTGTTTTGTTTCAGAGCTCGGCTTAACTAAAGCCATTACAAATTGAGGTTTTTACTGTTTTACTGTACCTTATTGATTATTCTAAAGAAGCTTATTCCAAGTTTAGCCTCTATTTCCAACCTTGTTTTAAAAAAAAAATACCATTACAAAAGGAGGTTAGGACCCGTTTTTACACACATGAACCCAGAGTCTAAATTCTATTTAAGCTAGTGAAGTTTAAATACTTATTTATAATTGAGAAATGTATAACTTTTTCGATAGGTGAATTTTAGTTCCTTAGTTTCACAGAATAATGGTAAAAATCCGGGGAGGGGATTAAGGAGACAATTACCCCCTCTAGATATTGAAAAATATCTTTTGTTGGAAATTTCACTAAATAAGTAAAAAATTTACCCCTGGATTTGGAGAAACACATTTTGCCCTCCCTCCTCATCAACATTTTTAAAAATTAGGACCACTGTCACAGAATAAAACAATCAACTTAAAAATGTCAAGAAAAAGAACAATTACCTTTCCAGGAACCCCATGAAAAAAAGTTGTCCCTCATTTGATACCCAATAATACACAGTGGTGTCAATTCTCAAAAATATCAAAAGGGGGCAGAATTTACTTTCCCAAAATCTAGGGGAATCTTGGGTGAAATGCCCTCCCTCCTAGTAACACAGTTTCAAAACTGCTCTTGCAGAATCTATGAGGATGACAAGATATTGTTATCGTCCGAAGAATCTGAGAAAAATACTTATCCAGCTAAATAACATATACTGGGAAATTAGCTGTTGTTTTATGCAGCTTGTTTGGCTCTATTCAAGCTTTAGCGAGTCATATGTAGATAGAATATTTTCAGAATTTTAATGCCGTATTTTGCCGATTTTGAATCCTTGAAAAAGATATTATGTTTGGATAACAAGCAAATTCTTTTGGTTCATATATTATTAGCAGTATTCCTTTTCTAAAGTTATGGCTACTACCAGGACAGGTCACTTTTCACTTACGACTAGTTAACTGTCTGATAATTTTTTTTTTTCTCCTGAATACAAGTCTATGTAAATTAGCGGAATAAAAATTTGTCCCTCTTAGTTTCTGAAAATCAATATTATTTAATGAGTTAAATCTTAAGGAGCTGAAAAGGTGTATATATTAATCAAAAAGAGGAAATTTGCAGTCTTGGGGCTATAACCCCGATGCAACGTATTCTACCAAAAAAGGAGGATACTTTGATTTAATCCAAACTGTAAAAATATCAAACAGGTCGAAAAAAAATTAGCTGCTTAAATTTTATCTTATTGAATGGTCAAGGGGATGGACATTAGAGTCCAATAATCTCGTTAATTAATTCTGATTTATATCTTGATGCTTTTACATAGATCTAAAGCTCCTAACCTTCTCTTTTGTTTCTTTATTTTTCTATGTTCCCGAAAAAATTACCTTTAATTAAAGTATCAAATTGTTCCCCCACTTTTCTTATTCCAGTCCACCCCTATTCCTACCTTCCTTGCTGGCAACCATGGAAAGCGATATGCAGCTTACATTCAGCTCCATTTACACAGCTGGATGGAACGTAAACAAAACCAGTGGAATCGAAACTACTTTGAGATGGCCAAGAAATGTAGAAAAATTCGCTTTGATCAAACATCAGAAACTGGCCGTTTAGAACAGGTGGCGATGACATATCTGTAAAATATTGAGGATGTCTTGTACAATGCAATTGGAAAGAGACAACTGGCAATTATTTGTCAGTAATTTTCCTCTCTTAAGAGAAAAGGGAGGAATAAATGAAGATCTATTAACTGGCTTCTTAGATTCTTTCTTCTTTCGTTTTGTGCAATAACACAAGAAATTTTGGAACAAATTACAGCAAAACAAACGAAACTACTGTTGTGATGGTTCTGGTGCAAGATCCCTCTTCTAAACAGGCTGCAACTGATAAAATCCTTACTTCAATAAAAAAAAGTATCTAATTGATTCTGGATGTTCTTTCAGTTTAATTTTATCATATCCTCCCTCACCAATTCCTTGAAATGGCCCTATGCTAGACACTAAGTTTACTATTTTTTTTTTTTTTTTGTATTCTTTTTTTTCTCTACAATAATTGGTTCATAATGCCAAATTGAAAAGAAAAAAAAATACAAACTGGATATTAGGCCTAGGGCTATATCTAGGTATCGGAGAGGTAGGCTGGGCCACAACTTAATGAAAGCAAATACAAAGATAAATTTAAAATATAATTTCCTAGATTAGAGTGGAAAATTTTGCGCCAAAATTGTCGTTTATCTTCTATAAAAAGAATACAATATATGCTACTTTAAGAGCCATAGAAGGAATAAATTTTCAGCAACGAGGAATTACAACTCGTTAATGCTGACAAGAGCTATATTTAGAAAATCAGCACTTAAAATTTGCATAAATCGCTGATAATTTGAGAGGTGATTTCATAAAGCCTGACAAATTATAATCAGACAAAAAAGATAAACTGGGGAAATTTTCAGCCAGCAAAAAAAATAGGAAAAATGGAAAAAAAAAATTTCGAATATACCTCCACTAACCCGTCTTCAGAGAACACAGAAGGTTTAAAGAAGATAATAAAGAATGGAGAAATCCAAAACACGAAAAAAATTTGTGAAATAAAAAAATAACAAAAGGAAAAGCCAAGGATAAGACACCAAGCATAAAAATAAACTATCCAGAACAAATATGTATCAAAACAGGTTAAGATATTGAAAATCAAATAATTAATAAAGCAGATGTTCGAAACTAAAAAAGGTGCAACAAATAAAAACTGAGTTGAAGTAGCACCACCTCCAACGAACGTAGAAAAGACAAATTTCAAAAAGTTTTTTCTTCAGTCTACCAAAATGTTGTGTTTTAACTATCTAGTTTAACTAGCCGTTTTTGTTTTGTTTTTTTCCTTTGGCGGCTTTGATTCCTTTTTATTCATTTATTCTTTTAATTTATATGTTAGCTTGTTTTTTCTCAGTGGTTTTCTTATGAATTTTGCAATAAAATGATTTTTCAGAAAAACAAAGAGCAATATCAAAACTTTAAAAACTCAGAATTTATCGTTACACCTCATAAAATGACGGATGTCCTTCCTCATATCCCTCGTCCCTATTTTTTATGCTAAGGTTCAACTTGTCCTATTTGGAAGGCAATATGCATTTAACTTGGATGTGAAACTGACGCTCCCTCCCCTCAAATCTCCAATCTTCACTTTAAACTTTAATAGTACATTTACACATTTCGGAAACCCGTCTGGATTTAGCAATCCGTGCGGAGATTCCATTCATTTTCGTGCTTGAGAAACTCTCTAACTTTCCACGCTGATTTAGTCAAATCAGGACGGATTCTCGGCACGGTTTTTAAATGAATAAAACAATGACAATGGATCATCAAAAACTTCTTGATCTTATAACATTGGTTGAAGGCTATCCCAGCTTGCATGATACTGCTATAAGAAAACAAAGAAAAGTGGTGTCATTTGGCACTCTATTGCTCAACAGATTTCAGAGGAGGGTAAGAACATTACATAATTTCTTGATGTTTTGATGATAGCTTACAGGCTGACAGGGCAGCTAATTCTAAGCAATTCTTAGGGTAAATTTATAATATAGGACCATGATGAGATAGCTGGGACATAAACATACCATTCGATTCAGAATTCAGTCCTCTATCCAAATATAACGATCATTTCCGATGGAAATGAATTCCTGAAATTTAAAAAAGTCTGGAATTTCCAGATTGTGGGTTTGGAAAAACCGAGTTTTGGCTTAGTTTTCGGTCCCCTCTGCAATCATGCTGATTTCAGTATTCACGCTGATTCACTGATATTTTGTATTCACGCTGGATCACTCTGGTGCATTTATTTGAAAACTTTGCCTTAATACGTAACGTTTTCTGGGTCATCGTTCGAAGAGATACGGACTGATTTCTGCATGGATTTCCACAATTTTTAAGTGAACCACAACCTGTGCTTTGTTAAAAACGATATATATTTTCCAAACGGGCCCGTTTTTCATATAAATTGATTGACTTGTTAAGGTGTGTTTGCTCTGATGAAGTTCTGAAAACGCTAGATATTCAATCCATTTTTTTTTAAAGATAATATGAATATAGAGCACTTGTAATTACCAATTAGTTTTATTTGTAACATTCTGATTAGCTTTCGGCTGAAGTACCAGTTATGTAGCTTTCACTCTACGTACGTAATTTCCTATGCTAAGTGAATAAGATCTGTTACGTTAAGCATAATCTTCCGCACTTAAACAGGTCCTTAAACACTAGTAAAACGTAAAAATAAACAAGATCATCATAATCATCGTCTAAATCATAAAAATCACCATAAGTAACCTAAGTGGGGGAGGGGTAAAAATGGCTGGAGGTTATTGTGTATGTAGGGTTTTTTAAAGGGTAATGTTAGTTTACAAACAAGTTTACAAACTACATAAAAGTTTAAAAACTTCGG